>CM047510.1:3004004-3349004 GCA_026122265.1 Ammodytes dubius
GGAGATTTGTGTTTCAGAGTATTAAAAACAAATCTAATGCTGAGATAATGTCCGTTAAAGATGGCTGTAATATTATATGGTATTATATATGGTATATGTTATTGTTGTGATATACAGATGCAGACAAGGTTTAGTCAAATAAACACCTAAATGTACATGTTGGACCTTTGATTTATATTAGCATGAAAGAAAACATGTTATAAAAGCGAAATAGACAAAAATCTCAAAATTGAACAATGTTTGAAAACTTGTTCTTGTCTGCAGTGTATTGCTTGCGGGCATGTAATGGCATGTCATGAGTAACACATATGTTGATTGTTGTAGTCACATGCATACACAAATACATGTCTAGCATAGAGTTACATTCCCTGTGTTCCGGATCGCATAATCTTTCTTTTTTCTATCACATACTACTCTGATGATAAAAATATTCTAGTTAGGATGCAGTATGCTACAATTGGGACATACTTTAACTTATTTATTTCATCATAACATTGCGCCTTGATCTTGCCTCTTGCTTTTATATCCGTTGCATCCCTGTTTGTTTTCACATGGAGGTTTGTGGAGTGTTTCAACACTAGAAATATTGGCCAAATGTAGTAGACATCCGGGTACTTCTAACCATCCTAAATGTGGCCACAAGAATCGGGACATCCTAAATATTTTTTCTACCATACTAAATAGTAGGAAGTTTGTGATTCAGAACGCAGGGATTGTCTCAAATGCGTAATTGACATGAGTATGGATATGGATAACACACACACAACCATCTATTTACTTTGCTTGGAAATGAAATACTGCTGGTGATTCACAGAGTAATGAGATAATGTGGGTGATAAAGTTGTTTATTCCTCATGTTGGCTGTGTGTGTGTGTGTGTGTGTGTGTGTGTGTGTGTGGGGTGGTGTTGATGAAGTTGAAAATGGAGGCCTCTAAACAAGCTCTGAGTCAACCTACTCCCACTGCTCTGTGAGTGTTTCAAATGAAATAAATGAGGATTTAAAAAGTGGGATCGGCGCATTTTCAACAAAGATGCAAGTCGGCTCCGTAATTCTCACAGGTTAAGAGAGTGAACATCTGTTTAAAATGTGCTTTGTCTAAATGAAATACCCAAGCCCTGCTTCCTGGGTGATTATTCTTCAGCTACTAAAAAGACAAAAAAAAGAGAAAAGGAATTTAGAGCAAGAAAGGGAAAATAAAATCCACTTTGTTGCACACAAACACACATTTATTATTGCACAGCTAGTCGTTTACAGAAGCACAGATGACTTAAAGTATTTTTGCTCTCTTTTTTATGCTTGTGTGTATTCTCTCCATACTGGCTCCCCTATATCTGCCCTATAGTCCTTTATTTAATGTCATTATGTTTATATTTAAAACTGCTACGAAAGAATTGTATCACCATAGCTACAGTACGGGATATAGCACACAATAACAATAATTCGGTAATTAAAAAGATATTCAACCTGTGAAGGAGTTCAAATTGTGATATACTTTCGTTTTCATACCGTTCACAGCAGTTCAAATAAATGGCTTCCGATACATTTAAACCTTTTTCCATTTTCTGTATACTTTTGTTCTTAGCATTGCTGTGTTGCTTATGCCTTTATAACCTTACATATCACATCAACACCAACATACACAAAAAATGATGATTATGATATATCATACAGAATCGGTATCGGCCGATCTCCAAAAGCATTGTATCGGTATGGGATCGTACTGAAAAGTAGTGGATGGGTACATCTCTACTTTAAGCCTGTTACATACTCCGCGAGAACTAAAGAACAAAGTTCTCGGTGACAGAGCTGCGAGAAGAAAATGACGTCATTTTCTTCTCGCAGCTCTTGTTCAGCTGTTCTCGCAGCTTGTTCTCGACACATCGTCCGGGCCGAACTTTCTTCTTGCAGCTTGTCCGAGAACTATTGTGTGATTGGTCAGTCAGAAGTCAATGAGGAAAATCAACTGGCGCTACCATGGTTACAGCGTGGGTGAGGAGTTCGGCACTTGTGTTCTCGTGATGTATGAAATGTCCAGACCAGAAAGAACTTAGTTCATGTTCTCACAGCTCTGACTTGTCTGCACACAGACACACATGTTAAGTATCATTGGAACATGAACAATGCAACATCTGGAGTTACCTAGCCTCTTCCAATAAAAAATAAAGATTTTTTTATACTGGACCTCCCACGATCCATAAGTCATAACACAAGTTGCAGGCAGCACTAGAATCTATATGGGCAACATTTTTCTTTTTTTTAATTTCTTTGTATACTTTTTTTTTCACAGTGTGTCCACATATTACATTTAGATACCTACCTACCTATCTACAAAGCCTAACAATAAGGCAAGACAAATAGCAACCAACCCAAATATCAGAAAGCACAACCAGAAAAAAAATATGTAACATATATTAAGTCCATGCTGTTTATCAACTTGCGTATACGAGCTGAGAGCTGGCGTGGGATTTGAGCATACCCTACGCTCACATCCAAATTGATAAATGCCGAGGTTTGCGTGGAAATGTGCGTACACCCACTTTTCTGGTCTACGCACGGTTGATAAATGAGGCCCAGTGTGTGTACAGTGGGCAGTGTGTGTCTGCACATTCACAGTGAATGGACACCAGCTTCCTATGAGGCACACACAATAGAAAGGCGTTGTCTGTACTCAGTGCATAGGGTCTGCCTGTCCACAGTTATTGTAGTCAGAGATAAAGAGGACATACCCAGGCATAACACTCACATAAACAGCTGATATATTGTTTATGGAATGGTGGCTGGGAGGGTTGTGTGTGTGTGTGTGTGGGGTGGTGTGTGTGTGTGTGTGTGTGTGTGTGTGTGTGTGTGTGTGTGTGTGTGTGTGTGTGTGTGTGTGTGTGTTGTGTTGTCCGCTGATGAGTGCATACGTGAGGGGGTTAAACAGGAAATCACAATTAAAAATACAATGTCTGAAAACATGGTGAACACAAATTTGCATTTGGCTTCATTTGTTAATCAACCACTAAAACTGCTATGTGACAAGTTCAAATTGCACACACAAGCTTAACTTCCATGTATTAGATTGGACTACAGGGGCTAACACAATATATGATGAATACACCCAACTGGAAATAATGGGAGCTTTTGATTTGGATTGACTGTGTGTGATGTATGATGTACCGCAGCTTGGCTGCACAACATGTCAGATGTTAGTCAGGTCCATTTAGCTTTAGCATTTAGCTTCCAGCTGGTTACTGATGACTCATTGAAGCCTACATGATGCACTGTGCATTCAGTTCATAGTTGGCTTGAGTCTCCTGCTGTGTTTGCTCCATAGATGTTTGTCAAAATGCTAATTTGAACAATGAGGTAAAGCCAGCAGTTAGCCGCCGCGAGGAACATCTCCCTTTAATTTCACTGTCTACGTTTCTCTCTCCCTTCTCTCAAGGTGCCATTAAAGAAATCCCCAATTACTCCTAATAATGATGTAATCAAGCACGGCTGACGTGCCAGCGAGCTTTAATTAAGTTATTAATTAGCTGAATAATGGGCTTTTTATGCACAGACACCAGAGCCTCCCATGGCAAGAAGGTGTTGTTGTGTGTGTGTGTGTGTGTGTGTTGTGTGTGTGTGTGGTGTGTGTGTGTGTGTTGTGTGTGTGTGTGTGTGTGTGTGTGTGTGTGTGTGTGTGTGTGTGTGTGTGTGTGTGTGTGTGTGTGTGTTGTGAGCTAGACAGACAGACATACATACAGACAGAGTGAAGCAGCAAGTAGTGTGTGCGAATGAATAAATGAACAACAACAACACGTGTATTTTTGTATCTAAATCATTAGACATTAATACCAGATCCTATGCTATCCTTCCCCCCTCCTATTACAGTGCAGTATGCTGGCCCCGGGAGAGCATTATGATAATGGCTGCAGGCCACTTTAACCTTCTCACAGGTTCAGGCCATAGAAGGCAGCTTGACAAACACACATGCGCTAATATATAATTACCTGGATATGAATAATCCCCCACGTTACCACGGCGACTGCAAAAGGGTGCACAACCAGTTTGATCCAATTAACTTTAAAGTAAGGGCCTCCATTTATCTGCTGCATGGGCTTTCTCCAGGGAGGCTGAAAAATGTCAAGATTCTCCTTCACAAAACACGTTGTCTTTCTTATTTGGGTCTGTGTGTGTGTGTGTGTGTGTGTGTGTGTGTGTGTGTGTGTGTGTGTGTGTGTGTGTGTGTGTGTGTGTGTGTGTGTGTGTGTGTGTGTGTGTGTGTGTGTGTGTGTGTGTGTGTGTGTGGTGTGTGTGTGTGTGTGTGTGTGTGTGTGTGTGTGTGTGTGTGTGTGTGTGTGCAGTAGACTGTGTTACCCTCAGCAGACATCAAAGATGTTTGACTGAGCAAAGCAAGTGAAAATCCTCCAACAATATGGTGTGTCTTACCTCACTGTTAATGCCTAAAACCATGAACCCATCTGGGGCTGCTGTCATACAGTCAATGACCTGAATGGACCTAAGTTGGTGTTTGGTGGAGTCGTTGTATGAATAAGCTTTATAAATGGAAGATACATAATGGATCTATATACTATCTATGCTATATCTTTATCTATCTATCTATCTATCTATCTATCTATCTATCTATCTATCTATCTATATCTATCTATCTATCTATCTATCTATCTATCTATCTATCTATCTATCTATCTATCTATCTATCTATCTATATCTATCATTCGTCCATCCGTGTAGGATTACATTTCAGGGCCGAACTATAATGTAAAATCATTTAGAAATGACTCGTCCAGTTGTCAGTGAGCCTTCCATATCAATGTAATATCATAAACAGTTGTTTTCATTATTTGCCAGAGAAAAAGCAATGATGTCTAGACAGACAAAGAATAGAGCCTCACCCACACACCTCCTAAAGAAAGCGAAGCCAAAAAGTCCCTGTGACAAGTACCATAAGTGTTTGGAAAACTGTGCGTGATGATGACTTTGAGATGGCTGAATGAGTATACAAGCAGTGACTTCAGTATCAGCAGGTCTCTGTAAGGACCGCCTGATGCCTGAGGAGCAGAGATCCAGGCTTTTAGATAGATACTGCCAACACACACATCATGTCATCCTTGCTCTTCCACAGGAGTTAGTTTGAACTGAGCTGCTAACATAAAGGCTGAGTTACAGGGTAACGCTCCCCTTGTTGTTGGCACCACCAGCTCAAACACTGGTCGTAGAGCAGAAGCTTGAGAAAGAGCTCTTGTCACTGGCTTGTAGGCACCACACTATGGAACTGATCATTGGTGCAGTGTTCCAAGTATGTATGGGAGCCACATCTTCTCCCGAGGTTCCACTCTTCCAAAGGTTCCAGGAATACTGGGGATTTATTGACACAGCCAAGTATGAACCGGCAGCTGATGATGCGGCAGGTCTTTAGAAGATATACACCATTGATTACGCCAACAAGCATCTTGAACAGAGTCTGCCGAGAGATGATTATAAAAGAATTCTTGGAACTTGTGATTGTGTTTCTCTCTGCTGCTCCTGCACGAGGAGTGTGATTCATGTCACCTGGTGCAATGCACCATGCCTGTTGGATGTCCCAAGGTGTATACAGTCTCAAGATCTCGATGTCCAAGGCTCTCTGGCCTCTGCGTTCTTCTCTGTTTTGGCAAAATGAGTCTCTGTTTAGAGCAAGTTCATCAATGTTCTGCCCCAAGTGCTTAAAAGCAGCCTAGTGGTCTGACACTTTTTTAAGATTGCACAAATCTTGAGCAGCTGCGAGTAAAGTAAACAAGGTATTTAAATGCAGCAATGGCAACAAACCCACCAAATAATTCACATACTAACATAGCTGAGGCTTCACAATGTGCTAACTTAGCCTATATAACCATAGTTTAGCAGTTAGCTTCCCGATAAGGCCGTTTTTCACTACTGAACATAAATGCCTTTAACCCTATATTCGATGCACCAAACGTTATAAACCACTTAGAACAAGTCAGGAACAACCATATTCACTGATAGATCTACTCCAAGGATTGGACAAACAACTCTGGTGGAGTAAATAAAGTAAATTTAAAAAATAAAAAGGCGGCTGCAGCTTTGGGGTATCAGAAACTTCACAATCATTGAGCTACCTCTACATATTGTTCAATTGTGCTCATATTTTGCCAGGTTATTTGTTTTATATATAGGAACAAAATGAGAGGGTAAGTAGATTATATTTCAAAAGTTCAAAAATAAGCTCCACCCAATACAATGTATATATATTTTAGAGGATATGATCCCATACATTTGTCAGTCCTTTATTGTGAGTATAAATATTGAGACATAGGCAGGATGGCCCATTTGCGGAAAAATATGGTGGCAATTAACCATTTCTAAAAAAGAAAAAGAAAGAAATACTGAACCTAAGCAAAACTTCTGCTGTAGTTTTTTTCTTATCATTGTTTTAAAGTCACTGACTTTTTTATTATATTGTATTTTGTATTAATCTCTACCTACATACTTAAGATTCACAGTACATACGTATAGGTCTGCATAAATGGCATTATCTTTACTAAATTTGACGGCGGGATGTGTGTGACATTTCACGTGCCTGTGCCTAGGGCCCCATTGTCTCCACCTCTGCCTGTCCTTTCTCTCTCCATGTTCTTTTACATGAATCATGCATTATGAGCTGACCTTGCATTGTGACTGGCATCAAGAAGTCATTCTAAAGCTTCCCCAATTTAAATGTTTCTTTCATTTTCAGACATTTCCAACATTGATAACATTTGAACACCATGCATTTAAATGGCTCCTATTTGGGCTGTGCTAAAAATAAAAAATAAACGGCAATATTGCGTGATATTTATTTTTGTGATATACAATACATATCGTATTATCAGCTTCAAAATCGATATTTTGGAAAAAAAGAAAATGTATGTTGTAACGGGTTAGAGCTATACCTCTGCCCACGTAGATGTCGCAGCATGGGTTTTAAATTTGAATTAAAGTGTTTAATTCAATAGTTTGTGCGCTGTGTTATCAATACAATGTGATGTGATGTACTAAGACCAACGAGATCTAACATAGCAACTTGTATTCCAGCGCTGTTTTTACATTTTCAGGAAACTATATGTCTAAAATGCATCAAAATGTGACCCATGTATCGTGATGCGTATCATATCGTAGAAAGTCCCTGCCAGTACACTGCCCCTCTGAATACTGGCTCCTTGAGGACAGAGATGACTTTTATAAGCTACAGATGCTACCAATAGCCTTCCTCAGAGCCTTGCTTGTTTATCACTGAGTGGGAAAGCTAATAGGAGCCAAAGTGACTGGCTTTATTAGAGATTAAGAGATCCCTGTGTGTCTCTTCGTGCCTGTTTTTTCCATCCACTGTCTGGCTGTTCTCTTTGACATTGGCGTATGAAGGCAAGGACACAGCACTGCAGTGGCCTAATGCTCCAGTTAGAATTGTTGTATGCAGCCCCTGTCTGCATTTGTGTGTGTGTGTGTGTGTGTGTGTGTGTGTGTGTGTGTGTGTGTGTGTGTGTGTGTGTGTGTGTATTACATTATGCAGGGCCTTCGAAACATTGAAGAAAAACTGTGAATGATGTTCCCCACTTTATCTCTCCATACCATTACATCCACCATGTCTGTGACGTTTGCCTTGGTCCTCACATGTATAGAAGAGAGCCACCTTCTCCCTCTCACGTCATAGCCCCGCCCCTTTCTAGCTGAAAACCACCGTGTCACTTGACTGGCAGGTCAATACAAATGTTGAGGTTTTGTTTTCCGAATTTAAGAATATTGATTAATCAAATCAAATCAAATCAAATCAGTTGTATTTGTATAGCCCAAAATCACAATACATTTGTCTCAGTGGGCTTTACATTCCATACAATATGATACAATATGATATGCCCTTACACCCTTAGCTCGGCTGAGAAAAAACTCCCAGTAAAAACCCTTTACCGGGATTAAAAAAAATTGAAGAAATCTCAGGGAGAGTCGACAAAGTAAGGGATCCCTCTCCCAGGACGGACATACTGCAATAGATGTCATAAGTAGAGAAAATCACGAAGGAATTTGATCATTGACCAGGTGATTACATGGTAATACTAAGTAAAGTGTGAATAGTGTGGATGCAGGAAGACTTCAGATGCTTCCAGAGGATCCACACCGTCTCGTCTCCAATAATGTTGTATCTTGTCAACGTCAAGATTCTCCTTGACAAAACATGTCTTTCTTATTTGGTTGTGGTGTGGTGTGTGGTGTGTGTTGTGTGTTGTGTGTGTGTGTGTGTGTGTGTGTGTGTGTGTGTGTGTGTTGTAATTTTTACATCTTCGAGGTGGCCCAGACAAGATGTCCAGCTAATGAATGACACGGTGTCCTTGGAGATGGACTTCATTTGAAATTTTCTTGTTGTTTGACATACTACACCACACAGCAGCTTTTAGGCATGATGGACCTTTGTTCTTCTGTTGGTGCCGACAGTTTGTTTGAACCCAAACGGGGGGCGTGGCCGTATTCACGCCAGGCAATGACATCATACACACTGGTCTCATGTATTGGGTCATGTATTGTATTAGGGGCGGCTGTGGCGAAGTGGCTAGTGCGGTCGGCCACTGGAGTGCAGGGTCGGTGGTTCGATCCTGCGTACACAACTATGTAAAGCGCTTTGAGTCTGTGAAAAACCAGGGAAAAGCGCTAGATAGGTGGAGTACATTTACCATTGTCTTTGCTTTCAACCTAGTCCACCAATGGTTCCTCCTCTTCTTCAATAAGTGGAGGAGATCCCAGTGGGGGAACGAGGATAGAGTCCAGAAAGGCCTTTAATCTCTCTCTCTCTCTCTCTCTCTCTCTCTCTCTCTCTCTCTCTCTCTCTCTCTCTCTCTCTCTGTCTCTTCTATTCTATTGTCTCCTCTCTTTATCTCCCACTCTGTGTCTCAGGAGAATGCTCTGTATGCAGTGTGCGCATGCTGAACAACCCCGGCCCGGCACTGTGTTGCCTTGCCTATAGCTGCATACATTATGTTAACACATATATATATAACTGCTTCATGTTTCTGTTAGCTTCAAGGCTAGTTCCTGCATTATTGTGTGTGCATTATGCATCATTGAACTCTTGACATGTTAGACCATTAAGCAGTTTTTTCATTAGATACTGAATCTCCCTACCACTTCATTAGTTGGCCAATTCTAATGGCCACTAGACTTAGCGGTTTAGCCTCCCACTGACACAAACCCTCCCACACATGTACTATGTGTGCTGGAAGTCTTCCTTGGCAATCAGAACAATATGTATCTGTTTCCATAATGCAGCCTTATTATGTGTCAACTAGAGATTGAAGATACCAGAGGGGTTTAGGCCTTAAACCAGCTGCATTACACAAACTCCTAGAAATGGTAAATGGTCTTGACTTATATAACACTTTTTAGCCGATTTTCTCAGCCCCAAAGCGCTTTACATTTCTCACCACATTTACCCATTCATACACACACTCATACACCGATGGCAGTAGCTGCCATGCAAGGCTGAACATTCGGGAGCAATTTGGGGTTCAGTGTCTTGTCCAGGGACACTTTGACATGTGGGGGTAGGCGGGGGATCAAACCTCAGACCGTGCACTCCAGAGGCGAGCTCCCTGCCCACTGCACCACTGCCAGTGGGTAGGGGGGTCGTTAACCCTCATCCTACCCAATGGGCTGATGTTGACCATCAGAGGTAAACATATCCTGTCATATCTCACTGCTATTGTGTTCTATCATCAACACATTTGACCCACAGCCTCATACCAGCTGTTCTCCACCAGTTGATACCACATCAAATGCCATGGATAAAATGTTAAGGCTTTCAAAACAAATTCATGTATTAAAAAATACTAGAACGCCAAACCACAGTCTGAGGGAATTTGAAACAGTATTTCCACAGTATGAAGGCTGTTCAATCACTCGCACGACCGAAACAGAACTAGAACAATGCTTATTAATCCTAATTTATGAAAGATACCTCTGGTCTGGTATGTTTAAAAATAATAATTGAGATGATGAATACATTCATTAGAAACAATTCCAAAAGCCACAGCCTTACCATTGTGTGTGTGTGTGTGTGTGTGTGTGTGTGTGTGTGTGTGCCTGTGCGTGCGTGTGTGTGTTTGTGTGTGTGTGTGTGTGTATGTGTGTGTGTATGTGTGCGTGCGTGCGTGTGTGTGTGTGTTTGTTAAACAGTTTACTCTCCATTGGATGTTAGTGTTTGCACAGCAGTGTCCGATTTTGAAGCAAACACTATTGTATCTAATAGTTTTCAAATGATACCATGACATAATAAACAGCTATTAAAAAGACACTGTCGAGCGTGGGTGTGTATATCCATAGACATTATAATGTCTATTATATGTCTATGTGTATATCAGTGTGGATACAACTTGCAGGGCTCAGAGGCTAGCTGCTATTCCCTCTCCTACCTATAGGTGGTGCATGTTGCCAAATTCAGTTACAGCTCTGGGACTGCTGGCACAGCTCCTCTTGTTATTGGATGATATTGGTAGCGGCCAGTATCTCTGTTGTCCACAATAGATTACTCAGAGCTGCTGGTGTGTGTGTGTGTGTGTGTGTGTGTGTGTGTATGTGTGTGTGTGTGTGTGTGTGTGTGTGTGTGTGTGTGTGTGTGTGTGTGTGTGTGTGTGTGTGTGTGTGTGTGTGTGTGTGTGTGTGTGTGTGTTGTGTGTGTGTCTGTGTGTGTCTGTGTGTGTTTGGGCGTACAATGATCCGTCGGTCTCTGATAGTCTGTTCCGTTTCAGTCTGGTCCAGTTACACACAGACACACACACACCATGCCGCGGGCTAACGGCTGTTGCTGCATTGCCCAGAGGGGTATGTGTGTTTGTGATGTGTTAACTATGCGAATGTGTGTCTGTCTGTGTGTGTGTGTGTGTGTGTGTGTGTGTGTGTGTGTGTGTGTGTGTGTGTGTGTGTGTGTGTGTGTGTGTGTGTGTGTGTGTGTGTGGCTGGGCAAGGTTCAGACTTGAGCCATTGGCCTGCTGGCTTGGCATTTTGTCTCTCGTACACACTGGGCTGATGGGAGTTGGATGTTGTTCTTTTCAGTAGCTAGCTCCCTGTTCTCCTTACATCTGTGTGTCCCTCTCTCTAACACAGACAGACAGACAGACAACACACACACACACACACACACACACACACACAAACAACACACAACACAACACATCACAACACCCCAAACACAGCATGACAAACACACACACACACCACACACACACACACACACACACACACTTACAGAGACAATTGCAAAATATTGTACAACTAACACCTAATGATCCACATAGATTAAAGCATTGACAAAACTGCTTTACCCACTTGCATGCACAGCACAGCACGTACCACACACACACACACACACACACACACACACACACACTCCTTATCTAATAGCTTCAGTTGTAGCTTGTTCAGCACAAGCCTCAGAGGGAAA
This sequence comes from Ammodytes dubius, assembly GCA_026122265.1. NCBI lineage: Eukaryota > Metazoa > Chordata > Actinopteri > Uranoscopiformes > Ammodytidae > Ammodytes > Ammodytes dubius. The sequence goes on from CM047510.1 coordinate 3,015,458, forward strand.
AAGAAAAAGACTGTTGGAAATAGACAAAGACAGAGAGAGAGAGATGCATTTCCGATAGGAAACTCCACCCTGTCAGCATATTACCAGCTGCATTCAGAAGGCACTTTTCCCTCTACTGTTACCACCTTATGCTCTGGCAATAAGCAAAGATGATAGAAACCTTGGCCTGGGACAATGTTAAGCATTCGATCAGGAGATGTTGTTTTACCTTAGTTAGTTCTGTTTGTTCTGTGAGGCCCTGTTTTGTGCTGTGGGGTTCTGTCATGTTTATGTTATTTTTATCTTGTTTAATTGCATTTTCTTTTAACATCATTGTCAGGGGACTACAGATGAAAAATAGCCTTTTGGCTGATTCTGGCATTGTTAACCCATGTATGATCATGTGTTTTATTAATTTGCACTGTCCCTTATTAAGTAAACTCAATTGAATTGAATTGAATTTGAATGGGGGAAATAAACTCTTCAGTGTTCTTCATAAGGTATTAGATGATTATCTAAATCAAAAACAATCAGCGTTCCTAGCATCCATTCATCAATGCAAAAATAAAATCATAAAAAATCAAAGCTATAAGTTCTGCAGAGAATAGTGAGGTTTTCTGGGGCTTTGCTGCGTCATATAGTTGGACATTGGCAATGGGTAAAACAACAATGGTCATATTATCAGCAGACTATTAATATTTCATTTGTATTTACATTTTAAATAGTTTTACCTAGATTGTATAGATGATTGAATTGATGTACTAATTAGTGTTAAATTAGATTATTGTAGGAAATCAGTGAGGGCTTTTAACGCTATATTCGGTTTTAATATGCATGTAATATGTGACAGCATACTATAATATAAAGTCTTAATCTGTTTTTCACTTCGAACTGTAGTGCATCATGATTAACTAAAGAGAGGAGTCCCCAATGCGAGGAGTCCACATTTAGCACACGCATATAGTATTTATGGACACACACACACACACACACACACACACACACACACACACACACACACACACACACACACACACACACACACACACACACACACACACACACACCACACACACACACACACACACACACACACACACACACGAACACACACACACACCATTGTTTGCTTAACGGATGCACTTTTAAATTATTAAGTTCCCCACAAAGAGACGTGCTGGGCTTTCACTGCTCTCCCTGTGTGCTTGATGCAGAGTGAGAGAGACAGTGGCAGAGACTGATACCAAGTGAGATGGATATGGAAATAAAAGCATGGCTGACTGATTGTATTGGATTGTGTCAGTTTTATGTTTTTATGTTCTGAGGCCTTCTATCTTTTACAGTGGTGACGTTGATCGTTCCTCTTGAGCTGATTAGATTCAAGGAAAAACCGAATATCACAATCTAAGGGTGTATTCACACGGGAAAGACCGCTAGTTCACTTGCTTTGGTCCAGACCAAATAGAATTTAGATTTTTTGTTTGGTGTGGTGCACTTTCATATTGCCCCCTTTGCAAGTGAACCAGCATTACGAAGCAAAACACATGTGATCTGAGATCATTCATTCATTCATTGGACAGACATTCTGGGGTGGAGAGAAGCAGGAAGCACGAAGTGAACACTGCAACATATATAATTGATATAATATAGGGTTAAAAAAATAAATAAATAGGCATCTAGCCTATAAAAAAAAAAGAAAACACCAAATATTGTTGTTTCATATGGTTATAATATGTAGGCCTATGTCAGTGCCACGTTATGTGGCTTGTAGCCTACCATGTGAAACATAATTTTTACTGTACTTTTGCTGCTGGACGCGCGGCTCGCGAGAAGAACAGACACACAGCTGATGTACAGCTCAGCTGGGTGTCAGTTCGGCACAGCTCAGCTCCAAACTGACACGGGGATAGTATTAACGGTGGCCGGGAAGCAAAATAAAAACACACACTTCATGCAAAGTGCAGCGTGAACCTGTTGGCACTGTGCGGGAGACGCTCCCCTCTCCTTCATCTGATCGCTGAACACATCAGCATGTTTACGCGTCACTATCAAATGTAATATATTCGCTCGGGGCTCCCGTCAAACCACAACTAATCGTCCTAACAATGGCGACAACAACACTTTCCCATAATGTGAAGCTGACGGCGATGTATTAAAAAAGTTAAGAACGAAAAGGCACAGTGCCTCCTGCAATTGGGTCGGATCCAGTCCGGCCAAATTCACACCACAAACGAGCTGCAGCACAGTGCGTTTTGAAGCGCATCGAGACTACCTCTTCAGCTGGGTCTCGGAGCGTTAGTTTAGTCCGCCCCCAGTGCGATTGCTGTATTCACACCTGTCTGAAAGATGCGCACCGAAGGCGGAAGTGCACCTGAGTTCGTTTCAACCGAACTAAACACGGCAGGTGTGAATACACCCTAAGTGTAAACCAGATCTAAAGGGAGGTGTTTTTTGTGTGTGTATTGTCGTACAGAGCAGTCACACAAAGAGAGACAGAGATGTGGTGGCTTTGAGTCAGACAATTAACAACATATGGAAAAAGCCTTCTATAATACACTTGGGGCTTTGATGCAAAAATCCTGTTGATAACCTAGACAGTGGTGGGGAATCGCCCAATCCAAATGTATAACCCTCTCTTTTTCTACACAGGAGTTACCATACTACACACACACAGAACACACACACACACACACACACACACACACACACACACACACACACACACACACACACACACACACACACACACACACACACACACACACACACACACACAACACACACACACACACACACACACACACACACACACACACACACACACACACACACACACATATTTTTCTCTCCCTGTTCATGTCACCTAATTTATGATAAAGGACAGATTGCCATTTGTCTGAAAGCTTTTTATGACTTAGCAGACCTTGTTATGGTACCACACCATCTATTTTCTGCCAGAGGTGTGTGTCCGTACTATCGTGTGTGTGTGTGTGTGTGTGTGTGTGTGTGTGTGTGTGTGTGTGTGTGTGTGTGTGTGTGTGTGTGTGTGTGTGTGTGTGTGTGGTGTGGTGTGTGTGTGTGTGTGTGTGTGTGTGAGACACATGGATTCATGCAGCTACACTATAATAGGGCCTCTATCCTGTGGGCGTTATTTATGCATAGGCCACTCTCTGAAAATCCGCTCACTCTATTCCTGATTCATGATGGTGAGGGAGAGAGAGAGAGAGAGAGACAGAGAGAGAGAGAGAGAGAGAGAGAGAGAGAGAGAGAGAGAGAGAGGGAGAGAGAGAGACAGACACACACGAGAGAGAGAGAGAGAGAGAGAGAGAGACAGAGACAGAGAAGGTGAGCAGCCCTGTCTAGCTGTGAGTCCTCCCTGTTATTGCATTTAACATTATTTTAACTATGAAAGCAATTTAAATTTTAAGAACATAGCTATCTGATAAAGAACACTTCTCTAAAAAATTGTTTAGCAATTAAAAAGATAAACCTGTGTGTGTTGTGTGTGTTGTGTGTGTGTGTGTGTGTGTGTGTGTGTGTGTGTGTGTGTGTGTGTGTGTGTGTGTGTGTGTGTGTGTGTGTGTGTGTGCTGTATGTGTACGTATAGTAAACATAGAGGAATCACTGAAGTCAGGGCTGTGGGTTGGCAAGGACTTTCACGATACGATACGCATCAAGATACATGATACATTTTGTTAGCCTCATAGCATAATTGCCTAAATCATATTTACTCTACTTTACTTTTACTCTACATCTATTCTATTCTACATCTACTCTACTATTCTACATCTACTTTTCGTTAGCCTAATAGCATAATTGCCTAAGTCATATTTTAAGGGTTATAGAGTAGGGTAAAGTAGATGAAGAGTAGAGTAGATGTAGAATAGAGTAGAGTAGAGTAAATATGATTTAGGCAATTATGCTATGAGGCTAACGATATACGATGTATTGGATACATTGGGATACGATTAGATATAATAGTTCCCTGAAAATAAGCTTAAATAAAGGTCTGTGTACTGTGATCTGGGTGGTCTTAATACATTACATCACATTGTGTTGATAACTCGGCGGACAAATCCAGTCAAAGCTATTGAATTCAAAATGTGTATTGAAATTCAGAACCTGTATACTGCAACATCTACATTGAGCCAAGGTGTACTTCCAACCCGTTTAGAACTTGAATTTATTCAGTTATGAAAATGTGCCTTAGAAATAGTTTCATTTCTTTAACATGGTGCACCGTTGCATTACAATACCAAACTGTTCAGTAGATGTGGCCTTGCTGTGAATGAATGGATGAATCAGTGTATTTGCGTGTAACAGTATAAATAGTAGTGGCAGGGGTTATTGTACGAGTAGCAGTAATGGCTGTAGCAGTATTATTAGTTATATAAGTAGCCATAGGAGATACAGTATTTAAGGGCCCGACATACTTGCCTCATGACGGAGTATACTTTTTAGTTTTTTTAAACAGCAGTATGTGAATGTGTTGCCCCTGTTGACCATGGTATAATAATAAAACATCACTAGTTATACTGACACCTTCGACACACGCACACACACACAAACATGCGCACGCACACACGCACACACATGTACACAGATTGTGTTTTCATCACTTTTGAGGACATTACATAGACATACAATCATTTCCTGGATTGCCCTAACCATAACCACTACTTGCCTAACCCTAACCGTAACCGTAACCCTAACCCTAACCTCAACCTCAACCTAAGTCTAACCTTACCTTAAAGCAAGTCTTCACCCTAAAATGTCATTATTATGTTAAGGGGACTTCCATTTTCTGTCCTCAAAATGAAGGTACGTCCCCACAATATAACTATGTAAACAGAAAGATGTCCCCACAACATGAGTAATACCAGCCCACACAGACACAGTCACACACAACCACACACACACACACACACACACACACACACACACCCCACACACACACACACCACACACACACACACACACACACACACACACACACACACACACACACACACACACACACACACACACACACACACACACACACACACACACACACACACACACACACACACACACACAAAACACACAGCTCAGGGCCATCTTTCCATGTTATACGGAGCGGGCGTTAAAACACAAAGTTGACCTTGCTCTATGTCCAATCACTTCTTTGCTATCACTGACTTTTCCCACTCTAACTCCTTATTGTCCCTTTGGTCAATCTGCATACAGTATACGGCCCTGCTGCTTCTCTTCCCATCCATTCCATTAATACAGTTGATTTATTTGGCCTCTCTCCTCACGTCTCCCTGTACCATCTATCCCCTTACAGCATTTGGCCATAGACAGATAGAGGGCTGAGAGAAAAAGAAGAAAGTGATTGAACATTTACAACTATCCTGGAAAAAATCTCATCGCTGAGGCCTTGTCACTGTCATAGCTTTTTATTGCCTTGTGCAGGAACCTTCAAATAGGAGAGGCCAAAATCATCTCTCTGGACGTGAACCACTCACAAGCATACCAATGCCCCGCTCACACACCCACAATACATAGGGATACATATATTATGGAAGGGTGCACATCCACTCAGAGACACACTCAAGCACACACATATACACACACACACTCCCGGAGGTATATGTCATCAATTGGATTTCTTCAGTACCAAAGAAATATGGGAAGAGAGACGGAGAGGGGGGGGGGGGACTGACAGAAATATAGGACCGTGTAGTAAAGTGTGTGTGTGTGTGTGTGTGTGTGTGTGTGTGTTGTGTGTGTGTGTGTGTGTGTGTGTGTGTGTGTGTGTGTGTATGTGTGTGTGTGTGTGCACAGCAGTGACCCTTCTGAATGAAGAGGAGAAGGGAGGAAAAAAAGGAGAAGTGAGACGGCAATATGAAAATATTGACGGCAGAACCAATCATGAGTGAAACTCTCCTCAGCATCCTCTTTGTGAACACGTGCATGGTCATGTCATTGTGCATAATGTGTGTGTGTTTGTGTGTGTATGTGTGTGTGTTTATGTATGTGTGTGTGTATATGTGTTTATGTGTTTGTGTGTGTTTGTGTGTGTGTATGTGTGTTTGTGTGTGTGTGTGTGTGTGTGTGTGTGTGTGTGCCTATATTCCCACTAACATTATCAGAACACAGTTTGATTTTATATTGAAATACAACTGTGCTGTAACTGCTCTGCTATCACCATCCTGCATCTAGTCCCATAGGCAGCACATCGGGGAAGAACAAAGAAATGCTATTTGGCTGCTAGCTACAGTTTACAGGAGTGCTTCTGTTAATATTAATATTAGTAATATCCCAGTACTTCTCTAGTTATTTCAATAGTACAAACCCTGTGTTCTGACTGACATTAGTGCATTAGAGGCCTCCATCTTCATTTCAATATTGTCACGACGACGAAAATGCCAGAGGAAAAAAAAAAAATCCACCTTGCTCAATGTTTGCCAAACATCTGAAAAAAAGACCTGAGAATTATTTCACAATCGATGTTTTGTAAAAGATTAAAAACTAAAATTGTCAACAGCATCCCAATGAGAAAGCATGCACGGTCCACAAGCATCTGACTTTCATTGAAAAAAATTCGATAACAATTTTGTGATAGTGTTGAAGCGATCCTACTCCCCAATTAACAGAATTGATACTTGAATACTAACAGTCGTTGGATTATGGCCCTGTCACATCAGTGATTCTTGAGAAGTGGGACAAAAGGCCGTCTTCCAATATTAACTGCTGTTGTGTTGAAAAGTAAACATTCTATTACACAGTTCAACTGAAGAACATAGAGGAAAATTGATATAAAAAATGTACATTCATATACAGTTTGAAAATATTTTTTCTGTTTTGTCCCACTTCTCAAGAATCACTTACATATAACGTGCAGATAAGACAGAATAGCAATAAAAGCACTGACTGTCATTTGCTACAATACAATCATTAGACACATACAGTACAATATTACAAAATGCCTTCACATTCATCAAATCATCTATAGTAAAAAAAAACAGCATTTTGAGATGAAACACCCCAGGTGAATAGGTTATAATTTTTATCTTTTAGATATAATCATTAAACTTTGCCAGTTGATTATTTACATTTATTTATTGTGAACATGTGGCTACATTGAAATAATCATGCATACATTTGCATCACTTTGAAAAATACAAAAGAGTTAAAAATATGTGTTTAATTTTTACAACATATTAGTGTCCATAATATATACTGAACATATTCTAGTTACAGACGTCTTTCATTATTAATAAAACAAAAACAACAACTGTACAGGTCTTTTTTTTGCATATCTTAAATTCAGACAATTAACAACATATGAATAAACCCTTTTTGACAACCATCAAAATAGTGCTGAGAATGATCATGGAAAGGCCTCTAACTTAACTGGTCCCAGGAATAAGACAAAACGTGTAATTAGTTAGAGAACCCTAGAAAGCATGTTAACATCAACCAACTTGGAGAAGGTGTGTGTGGGATCTATACACCAGGACGTACCACAGCTCACTGATTCTCACCCTGCGTTCCAATCCCCATACTTCCCTACTATTTAGTATGCCAGAAAAATATTCAGGATGTCCCAATTCATGCACGTCAATTGTAGTATGCTGAAAATACATGAATGCCCCACTAACTCCAATAGCATTTTGGAGTATTCGTCTGTATTCTTGATATTTCTCAACAGAATGAAAAAACATCCTCCTTATCTGATTTTTTTTCTCTCTCCTGTGGCCCTAAAACTCTTCTGTTCTTTAGTATGTAGTGTAGTAAAAAAGAAAAAAGGGATTTGGAACGCAGGGTCTGAGTGCAGTGACTGCAGTGGGCACATGCATTCAACTCTTTGTTAGGCCCATTCTATTACTGCCAAACAGCATAACGCTAGCACAGCACTTCAGTGATGATGCTGGAAGTTTTGTAAAATTCATGGTACTATTATTTTTCCTCTGTCATGACCAGCCCCCCATCCCTCCTCAAGGAACTAAAAGGCCCATGTGCTTACACTGGTTATGAACCCTGGCTGCTGTTGTGAATGAATGCTCTCTCTGTCATAATGTGCTGCAGTACAGAACGACTTTACTATACATATTTTTGTGCTCCATCAGAAGGCACTTGAAAGCCACCGGACTATTTATTTGACTGTGCTGGAGGGTTTAATATTAGATCTGCATGCAAGCCAAACTCGTTCTGTGATTAGGTTTGACCCTGAGTATAGCGTGAGGCCCCCGAGCTGCAGATTGCATTAGTTAAACCACAGCCCCTGGCCCTCTCTGGCTCATTGTACAGTACTTGACACCAAAACACCATTCCCCTTTTGGCACACACTTTTTTTTTCACACCTTGAATTACATGGCAGTATAATCAGTATAAGTGACTGCGCCCTAGCATTGCACACAATGTCACACTCCACGGTGTCAATCATTTAAGATTCCAAAGTAATTCTAGTTCCTCATGAAGAAGGTGAATAGAACTGGTGTTCATTCTTTTTTAGTTTATATATATATTATTCTGTTACACCGTTACATCATCCGAAAGGAAGTCACTCCCTGCGTTCCAATCCCCATACTTCCCTACTATTTAGTATGCCAGATAAAGATTTAGGATGTTCCAATACATGCACGCCAATTGTAGTATGCTGAAAATACATAAATGCCCCACTAATTCAATAGCATTTTGGAGTATTCGTCTTTATTCTTGACATTTTTCGACGTAATGAAAACAAATCTTCCTTATCTGATTTATTTTTCTCTCCTGTGGCCCTAAAACTCTTCTGTAAGTAGTGCAGTATAAAAGAAAGAGTATGTGATTTGGAATGCAGGGAATGTGATAACAAAAGGTTCATCAAAGCAGTCATGAAGCTTACGGATTGGCTGTATGACATTCTATTCTATTATATTCTATAAGTAATATTATATAATCATTCATATTGGTTAGGGATATACAATGTGATGTATGTGAGTGAATAGCAGAGGTGTGGAAAGGAGTGAAGAGTCAAGGACATGAGAGCAGAAAATATAGTAAAGAAAGGCATCATGAAAATGCTGAATAGGGTTCTTCTGAGTTGCCAACTCTATGGTTAAAGGTGAAGTAAGCTATTTATTCATGTTAATATAAGTGTTGAATCGCTCTTTATTCATACAGTGATCACGTATATAGTGTGCACGTTTCATAAAGCCGATCTCTCAGTCACTCAGAAATATTTAGTTCAGGTTGGTTAAAAGTCTTACACTTTGCACATGTGTTCCACCTTTGCTTTAGCCTGGAAATCCAGACCCTGATATCTTGAACGATAGAGGGTCTGGCCACGATCAATAGTAATTTCCAACTGAAGGGGCACGTCCTACTCGTGCATTTCAAATGCCACTGCACGCAGTTGGATAGCACTACAACCAATCAGAGCGATGCACATGACGTAAGCCCCTTTCGTTTAGCGAACAGCTGTTAAACTGTTAAATTAAACGTTTGCCGTTGTCGGTCGGCAAAACAGAACATTCCACTTACTTGCTAATGAAAGATTTGAGTGCCGTCTTCCAAATCGTTAAGGGTCGAGGCCAAAGCAGTCTCAAACTCACACAACATATCCGCAGCCATCGTTGATGTTTACTATCACGGCTTCGACGTCGCATGCACGTCACTGTCGTCATCCGGTTACGTCCTCCCCAGAGTACCATATAAAGGGCTCTGGCGCGTCCATATTAGATAGAACCAATTGAAACGTGTGTCCAGATTTCTGGTCTTCTTGATAAACTTCAACGGAGCGTGCGTCCAGACCAACACGCGCAGCAAATTTAATTTGCCAGCGCCTAGTGGCAGGTCTGGGAATGCCAGGCTACCTTTGCTTCTGAGAACAATCAGTATCTGCATGATCACAGTAGCTTGGGAATGAGACAATGACGACAGTATAACTTACTCATTGTGTCTGTCCCTCCCCTCTGGTATGTTGAATAACCATATTCCTGAGTCTCTCTTAATCTAATAACTAACAATAGTTTGTCCTCCTGAGTCTCTCCATCAGTTTATTCCAGAAAATCTATTCCAATCCGATGCAGTTTGGTTGCCCTATAACCTGAATTCACTAGTCTATGTATGTGTGTGTGTGTGTGTGTGTGTGTGTGTGTGTGTGTGTGTGTGTGTGTGTGTGTGTGTGTGTGTGTGTGTGTGTGTGTGTGGGCATGCATACTTTTATATCTGGGATGTCTACGTGGACCACAGGTACACACACGCACGCACACGCACACACACACACACACACACACACACCACACACACACACACACACACACACACACACACACACACACACACACACACACACACACACACTCACACGTTGAGGCATATCTGGGAGCACACACTGGGCTCGTTTGGGACAGATTGGGGTTTTTGTTCTGTCACTTTCCCTCCATCCAGTCATTGTAGAGGGAAGGCTTTCTCTCCCGGAGGTATACAGGTAATTAGACCTGGCAAGAGATGTGGACTCCTTGGTTTACCTTTTCTCCTCTCCTCTCCCAGTTCTCCTTTGAGGGTCCCCCAACCCCCAACGGTCTTTTGTAGTCCAGAAATACACTCTTCTTGGCTGAGGTTAGCTCAGGCAACGTCTGCTATCTTCCTTTACTTTTGACTCCAATCCAGTCCTTCAGTGAATATTCCCTGCTTTCCAATACCCATACTTCCCTACTATTTAGTATCTCAGAAAAAGGTTTAGGATGTCCCAATACATGCACGTCAATTGTAGTATGCTGAAAATACATTAATGCCCCACTAACTCCAATAGCATTTTGGAGTATTCGTCTTTATTCTTTACATTTCTCGACATAATGAAAAAGGATTTTTTTTCCTCTCCTGTGGCCCTAAAACTCTTCTGTACTTTAGTATGTAGTGTAATAAAAAGAAAAAGTATGTGATTTGGAACGCAGAGTACGTGATTCAACCTACAGCAAAGATATAACACTGTAAAGAATGAGTGGCTAGTATATGTAAAATAGAATTGATTGTTAGTAAGGTACTTTTTGATCAAATATTGATACACGTTGTGTTTTGACGAGCAGAGGTCTGAAGTGTATGTATGTGTCCTTCAAATGTCCTCTCTCTCTGTTTCTAACTGAATGATTGTAATGGATACATTGTGAGATCAATCATGTATATGTGCTATATGAGGAACCTGTTTGTTTTTTAGACTCTTCGTAATGACTTACTAAGAATGATCAGGCAGTAAATGCAGTATTGTTTATGTACAATGAATACACATAGGGCCAGATCCGCTAAAGGATTGGTGGCCACTAAACCTGAGCAAATGAGAGTAAAAAATCCAATCCAAAGAGCACACGCAAAGGGGGAAACACAGATTCCATTTGCATTTATGTAAATGAGGGAATATTCAAAATTCACAACATTTCCCCTTTCCTATGCAAATAGGGTCTTTGGGGGTATCCTGTTGGCCTGGGAACCCCAAAAGCGCTGCCAGTATAAACTTGAGGCTAGGCTGTAGCCTTTACACTTAACTGTAATCCTTTGTTATAAAACCATAATTAGCTCTTGAACATATTTAGAATAGTTAGACTAGCTGTTCATAGTTTATCTACCTTTGTGTTATTCTCCTCAAAGCGTTAGCCTCATAGCATATTTGCCTAAATCATATTTACTCTTCTCTAATTTTACTCTACATCTACTTTACCCTACTCTATAACCCTGAAAATATGACTTAGGCAATTATGCTATTAGGCTAATGAAAAGTAGATGTAGAGTAGAGTAGATGTAGAATAGAGTAGATGTAGAGTAAAAGTAGAGTAGAGTAAATATGATTTAGGCAATTATGAGGCTAACGAAATGTATCTATTGGTGCTGAATCCCACAACACCCAGAGACACAGCCACTCCCTCCCATCCCTTTCCCATGTGTTTTCCTCTGTAGCCTGCTCTAAAAGGGATTTGGTCATTGAAGGATCAGAAGTGTAAGTGTTTCACAGCAGGGCACAGCAGTGTCTGAGCCTCTGCCCAAACAACACACTCCCCCTCTGGAACATTAAATGAATGTTCAGACACACACACACACACACACCGTTGAGATGTCAGACCCCCGTCCGCTGGATATCTGGACAATGAAGAGTTCCTGATCCCCTAGCCAACTCTTAACTCCAGCAGTCACTTCAGACCAGGACATTCTCTATTGGCCAGTCACACAGAGAAGACTTCTGGGTGATTACCAGGCCCCTCTACCCCTAGCCAACTGCACTGTTCACTACTTGAGACAGCTCATTAAAAGAGTCTGAATAGAGTTGTAGAAAAAGAGTGACAGGGACACATCCACAGTTCACTTCCAGAGATTTACGTCAGGACAGATAGTACTTGTGTGCTATCCCAAGCAGGGTCTTTTTCTCTCTCTCTCTTTGCCATCTCCTAGTTCAAGCATTTCAGACATATAACCAGGTCCAACCTATACCCCCAAACCAGCTCCCTTGATGGAGATGGTGAGAACTAGCCAAAATGATCTCAATTTGCTTCAACCAAAAAATTGCCTAAACCTTCAAAAGATGTAAACCCTATACTGGGTCTCACAAGGAGACAGATTTCTGCTAACACTAAGGTGCACTGTGTATGTTAGGGTTGTAGTAGTTTGTTATAAGTCATTTGGTTTGAAAGTACAGAGGTAAGCATTTCTCTCCATGGTTTCTTGGTGTTAACCTCTAAATTAGTCCTTTAGTCATACTTTGCCTGGGTTGTCAGTAGGGCTGCTTTACAATATCGGTACGGCAATATATTGTGATAGTTACTGTCGTGATATCTGTGTCGCATCGTCAGCTCCAGTTTGGATATCTTAAAGAGAGAAAATGCAGGTTTTAAACAGGTTCTGAACTACAACCTCCGCTCATGTAGATGTCGCAGTAGTTGCCTCGTCTTGCCGGGTTTTGAACTTGAATTAAAGTGTGCGCTTAATTAACGATAATGTGATGTATTAAGACACCCAGATCTCACACAGCAACTTGTATTTCAGCTCTGTTTACATTTTGTTAGCCTCATAGCATAATTTTCTAAATCATATTTTCTCTACTCTACTTTTACTCTACATCTACTCTATTCTACATCTACTCTACTCTACATCTACTTTTCGTTAGCCTAATAGCATAATTGCCTAAGTCATATTTTAAGGGTTATAGAGTAGGGTAAAGTAGAGTAGAGTAAATATTTTAGGCAATTATGCTATGAGGCTAACGGTTTTCATTGACCTATGTGGAATATCTGAATATATTGCAATATGCATTGTATCGCAATGTATCGTGATATCATATGGAGACCCATGTATTGTAACGCGTATCAGGTTTGGTAACCTAAACCAATACATACATCCATTCAAGTGTGGACTGATATTACGTTTCTTCAAAGTTTTTTAGTGTAAGGTGGCGTCGGGCATTAAACTACCGCAACCTGAATGTATCCAATTGCATCTGCTAGGCTGTTTGGGAGAAAACACACCAATGTTTCGGTAAGAGAGCAAAAGCTATTCCTTAGATGTAACAAATCAGTCAAACATAACATAGAGGAGGGAGTGTCTCAGTGCTTTTCCCTCTCAACATAATCTTGACAGAAGTATACAGCCGCTGGGCCAGGATCAGTGATATGAAAATTGTGGGACATATACAGTAAACATCATTTGATATATTATATTTAAAAAAACTTTCAATTAAACGTTACTAGATCTTCTAGCCTGGCTTTACATGTTAGACCCCAGCGAGGGATGCTTCAAGACCCTGATATCTCCAAACCTTCCCAGATGTAATGAGGTACTTTGAAGAGAGCACATTTTTAACGAATGTGGGCCACGAGAAGGGTGTAATTCTATGCATGAGTTCCATCTCCCGCCTTTACCGAGTGTGATATGTGTTTGGGTGTGAAAGTGAGGCGTCTGATTTGAGTCCTGATAAATCTCTCCCTGTGCAGCATGTATTACTGAGCCAATGGCTGGGGCCAAATCCATTTTCATCTGAGTGCAATTGGTGTCACTCCCAACTTCTCTCAAAAAGTGCCGTGCTGTGGCACCCAGATGTGAGCCTTTTTACTCTTTGCGTGAGCATGCAAGGATCTGTGTGTGTCTGCATGTGATTGTTGTGTGTGTGTGTGTGTGTGTGTGTGTGTGTGTGTGTGTGTGTGTGTGTGTGTGTGTGTGTGTGTGTGTGTGTGTGTGTGTGTGTGTGTGTGTGTGTGTGTGTGTGTGTGTGTGTGTGTGTGTGTGTGTGTGTGTGTTAGTGTTCGTGATGGCGAAAGGTGAATCGATTTTTTCCGCAAGATGGCTGCAGGGAGGGCATGGGTCTCCCGACTGCCCAGAGCTGTCTTGTCTGTAGAGAAATACACCCTTGTTATATGGCAGTGTGCGCTCACACACTGATCCTTGCTTTGACAGTGTGTTTTTTTGGCGCAGCTTAACCTTAATCTCGTGTCTGTGCTAAGAGAGCGACAGCAAATGGCGCTTTTGACAAGGTGGTTGTTCTTGCCAGAATGCCTCTCTCTCTCTCTCTCTCTCTCTCTCTCTCTCTCTCTCTCTCTCTGTCTCTCTGTCTCTCTCTCTTTCTCTCTTTCTTGCTCTCTCTCCCTCTCTCTCTCTTCAGTCAGGATGAGCGCTCACCTCTGATGGTTATCATAGCACACAGTCAGCTTGGCATCCAACAGCCCGGGCCAACCCATTACCTCATGTTATACCACTTGATGATGGACATTCATCAATCCCAATGTCTTCATACTCCAAACGTTGTGTCACAGTTGACAGGAAGCTAGATGGATCTTAAATACTTTATGGGGAAGGTATTAGGAGCCTCTCTCTCTCCCTCTCTCCCTCCCCTCCAAGTTGCATGTCTCCTTTCACTGCTTTTGTGTGCTGTCTATCGGTTTTTCGCGATGGCTACGTTTACAAGCACATATTTCCCGGTAGATTCATATTCCAAATAAGGTGTGTACACGGTCAGCAGCTGGCGATATTCCAGCATATTCTGAATATTCTGTTTATAGAATCATGTGTTAAGCAGCGTCATGATGTCTGTCAGCAAAGGGTTTTTGTAAGAATTCCTGTCTCGTCCAAGTGAAATGAACATGGGTCATATCGTTATCGTTGTCTTGCATTGTTTTGTCAGCCAATCATGATACTGTTTCTTTTAAGGGGCCTTGTGGCATGTTTAAACACTCACGTTTATCAGTCACAAACCAGGGCATAGGTCGCAAACTGCGGCAAAGAATACAGCAAAAACTGAATATTTATTCCGGAGTACAAGGAGTATTAAGGAGTACATGCCACATTAATGTGATAAAGATGGGATACTCCAGCTAAATGTGATTATGACTTATTCTAAATATGAGCTTATTTTGATTAATGTGAAAAAGAACTGCTGTTTACATGGCTGTGTCTTATTCAGGATATGATATATGATATGATATTTCCCGGTTTAATGTGGGAATAATGTATGTGCCTGTAAAGGTAGTCAGTGTTGTCTATGGGTTCATCCATTTCTTATTGCTTTGAAGGACTGGCTGTCGGCTTGTAAGGGCTCTTTTGTATTTTACTTACAGTTTGATGAGTTACAAGTATAGCTCTTTATGGATACATCTCAATTTAGAGGGGAACCCATTTTTCATCTGAGTGTATGTCTCTCGTGTTTAGTGTCACATTTAAGATATTACAGTAGGAGCGTGTTTACTCATTTTGACACTTGCTTAAAGGTTCAGTAAGCGGAATGGTCAGTTTAGCTAACTTCCTGTCAGTGACTGCAGTTAGCGGTCCCCTCCCTCGTCCCTTCGTCACCACATTAATGCACTGTGGTCTTCAAGCAGTGAGTTATCTAGCATCATCTCAGATCCATAAGTGTGATAAAACATGATAAAAACCATCAAAACAGACATTGGGAAGGATTTTTACCTGCTCCGCCATTGTAGGCGCATACACATTCACCCATCTGTTGCTCTACACTTGCACCGACAGTGAGACGGGTGCCGGTTTGTAGCATTCTCTCTTCTGATTGGTGATCAGTAGTGGGATCCCCGAAAACTTTATTTGACGATTACATGCAGAGCGGGTGACTGAGCGATCGACTTTATGAAATGCGCACACTATATAAGTGATCACTGTATGAATAAAGAGCGATTTAACACTTATATTAACCACACAGTAAATTCCCCAGTGTTAAATATGCAGTGTCAAACTCCATTAACTCTATCTGAGTTAATATAACAACAGCTGGAGTAGAATGCCCCCTAGTGTTGGTGTCAATTTCGGGAGTTAAAAGACGGGGTGTAGAAAGTACTCTATAAAGCTCCGCCCACCCCTTTCTTCACGTTTGTTATGTTGCTATTTGCACCCTCAGTGAAGGGGATGTTTCATTCCATTAGGTGACTATGCATTTTGTTTATATAAAACATCTCTGTGTGAACTAACCGTTGTTTCTTTGGTTATAACAAAACGGTCTGTGGACATCTTAAGCCAGATCCCTAGTTCAGCTAAGGAGACAATTTAAATAGAAATTAATCATTCCATTGAACTTGATATTTTGTAACAAGTGTCTTGAAGTAAAAACAAAAGCTGCTCTCTATGTTTAGCATTTTAACAAATAGGGGACATAGTAAACCTATATATGAAATGAAACACATCTACCCAATGAAATATAACATCCCCTTCGCTCACGGTGCAAACAACAACATAACAAACATTTAGTCCAGGTTCATCCCTTTTTTCACTGCAATAGAGTAACTTTTCAACACGTAGTGTGTAACATCAACACTAGCCAGAGTTATTTTACTGTGCAGTATTACCTTCAAATAACTCAATGCAGTGTCAATCAGCTTTCAAATTAACACCATCAGAGTTGATTTGTTATCACAGAAGAGTTATTTATTAACACTGCTGGGAATAATATTAACACTCTAGAGAGTTGTTTAACCTTTAGTGTTACATTTAAAGAACACTATACAGTGTATACGAGTGTTAATTTTTAACTCTATTTTGAGTTAATTTAACTCTAAAATTTTAACACTTTGAAAAGAGTTAATTTAACTCCAATTCTGAGTGGGACCAAATACACTCGGAAATAGTGTTAAATTTAACTCTTTTAGTGTTATTTCAACACTTCAAAATTTACTGTGCAGGGTTCGACATAACGTATAGCCCGATGGCCCGGGGCCAGTAAAATCATATGCAGGGCAAGTTGATTGGCCAGTCACTGGCCCGCCCGGGCCAGTGACTGGCCAATCACAGTTCAGTATCAATCTTTTTGTAGACTACATCATGGTTCATTGAAATGCGCGTTGAGAGTCGTAATGAAAGCAGTGTTTATTTAAGACTCAATATAATAAACCTAATATGAAATATAAAATATATTTTTTAATGAAAGGCCAGTGGACAAACGATGCGCGGCGAGATCACACGGTGAAAAGCGTTTAACGTATGCTGCATATTTTGCACTGCATTGTTTTTTTATCAATAGTTTGAAAAAATGGTCCCACACCGGACTCTTATGTGAAGCTGATACTTTTTGGAGAAGTGACGCTCCTGCAGCGCGCTCTCCCATTAAAAAAAACGGCATAACCCACTGATTTTCGGATTTCTATTCTATTTTTAAAGTCAACTTGAGCGTAAGTGGAAAACAGGTCATTAGGTCGACACATTCACATCCCTAATGCATATAGAGAAAGAAATAAAAACAGCCACACCACAAAGAATGATCAGACCTTCATCTCTTTTTTTTATGTTTGAACATGACTTCTGCAGGTGAACTATCCATTAAACTGCCCAAATTCAAGAATAAAAACAATCATCAAACTACTGGACTTTAAAATACTGGCCCACTCTTTCAACATACTTACAGTTGTAGGCTTCAAATTCAATATGTTTGCCTGGTTTTATATTATGTGTATGAGCAATATCAACATTTCATATAGGCTAATTAACTAAAAGAAAAATAACCAAATCTAAAGGGAATATCTATACTGTTACAGTATAGATATTCCCTTTAGATTTGGTTATTTTTCTTTATTTTTCTAATACAGGTATTATAGTCATTGACACTAAATTATGAAGAAAAAAAAGTGTGTGCAGGGCCAGTGAAAATATACAAGGGGCCAGTAAAACTCGGATCCACTGGCCCGGCGGGCCAGTAGGAAAAAAAAGTTATGTTGAACACTGTTAACATAAATAAATCGCTTACTTCACCTTAAAGAGTTTTGTCTTTGTGCATCTTGTACCAGATGTGGACCTGTTCAGATTGGATGACAAATACCAGCCTGGTGTTGTGCAGGCTTCCCCATTGGTTTCTCTTTCATGTATCAGTCTGGCCTTTCTCCAATCTCTGTGGGGGAGGAGCCCGCTGAAAAAATGCCTGGGCCAATCAGGGAGCACCTTAGTGGGAGGCAGCTTCTGACTGGTTCATGTAGTTGTCAATCGAATGTGAAGCTTGCACAAGTTCAGGCTGGTCTCACCAGGCTATATTTGCATAGATTGGGGGGAATTCTCTCTTCTCGCTTTATTTTAATCACTGTTTTCTCAACATATAGTATACATTAAGTGCTTTTAACAAAAGTGATGTTTAAAGGCCTGATTCTATCTGCAGGTGAGGCAAATATTTAGGAGCAGGAGACAAAAATAGGAGCATAGCACAGATGGCTAATGTGAAAAATCAGAGAGAGAGAGAGCGAGAAAGAGAAAGATGGAGAGAGAAAGATGGAGAGAGAAGGAACTGTGCAGTGTGAACGAGTGGGATTAGTTTAAAAGGGAGGGATTAACAGGGGCTGAAAGGAGTCCCATAACAGAGAGCAGAGGAGCCAGCATTAACAAGACGGCAAGCAGACTGTATAGCTGCAGGGTTAAGGCCAACTTCACTGAGTCTACCAGGAGGAAGACGCTACAACCAACCTTGGCATTGAGATCCACTGGTTGGTTTTTAGAGAGAGAGTCTCTGAGGCCTCATGGAGTGGTCTACTGTTGTCTGGACAAACAGGATGTGAGGCACGCTGGACATGTTTCTGTGTTACCCCATCCCTGCGTTCCGAATCGCATATTTTCTATTCAACATTCTACATCCGACGATAAAAAGAATCTAGTTAGGATGCAGTAGGCATACTATTGGGACGTACATTTACTTATTTATTTCATCATAACATTGCGCCTCTTGCTTTTATATCCGTCGCTTCCCCGTTTGTTTTCATATCGAGGCTCCGTTGATGTGACGTCACTTCAGGTGCACACTGGATTATGGGTCAGAATCGCCCAAATAGGATGCTGTTTACAACACTAACAATCTTGGCCGGGTGTAGTAGACATCCGGGTCTTCCTAACCATCCTAAATCTGGCCACAATAATCAGGACTTACTCAATCTTTTTTCTACCATACTAAATAGTAGAAAGTATGCGATTCGGAACGCAGGGTTAGTGACTGACTGCTAGTGCACGAAACATGCTAAGAGTCAAGAGCTATGATTGACTGATTTGAACAGCCAAAGGCAGACGGTTGTCATTTGGGAGTGTGGCAGCACAACTGAAAAGGAGACCAACAGAGGGCAAGTAGCACAAGCAATCAGATCAATCTTCATAAGGTGTTTGGAGGGAGAAAACAAAAGTTACACGTTTCACCGAGTTTACACATTTGACCGAAGATTACTTTAGTAGTTGTATGGACTATTTCCCAGTGCAGTTAAAACAATATGAAAGACATTTGGTGTGTGCTCACCATGTGGTTCTTTTTTCTATGTGCTTAACTACTCGCCACAAACTATGAGCATCTGTAAAACCACCAAAGGTAACCTATGATACAAAATGCACTTTTTAATTTCAACATTAATGTTTCACAGAAAACCTGTGTTCAAAAAACCCAGTCAGATTCATCTTCCCTTATGATGTCATGAGGGGAGAAGCCACGCCCCCTCATTACCAAACTAACATAGTTCACCCCACAGATACACTTGGATCTAATTGGCAGTTAGATTTAGATTCAGGCCTAATCAGAGCAGGCTGAGCTTTTTGGAAGGCGAGGCTTAAAGAGACAGACTCCAAAATGTTTCAGACAGAGGCTGAAAAGAGGAGATTCAGCAATGTCACTGGGATAATTATAAAAAAAATCTTGACACCACCCCAAATTACAAATTTGAACTTGAAAAGTAGCATAATGCATGTATGGAGTGCTATAAGCAATCCGTTTTTAAACAAAACCTTAAAACGCATTTTTTAGAAGGGCATTTAGCTAAACTGTCTCTGAGGTTCCCCTTTTAATTGTTTAAATTATTTTATTCTCATTAATTTTTTTTTAACTTCTCTGTAGCACTTTGAGATTCTAGTAATACAAAGTGCATTACAAATAGAATGTAATTATTATTATTATTATTATTATTATTATTATTATTATTATTATTATTATTATTATTTATTATTATTATTATTATTATTATTATATATTGTTGTTGTTGTTGTTGTTGTTGTTGTTATTGTTATTATTATTATTATTATTGTTGTTGTTGTTGTTGTTGTTGTTATTATTGTTATTATTATTATTATTATTATTATTATTGTTAGGCCCATTTTCCAAGTTGAAACCCCAATCCAGGAAGCCTGTTTTGGGTAATATACACGTGTATGGAAGGCTTATTAATGCTTATGTTTATAAAAAAAACACTTTTCTGTTGAGTCATAGTAAAAAATGATTGTATTCTCTGCCACAGCAATGGCCAATTTATCCAGCAAACTCTCATCAGTTTTCTCTATGATGTTATGCCCCTGTTCTGTCATTCAATTAAAGACAATGGGGATGAAAGTGTTTGAAAAGATTCCATTTGGCCCTGGATAATGTTAACAGTGGAGCAATTTCAACCTTAATCAACATGGCATTCAGTGAGTGGTACTTCTAAAGCAGCTACGAGACGACACAACGAGCGTGGCTGATGTGTGAGGATGCTGTTGTCTAACATCAGCACACAGCAACACTTCTTGTGGTGATTATGCTATTCACTTTTTCCTTTTTTATATTTGCCTTGATTTGATATCTGCCCATCCTAACAAAAAAAGACTTTCTTCACATTAGATGATGTGCTAGGCATACACACTAAGCTGAGAGTGAGCATCCATCACATGCCACAAAAAACAAATACTCTATACTCTGTCTGATGAAGGTTCAGTGTCTAAAGGCTGTTACATACTCCGCGAGAAGAAAGAACAAAGTTCTCGGTGACAGAGCTGCGAGAAGAAAATGACGTCATTTTCTCTTCAGCTCTTGTTCAGCTGTTCTCGCAGCTTGTTCTCGACACATCACCCGGGCCGAACTTTCTTCTCGCAGCTTGTCCGAGAACTATTGTGTGATTGGTCAGTCTGAAGTCAATGAGGAAAGCGAAGTGAAATCAGCTGGCGCTACTGGGTCAATTACCATGGTAACAATGCGCCGCGGTGAGGAGTTCGGCAGATGAGTTCTCGTGAAGTATGTAATGTCAGACCAGAAAGAACTTCTCGCAGCTCTGTCACCGAGAACTTTGTTCTTTCTTCTCGCGGAGTATGTAACAGCTTAATGGAGCCAACAATAAGCCTTTTCCTGAGGCTGAATTACCCCTTTCAGCAATATGCTTTATATGCCACTGCCATGTGACTGCCCCATGGAACTGTGTACTGAATCATTATGTGCCTTACTAACATACTGTCCACTGAGTGAGTGTATCAGTCACCAAAGGCAAGACACTTAGCCTCCGTTTGACTTCATAAACAAGGCACTGCACCGCCTTAAGAGAAGACACACTTTGTAGACAGAGTATTTAAGACCAAAGGCACACACACACACACACACAACACACACACACACACACACACACACACACACACACTCCAGCAAACCCAGGGATGTGTATTGTTAAGTCTATATTCGATGAAGGCCACTTTGCCTGGCATGCTATACACTGTAGTTTTTCTTTGGGAAGGAAGAAAGGGGAATAATAAAGACACCTGAAGGAGAAAGCACACAGAGAGCAGAACAGGGTGGAGGAGGAGAGAGACGCAGGCAAAGCCAGATAAAGAGCTTTAATTGACTGTCACAGGGCTGTGGGGTTGTGCAGTAGCCGCTAATAGCCAGCTAGAGGCTAGCCGCGGACACACACACACACACACACACACACAGACAGAGAGGCCGGACTCTCTCTCCCCTCATTATCACTGCTACCCCTCAAGCTTTCGCTGTACCGTTTGCTCTCTCTCACACACACACACACACACACCACACACACACACACACACACACACGCACACATACACGCACACGCACACACAGCACCACACAACACACACCACACACACACACACACACACACACACACACACACACACACACACACACACACACACACACACACACACACACACACACAGCTTCCTTTCAGCCTCTGTATTTCGCTCATTTGCTACAACACGCTTTCCTTTATTGGCACACATTTTATTGACTCCATTGTGGAGGCATCCGTAATTATTGCAAATCATATAAATAAATAACGCCCATCGCATGGAGCGCATGGTAGATGTAATGTGTTGTGTGGTGTGTGTGTGTGTGGTGTAGTGTGGTGTGTGTGTGTGTGTGTGTGTGTGTGTGTGTGTGTGTGTGTGCTGACAGGCCGGTGGAAGTGGGTTGTTGTGTATGAAATGATGTATTTATTGCACCAGTATTGGCCTTGTCTATTTGTCTATGTGTGTTGTGTGTGTGTGTGTGTGTGTGTGTGTGTGTGTGTGTGTGTGTGTGTGTGTGTGTGTGTGTGTGTGTGTGTGTGTGTGTGTGTGTGTGTGTGTGAATGTCACGCTCTCTATATTCAGTTCAATTCACTGTGCTTTATTGGAAATTTCATGTACGATATAAAGATATTGCCAAAGCATCAAAATGCAATTTAAATAGAATAACAGCTCAAATGAATGATTTTAGTACATAACCATCTGTGTGGGTATTATGTTATTAGGTGTGTGTGTGTATGTGTACGTGTGTGTGTGTGGTAATCAGTTATGTTTGGAGTTAATAATTTATTTCAAAAACCTTCAGAAACATTTGTATGATGATTTAAAAAAGGCTAATGAAAACAATGACCAATAAGAATTCTGCCACTTCCTCCTTCTCTTCTCTGTCTCAACCCTAACTCTCTCTTCATACATACACACACACACACACACACACACACACACACACACACACACACACACACACACACACACACACACACACACACACACAACACACACACACACACCCATGTCCCTCCTGCCCTGTACACTCTAATAAGCTATTGATTTTCCATCTGCTCACGAAGCGGGCCCTACTCTCACCGCTCACTCATGATATTAGCTGTCTATTAACGGCCAGAGAGTAGCTCTGCCTGCACGTCAGCACCTCGGCTCAAACACACACACACACACACACACACACACACACACACACACACACACACACACACACACACACACACACACACACACACACACACACACACACACACACACACACACACACACACACACACACAAAAGAAGAGAGAGTTAGAGGGTAAAAGTGCTTAATCTTAACCTTACAGAGTTAATTTCCCAGCAGCTTATGACCATGATTAGGATTAATTGTGGGTCACAGTTTCCACCAATTAACTGCAGTCTGGTATTCCATCTCTTAATAATAACACTAACTCCCTGCTGTTGAACATGTCTCAGCTTGGTGTAGTGGCCTATGATCAAAGTGTGCACGGCTGTATCTTTGTCAACACATCTGTTTCATACATTAGCGATCATAATGGAATGATGCCAGCAGTTGTACCTGTGCGGACGCTGCTACAGCATTAACATCAGTCAAAACTGACCTATAACCTTTGGCACTACCAATTGCTTGTTAGGGGATCTATCGCCATGGATACAGTGTCATCTAAACATGCAGTTCCTCAGTTGAAGGTGTCTACTTTTGACTCACTAATAAAGGCTAGCAAAATTGTAATTTGGTCAATTAAAACCAAGGGCAGCCGCATTACATCATGCCACCTTGCATGATGTCGCTGTGGTTTAACTGCATTGTGTGCGTCTTTGTGTGTGTGTGTGTGTGTTGTGTGTGTGTGTGTGTGTGTTGTGTGTGTGTGTGTGTGTGTTGTGTGTGTGGTGTGTGTGTGTGTGTTGTGTGTGTGTGTGTGTGTTGAGTTTGTCTTCACTTAAAATATGGCTGCATAGTGTGGTGGCTCTGATAGCAAGCATAGCATAGTTCACTCACTCCAATTTCTTTGTGTGCATACGGTAAGTCTCAGTGCATCTGTGTCTCATTGGCCTGCTGTCAGCCCATGTCTAGTGAACAGTGCCTTTCCTTAATGAATATGATCCTAGTAATCAGATGATCCCAAAATAGCAGATTTGTCCAATTTCCATCTCCTCTGTCTCTTTCCCCTTGTCATGTCATTTCCCCCTCTGCTTCCTCTGTTACCTGGGTTACCTGCTGTGTGCATGTCTGAGCTCTCTATAGGCGCTTCTAATCCTCAATCCTCCTTGATCAACGCTAGACCCCAATCTCCTGTGTATCTAAACAGACTAGAGCTCAATCCTCCCTGTGTATCTAAACAGACTAGAGCTCAACCTCCGTATCTAACGACTAGAATCAATCCTCTGTGTCTAAACAGACTAGCAGCTCATTTACAAATCCACAGCTAAGCCCTTTACATACTTAATGTTTCACACCTCCTGAGAGACGGTGCAAAAAGGGATCCTTCTAAAATATCAAAGACAAAGTATATGCGTGTGTGTGTGTGTGTGCGCGCGTGTGTCTGTGTGTGTATGTGTGTGCGTGTGTGTGTTCTCTCTCACTATTCAGTGCCATTTGAAGCTCATAAATACGAGCTGTACTATAAGGGAAAGATCCACTTGAGAGCAGAACTCTTCTAGAAAGCACACTCACCTGAACTAACTCAGAAAAATGAGTTAATGCAAGATTTGGCAAGTATACATGGGAATTAGTATGGTCCCCAGCAGATAGACAGCATGTTCTATGTACACAATGCGAGGGGGCAATAGTGGCAATAGCAGTGATACCTAAATAATATACATTTAAATTGCAATACTTTTAAAAATGGGAGTAAGCTAACAACAGCCGGGTTTAAGTTCCAAGTTTAGAAATCAGGATTAAGTCTGTTGGCCTGTGGATGAATCGAATCAATGTACGGTCTTACAAGTAGTGCACTAAGACAGTTTGTGTGTGTGTGTGTGTGTGTGTGGTGTGTGTGTTGTTGTGTGTGTGTTGTGTGTGTGTGTGTGTGTGTGTGTGTGTGTGTGTGTGTGTGTGTGTGTGTGTGTGTGTGTGTGTGCGTGTGTGTGTGTGTGCGTGTGTGTGTGTGTGTGTGTGTGTGTGTGTGTGTGTGTGTGTGTGTGTGTGTGTGTGTGTGTGTGTGTGTGTGTGTGGAATATGCGCTATGCGTGCAAGATGAAATTGCACTGGCCTTTATGGAGCTGAGTTAATTGTCTGATTGGGCGGCTGGGCTCTCCCTCCTGGACGGCTGTAATTCAGTGATCCCACGGCATATGTGAGGCTGCTACTTGACCTTCTCAAATATAAGAGACCAAGCAGAGAGAGAGAGAGCGAGAGAGAGAGAGACTTTTGTGTGTGGTTGTGTGTGTGGTTGTGTGTTGTGTGTTGTGCGCACTGACAATTTGTTAAATAAGTGGACAGCTGGGCTGACAGCTCTCTCTCTCTACTAAACTAAAAGCCTCTTTAATTTAGAGAGTTGGAGTGAGGAGGAGAGAGGGGCCCATCAGAGGAGTGAGAGCACAGCAGACTCTAGGCTGCCTACTGAGGAACCACATGGAACGAGACAGAGTTGATTTCTCCTCTAAAGCTCAAATAAATAAATAGATATAAAGACTGAAAAATGACACATAGAGATGGCACATTAACATCAGATTAGAAAGTAGGATCCCCCATCTAGTTCTTGTATCGATGCTCATTTATATTAAAAATGACAATACATTTTCTTACACAATTGCCACCATTTTAACAAACACGGGCCAAACCGGGTCGGAAGGCCCATGTGTCCTGACAGATATTGGGGTTAATATTACTTTTGGCTGAATTAGGTGTCACACACACACACACACACACACACACACACACACACACACACACACACACACACACACACACACACACACACACACACACACACACACACACACACACACACACACACACACACACACACACACACACACACACACACACACACACGCGCGCACACACACACACACCTATGATATGACCTTCGTGCCAAAACATAGCGTCCCCTCAGGGCTCTATGGTAAAAAGTGAAATACTTAATTGATGCCCTAAAGTTACATCAGAGGGGGGCCTTGAGCTGACTCAATTGTCCCTTTGATGTGAGCTATACATCCCATTCCTAGGCTGGAAATCCAGACCCATATCTAGAACAATGTAGGGTCTGGAGATCCCAACTCAAGGGCGGCAACAACGCGTGCATTTCAAATACCACTGCACACATTGGATAGCACTACGACCGATTCTGACCAATCAGAGCATTGAACACCTCAGAGCGGCCAGCGAGGTTAACTGGTAAATTAAACCTTTGCTGTATCCGGTCGGTAAAATACTTCTTTCTTGCTAATGAAAGATTTGAGTGCAGTCTTATATTCATTTTTGAAGGTAAAAGCTAAGTCCAAATGGTGAAGTGTCGATGCCAAAGCTGTTTCAAACAACTATCCGCAGCCATCTTTGTTGTTTACTATCACCACTTTACGGCGCACCGCTGTCACCATCCAGTTACGCCCCGCCCATATCAGATAGGACCATCTGATTGGTGATTCTGGATTTTCTGACATAGTTAATGAGCTCCAATGGTTCGTGCTCAGAGTGAGCTGCAGTGTAACATTTAAATTTGCTAGCTGCAGAGTATGGATTTCCAGGGTACCCCATTCCATCATTAAAAAAAAGCTTTTACTTATACTTCCACCTCCTCCATCTGAACGTGTGTGTGATACAGTGTGTGTGAACGTGTGTGTGATACAGTGTGTGTGAAAGTGTGTGTGATACAGTGTGTGTGTGATACAGTGTGTGTGAACTTGTGTGAAGTGTGTTGATACAGTGTGTGTGTGAACGTGTGTGTGATACGTTGTGACTGTGTATCTATATCTGGCCATCCTCCAGTGCACTCACTGAGCTGAGAGCTTTCTGAAGACACCTGCACTCACATCACCACAGCCTCCAAGACATTTTCTGTGTGTGTTGAAAATTGAAAAACATCACTGCACACTTTCTTTTTGCTCCATGAGAGATCCAGTCGGATGTAGGCCACCTCTCTCACCTCCAGCGGTGTTGGCTTTACTTTGAACTAAAGCCTTGTTCTGGTTCTGATGCGGCAACACCATGCCAACTGAACCCAGGAAAAAGCCTGGAAATAGAAGCTCAGATGTTGTTGCAGACCCATTCTCAGCTCTATAAGGCTGGCGTGAAAGGCAAGTCCCATTTTTTATCATTGTGACAGGCTACACACCATTAGCAAACACAAAGTGCTATTAATTAACGGGTCTGATTTATAGTTAGTTGGAGACATGAGGCCTGTGTATGGTTGCTATGCAGCAGTATAATTCAATCTAACTGGGTTGTGACTGTTCAGTGATAGTGTGGAGAGCTTTGCCTCTTCCATTCCTGGAACATATTAACTGAGGAGCAATGGGAATTAAAAGGTTACTTTGAATCCAGCCGAGCTAAGGGCAATGTCCCTCGGATATTAACAGTGAATTATTAGAGAAAGAAGTTGCAGCATCATGCAGCAGGCCTCACTGTGTCTAGCATTGGTAAGTCTAGAGACACTGCAGCAGCAATGCACAGATGAGCATTAGATCATTACTACTCATCTTAAAGAATCCTATGGTTTGGTCATGTATATTTAAAGGCTTGACGGAAGACATTTTTGCCAGGCAGCCATAAAGCATTTCCTTTCAAAAAACCATATAATGTGTTTTTCTCTGCTCCTTTCCCTCTCACACTATCTACCATCTGCAAACTTTAAACGCCATTTAACATGTCTTTGAAGAAAAGTTCTGCCCAATCATTTCCAAGAGTTCTCATTCAGAGGAGCAACGTGTGTGTGGTGTGTGTGTGTGTGTGTGTGTGTGTGTGTGTGTGTGTGTGTGTGTGTGTGTGTGTGTGTGTGTGTGTGTGTGTGTGTGTGTGTGTGTGTGTGTGTGTGTGTGTGTGTGTGTGTGTGTGTGTGTGTGTGTGTGTGTGTGTGTGATTTCACAGCCCCACAGATGGTTGTGGGCGGCTGTTACAGCGTACAGCTCAAGCTCTAATACTCAACAATGAATGCATAGTATTTAAAGATGTATTCTGAACATGCCAACATGTGTGTGACTTTGCATTTATGTATGTGCATGTGCTGTGATGTTGCTGCTCGTGTGTGTGTGTGTGTGTGTGTGTGTGTGTGTGTGTGTGTGTGTGTGTGTGTGTGTGTGTGTGTGTGTGTGTGTGTGTGTGTGTGTGTGTGTGTGTGTGTGTGTGTGTGTATGAAGGGTGGGCATGCATAAGGCCTGTTTGTTGGTGCAATGACTGCTACATGAACTTCAGAATGATTCATTCTGTGTCTGCAGACACCGCAGGGGGCCCAGAATAAGACTATTTATACAACTGAGACACCATGCACTCCGTCACACCCTCTGCATTTCAACTTGATGTGGACAGGGAAATGATATGCAATGTTAAAATATGCTGCAGAAAAAAACACTCACTCACTTCTTCTATGCTTTTGCACCAGCAGCTAAACATTCAGGGCTTTGTACGTGTGATAGTATCAGCAGTGACGTTCAGGGCTTTGTATGTGTGATGGTATCAGCAGTGATAGCCATGGTATTAGTTCTTCCCTTCTGTGTCTGTGTTTGCAATTAGTTCCGCAGTGCTGACTGGAGAGAGTTGTGTTTTTTACATCACTGCCAAAACAGTAGGCAGAATTATATAGTCTGAAACAAAATGTCGCTCAAATGACCGGATGCCTAACCAACCCGTGCCTGTGAATGTCAATTTGGCAGAAAAAATCTAAAAATCTATTTTTTATTAAATTGAATGGAAAACTATCAGTTTTGGTTAGAACAATATTGAATGTAACTTTGTGTTTGTGTTATGTGCTCTAGTATATCCGGTCCGTCAGCAGGCCCACAGTTGGCACATGTGGTATATACTGATGCTTATAGGCCACATGAAAAAAAACAAGTTTATTTGATGGTTTAACACCCATAATGCATCGCTGTGAAGTGTCAACTGATCACAACAACATTATGTATCCTCTCATCATGTAGCAACTACATGCACAGCAGGGTTCACATGAGAGAGTCCTTGTATGTGGTGGAAAGAAAGCCAGACGCCTCAACACTTTCCTCCTGTTTGTTATATGTAGGGGAAAGTGGGGTGAGTTGTGCATTTTGGAAGTTGCAAAACCCCTTGTTTCTAGAAAACCGTGGAAGAAATTGGAAATGTGACCACATATTTAAGAAGAGCCATCCATTTGACTCATCCTGTAAAGAAGGGAGACACAAGGAATAGATATAAGCACATTTAAGCTAAAAAAACTGTGTTTGCCTTTCAAAGTAAAATTTCCATGATCAAGGTTTTTTGATTATTGTGTCTGAACAATTATAGACACGTTTGAAAACATTTGACACATGTTTAGTGCTTTGTATGCTACACTTTGAGTCTATATAGTTAGCACGATTATTTGTGCCAAAGTGCCTAGGTGAGTTATAAGTAAGTAAGTAAGTAAAATGTATTTATAAAAGCACATTTATGACAGTTTGCACTGTCCAAAGTGCTGTACATAGTGCATTCAGTAGGTAAACAATGAAGGTAAAATAACAATAACCAAAATAAAAGACGTAAAGCCCATACATCCACATAAACACAGATAGTAGTGCAGAGGTAAGTAAGTAGTGCAGAGGTTAATGGGGAGGAAACACCAGGGTGTACATATGGGTTTTGAGCCTTGATTTAAAGGCAGAAATGTAGGGGGAATCACATTTGTCAGGTGGCAGTTGGTTCCACAAGCACGGAGCAACTAGTGCAAAGTACATTTCTGAGAGTTGTGCCAGTGGCATGGCTGTATACGCTGGTCACCAAAAGAAAGTGATTGTCTACAGTAGCTCAGAAGAGAGTGACATCTCAATGCCACTTAACGACACCACTGATGAGAGTTCAGATGGCCAGAAAGATGATGATGGCGACTTTGTCATTGTGAGCTTTGCAGGCAAAACCACCTAGATCTGCTAGGCCTTGTTTAAGAAAATGTACCTTCAATCTTTGTCAACTATTTACTTTATTTACTTTAAATACACCTTAAATAAGTGATTGTCTAATGGATTTGTCTTGCATTACAGTTTTTGAGATATATATAAATTGGCACAATTCACCCCATCTTATTTTCTCCAAATGCACAAATCACCCCACGTAGACAACTTTTTTTCCGAAAGCTATATTTCTTAAACAGTTTGTTCCAGATCCAAAGTTTTTATTGCCAGGGATGCACAACATCCTGAAATATATGTACATATTTGAGTTGGAGACATAACTGTCAAGGCCTCACTTTAAAATCACTTTGAGTAAAAGTTGCACAACTCACCCCACTTTCCCCTATATAGTTATTGTCCATTTGATCCCGCGTGTGTTCGTTCTCTGCAATTAGTCCCCTTTCTGGTTCATGTCTCTGTCTCTATTGCCTCGTTTTCACCTAGTAGAGCGGGTCGGGTCAGAGCGGCTCAGAGCGGGACAGCTCACTTTTAAGAATCTTGGTGGTGTTTCCACCGCCGACCCTACCCTTACTGTAGGTGGTTAGCCCACCTTGGTAGGGCGGGGTTTAGGCTGGACTGCGATAGCCACCGCCAGAACATAGGTCAAACTATTGGGCTGTGGAACAAGTGTGGTCAAGCCAGCGGTCTCTCGTTTTTGCTTGGTCAAACCAGCTACTTCTTTATTTATTCCCCCCGTGTTGTTGTGAGCATAAACGGACTACACACGGCGGAAATGATTTTCATTGGTGTAGTGTGTGTGTGTGTGTGTGTGTGTGTTTGTAGCGGTAGCGGTTTGTGATTTTTTTTTTTTTTGCAGTAGTTCCACACTTCTTTAGACACACACAATCTAGATTAAACTTTGAGCTGGCTCTATTTCAAATATTATTTCTATTCAATAAGCAGACAGTCCTGTTATAGTTGGCCATGGTTGCATGATGCAAAATGCTTCACACTTTGGGACACATCTACTAAAGGAGGATTGCGCCACTTTTGCGGCCGCTAAATGGTGCAAATGAGAGAAAACAAATGGCGCCCTATCCACAGAGGATGGACAAAGGGGGAAAATGCACCCCCCCCCCCCCATCCCTCCTTGGCCCGGGACAACTGTACAGGTGTTTCCCCCTTGACGGCCAGCCTGCCCGCTCACTCACGTAAACGCTAAACGAGGGCAAACTGCGCCTATCTGCCAAACTGTGTGGGCGTGTTAGCGCAGGTATATACTTAGTGTAAATTCCTTAGTGGAGCTGTGCTAAAATGGAGCAGATCGCAGCACTAATTCACAGCAATTGGTGAAGCTATTAGCACGCACAATCCATTGTTAGTGGATGGGGCCCTTGGTCTGGGAAATATTCCGTCCCTCCCATTCTTCCAATAATATGTTCTGGTTGGCGTCCATAGGGGGGAAGTCCACATGCCCCCTTTGCAGTGGGTGTTAATACACTGAAAATCACAAGCCTACTATTTATAGCAGCCTGTATTCCTTTACTATCTATTTTTTTCAGTCTCTTTTCATACCATGGCTTTTATAATCTTTGGTTTGATTATGCATTTGTATTTCCTTCTGCATGCACTAAAAGGAGTTACAATGCCATCCATTAGCGCGTACATTTAAATGCAAATTCTTACAAATTGTATTTGCATACCATCAGCAGCCATTCGGTGCAGTTTGACTCTGGACTTATTAACTTTCTCATCAGCGACCAAGAAAAATGGAAGGAGCACAAAGAGCAAAACGCAGTAGTTGTTAATTGTATGAATATGTTTCACATTAATGCAGTTATTCAAAGAAAAAGCACAGAGCACACATATAGGCCTAGGGAACTATTTATAATCACATTATAGAAGCGAATGAACTTAGTAAACCATGCTAACGTTAGTTCAAAGTAAACAATGCACTTTTCATATCAAGCATTGTGTGAGCATCAGTGTGTAGCTGAGCTGTGGCAGGGTTAAGAGGAGAGAAAATATTAGTATCGTTAGGTGTGTGGTGCAGTGCAGGAGACTCTCAAGTGACGGCCACAACACACAGGATTGTCAGGTGATTGACGCTAGATCTATATAGCAAGGGTGTTAGCTTGTTCACTGCCATTGCTTTTACTTGGTCCTCCCATTATGTCATCTGTTTATGAACAGAGTTGGTGGGAGTCTGTTATGCAAGGCCAGGCAGAAAGGTAAACCTGAGCATATAGTAAGTTGTTAAATAGGAATGACGTAGCTTATCCTATAGGGATCCATCCAAAATATGTTCGCATTCACGGGGGATTTAACACAATGTAATTCTTTTATTTTTAGCATTTTCAAGCTTTATTTGATAGTACAGAGTTGAAATGGGGAGACAGAGCAAGAGGGGGGATGACCTGAAGTAAGGTCCACGGGTCGGATTCGAACCCACGACCACTGCAACGAAGGCTGGAGCCGATATGGTACGTGCTCTATCCACTACGCCACAGGAGCGCCTGGATTTAACACAATTTAACTGAAAAAATCTGGTCTCATCAGACCACACAACCTTTTTCCATTGCTCCAGAGTCCACACTACCTAACTATGCAAAAGTACCTCATACAACCCCACATCAGAAATATTGAACTATCTCTTTAATGTGAGACACTCCAGGTGAATATAGGGTAACATGTTTAACCAATACATATCATCATGAAACATTGTCAGTTGAAATACTTCCAGCTTCAGAAATCATTGCGGACCGGTACAATCTGTGACAATTCAAATCAATGGGGGATCTCTTTATCAATAACAGTACATTTCTACAGATATACTATATATATACCAACCATAGCAGCATAATGTGTGTGTTGATGGGATATAAAGTGTACACTCGACAGGACCTTTCTCTCTCCCTGTGTAACTCCATCAGTGCATCTCTCTGTGTATAGATTATACATGTGTTGGTGATGAAAGCTGCTTCTATCAGGTCTGATTTTCTCACTCTGCATTATTATTAGATGAGCACGGGCTCCTTTTAGCAAGAAGCCGTCTCTATCTATTCACACCAATGCAACATTCATTCCTGTTTGTGTGTGTGTGTGTGTGTGTGTGTGTGTGTGTGTGTGTGTGTGTGTGTGTGTGTGTGTGTGTGTGTGTGTGTGTGTGTGTGTGTGTGTGTGTGTGTGTGTGTGTGTGTGTGTGTGTGCGTGTGTGTGTGTGTCTATGTGTCTATTTCAGGCTAACTGTTAGGGTTCTCAGTGAACTGATGGCTCACGACACCTGCACTCACATCACCTGAGCCCTCGAGAGGGATGTGGGGTGTGTGTGTGTGTGCGTGCGTGTGTGTTAAAATATTGAAATGTGCGGCGCATTTTCTTTCCCACAAGAGCTCGGAGGACTCTACTTTTATACTTTAAGATGTGGGACATTGTTCTCACCTATGATGCATTTTTAGTTTGAACCAGACCGATTCTTTGGTTTGCAGTGTGGATACCATACAGGAGCACAATGACAGGCTCTGTTTCTGGCACCACCATATAACCAAGTCAATTAAAAAAATTAAAAGTTGAAAGAAGAAAATCTATTTGTATGATATATCTTGATGTCACAGACAGTCTGCAATTTGCTATTTTCCATTTGGAAGGCTAACAGTCAGCATCCCTACTGGTTTACAACAAGTAGTATGACATTGAGCTGGAGATCCAAACATGTAAGAGAATATTTTGTTTGATTTGACTATTTTAGTAAGGCAATACATGTACCTGGTCTTACCTGTATCTGCTAGCCTTAGCTTTGGTTATTTCACAGATCTGTAAAGTGTGAGTTTGTCCATAGTATGCCCACAGGCTAACTGACATGTTTCTTGCGTTCCAAATCGCACACTCTTTCTTTTTTCTATTCACTACATCTGACATTTTTTTTAGAGTACAATTTCAGATATGGGACCTAATGGAAACGCTGCCCAGTCCTCTAATTTTTCTTTCCTCTTTCTGTCTGACGTTCTCTCTCTCAAAGGCCAAAGTAGACATTTTTATAAGGACTTCAAAACACAGCCCCTCCCTGTGCACGTGCACCCACACGCAGCGTGCACGCTCTCACACCATTTGCCAGGAGTGTGCACGGGAGAGCAGGCAGCCATGTCCCAGCTATTACAAATCCTGTTGTCTCTGTCTGTGGGACAACTAGCAGCCACCCAATTAACCTTTTGTCTGAAGCCACACACCCCACGCACACACACACACACACACACACACACACACACACACACACACACACACACACACACACACACACACACACACACACACACACACACACAACACATATATATATATCAAGAACATTTCATTTGAAAAAAAGAGGCAGCACTGCAGTCGTGTCCCATTTTGATTTCATGTTATCTCCAGGAGGAGTTGTTCATACTGTGAGTGTCTAGACTAATAGCCATTGGCCTTTCCTTTGCCTTTCTGTCCCCCTCTTCTCCCCTAACGTTACAATGCTGAAAAGCAAACCGATTCAAAAAAAGATACTGAGCCCATGTCCAGAAAAGCATCTTCCAGGGCTTAGTGGCCCTGGAAGATGCTTTTCTGCGTTCCAAATCACATACTTTTTTTTCTTACTACACTACATACTAAAGTACAGAAGAGTTTTAGGGCCACGGGAGATATAAAAAAAATAGATAGGGAAGAATTTTTTTCATTATGTCGAGAAATGTCAAGAATAAAGACACATACATTCAAATTGCAATTGGAGTTAATAGGGCATCTAGGTATTTTCAGCATACTACAATTGACGTGCATGTATTGGGACATCCTATATCTTTTTCTGGCATACTAAATAGTAGGGAAGTATGGGGATTGAAACGCAGGGAATAACTCCATCCATTTTTCATCAAAGCTTCTCCATTTATGATCAGGTCTGTGGTTTCCCCCCAGCTGTGGCATGTGTGGTTGTTAGACTGTCACGTCACCTCTCTAGCCTCTCCCTCTCGCTAACAGGGATTATGTCTATCAATGGGATTGCTTTTGCATCAGATCAGTAAAGAGGACTAACCGTTTTGTCATCTGTGGTTGTGTGTGTGTGTGTGTGTTTGCGTGTGTGTGTGCCTGTTACTGTGTCTTTGAATATGTGAATTTGTTGTGCCCGCCATACAATAGTGTGTGCTTGATAAACAGGCTAAGCCAGTGTAAATGTGTGTTGGGGAGTCAGTGGGGTGAATGACTCAGCATGCCTGTCCATCAGATTTGAAAAAAGGACTGCGGCCAAGTCCCGCACACCACAAACACACACACACAGGAACACATACACACGCAGGAATACACACACGCAAGGCAACAAAATGTATTCACTTGAAAATGGAACTTATCTGCTTTGGCAGATAATCAAAAAAAAATTACAATGTAACTACATGAAATGTATTAGGGGAGAGTGGCCTAAGTTGTGCAACTTTTTACTCAAAGTGATTTTAAAGTGAGGCCTTGACAGTTATGACTCCAACTCAAATATGTACATATATTTCAGGATGTTGTGCATCCCTGGCAATAAAAATTTTGGATCTGGAATAAACTGTTTAAGAAATAAGAAATATAGCTTTCGGAAAAAAAAAGTTGTCTTGTCGCACAAATCACCCCACAAATTTGTGCATTTGGAGAAAATAAGATGGGGTGAATTGTGCCAATTTATATATATCTCAAAAACTGTAATGCAAGACAAATCCATTAGACAATCACTCTATTTAAGGTGTATTTAAAGTAAATAAAGTAAATAGTTGACAAAGATTGAAGGTACATTTTGTTAAACAAGCCTAGCAGATCTAGGTGGTTTTGCCTGCAAAGCTCACAATGACAAAGTCACCATCATCATCTTTCTGGCCATCTGAACTCTCATCAGTGGTGTCGTTAAGTGGAATTGAGATGTCACTCTCTTCTGAGCTACTGTAGACAATCACTTTCTTTTGGTGACCAGCGTATACAGCCATGCCACTGGCACAACTCTCAGAAATGTACTTTGCACTAGTTGCTCCGTGCTTGTGGAACATTTCTGCCTTTAAATCAAGGCTCAAAACCCATATGTACACCCTGGTGTTTCCTCCCCATTAACTATCTTACCTCTGCACTACTATCTGTGTTTATGTGGATGTATGGGCTTTACGTCTTTTATTTTGGTTATTGTTATTTTGCCTTCATTGTTTACCTACTGAATGCACTATGTACAGCACTTTGGACAGTGCAAACTGTCATAAATGTGCTTTTATAAATACATTTTACTTACTTACTTACTTATAACTCACCTAGGCCCTTTGGCACAAATCACCCCATCCCCAGAATTTTGGATAATAGGCATGATGCAGCAATTTAGGGCTGACATCGTGCTAACTATATAGACTCAAAGTGTAGCATACCAAAGCACTAAAACATGTGTCAAATGTTTTCAAACGTGTCTATAATTGTTCAGACACAATAATCAAAAAACCTTGATCATGGAAATTTTACTTTGAAAGGCAAAACACAGTTTTTTGAGCTTAAATGTGCTTATATCTTATTCCTTGTGTCTCCCTTCTTTACAGGATGAGTCAAATGGATGGCTCTTCTTAAATATGTGGTCACATTTCCAATTTCTTCCACGGTTTTCTAGAAACAAGGGGTTTTGCAACTTCCAAAATGCACAACTTAGGCTACTCTCCCCTACTTGACATTTTTTAGTAGAGACGTGAATAAGTCCACCAGCGCAAAGGGACAAAATCTAGTTCATTCTAACCTGGTGAGTGATGTGTGAGTCAAACATAAGACACTGAATCATGCAAAAAAATTAGAGGACATTACTGTAACTTTAAGAATTAATTGAAACATATTTTAACCCCCTGATCTTTTAATATATGCTTTTTTTTCAATATGTGGCTTAAGAGGTATATTGTGTGCAGTCCTGAAGGGCAGTACAGAAAAACGGAAAAAAGGGCAAGTGAATGTGTGTGTGTGTGTGTGTGTGTGTGTGTGTGTGTGTGTGTGTGTGTGTGTGTGTGTGTGTGTGTGTGTGTGTGTGTGTGTGTGTGTGTTGTGTGTGTGTTGTGTGTGTGTGGTGTGTGTGTGGTGTGTGTGTGTGTGTGTGTGTGGTTGTGGTTGTGGTTGTGGTTTGTGTGTCATATTCGTAAGTGATACAGGAAATAGACACATTTACTTCTCGCAGAAGATAACACACGAGTGCGCACGCACACACACACACACACACACACACACACACACACACCCACACACATAGTGGTGCATATCAAACTACTGTTTGCCATTTTGTTATGTCGTCAGTGCTTTACGGTGCCATGGCATTCAAACATATATAGGTAAACAGCCATTATCAAGGAACCTGCAGTCGTATTACCTTAACCGAGACACACTAACACACACACACACACACACACACACACACACACACACACACACACACACACACACACACACACACACACACACACACACACACACACACACACACACACACACACACACACACACACATACACACAAAGTCTTATTACCTTAACCCAGACACACTCACACACGACCACATTTGTGTGGCTGGTGCTGACAATAAAAGGAATCCAAAGACTCTTCTAATTGCACTATCCATCAGACCATTAAGTGGAGATTGAATTCTGCCAGCTGAGATGCAAAGAAAGAAAGACATTCAATCAGGAAAGAAAGAGAGCAAGAAATAGATACAGTCCCCTACAAAAGTATTGGAACAGTGAGGCCCATTCCTTTATTTTTGCTGTAGACTGGAAACATTTGGGTTTGACACCAAAAGATGAATATGAGACAATAGATCAACATTTCAGCTTTCATTTCCAGGTTTTTACATCTGGATCTGATACACAACACATAAGATAGAAATATTTTCAAAGGAACACCACATTTTAAGGTGAGCAAAAGTGTTGGAACAGATAGACATAAAATAAATTAAAGTGAATAAAACTTAATATTTTGTTGCAAATTCTTCTCTTGCAATAACTGCATCAAGCCTGTGACCCATTGATATCACAAAACGTTTCCAGGCTTTCACTGCAGCCTATTTCAGTTGTTTGTTTTGGGGGGTTACTCCTCTTTAGCAGGTAAAATGCATGCTCTATAGGATTTAAGTCTGGAGATTGACTTGGCCAGTCTAAAACCTTCCATTTCTTGCCCCTGATTAACTCCTTTGTCGTTTTGCAGTGTGTTTTGGGTCATTATCTTGCAGCATTATGAAGGATCTTCCAATCAGTTTGGTTGCATCTTTCTTTAAATTGGCAGACAACATGTTTGTGTGAACTTATGAGTTCATTTAGCTGTTGCCATCATGTGTTACATCATCAATGAAGAATAATGAGCCCGTCCCAGAAGAAGCCATACAAGCCCAAGCCATGACATTGCCTCCACCGTGTCTCACAGATGAGCCTGTATGTTTGGGATCATGAGTAGATCATTTCTTTCTCCAAATTTTAGCCTTTCCATCACTTTGGTAAAGGTTCATCTTGACAACAACACAGTAACACATGATGGCAACAGCAAAATGAACTTAGAAGTCTACAGAAACATTCGGTCTACCTATTTAAAGAAAGGTGCAACCAAACTGATTGGAAGATGCTCCATCATGCAGCAAGATAATGATCCAAAAAAACTGCAAAAACTACAAAGGAGTTCATCAGGGGCAAGAAATAGAAGGTTTTAGACTGGTCAAGTCAATCTCCAGACTTAAACGCTAAAGAGCATGCATTTTACCTGCTAAAGAGGAGACCGAAGGGAGTAACCCCCCAAAACAAACAGCAACTGAATGAGGCTGCGGTGAAAGCCTGGAAAAGCATCACAAAAGAAGAATGCAAAAGTGTTGTGATGTCAATAGGTCACAGGCTTGATGCAGTTATTGCAAGCGAAGGATTTGTGACAAAATATTAAGTCTTATTAATTTTAATTTATTTTAGGTCTATCTGTTCCAATACTTTTGCTCACCTAAAAATGTGGTGTTCCTTTACAAAAAAAGCTATCTTCTCAGTTATGAATCAGATCCAGATGTGAATACCTGGAAATGAAAGCTGAAATGTTGATCTATTGTCTCATATTCATCTTTTGGTGTCAAACCCAAATGTTTCCTGTCTACAGCAAAAATAAAGGAATTGGCCTCACTGTTCCAATACTTTTGTAGGGGACTGTAAATAGATAAATAGAGTGAGAGACCATGGGTTACCATGCATGTCGACTTCCATTTCAGGTCAGTGTATCGTGTAGTCAGTCACACAATTGTATTGCTTTGAAACAATTGAACCCTTGCTGTCAGGCTGAGCTGTATGAGTTACCAATGCATTGACACACCTGTTAGGAGAGGCACATGTCGCAGGGATAATGCTGACGTAATACAAGAAAGTATCGTAAAAACAACAACTCCAAACTACATGAAGCCCCCCTGCATCCACACTATTCACTATTCATATTTTAATTTAGTACTACCATGTAAACATCTGGTCAATGATTGACTCCTTTGTGATTTTCTCTACTTATGACATCTATTGCAGCATGTCCGTCCTGGGAGATGGATCCCTTACTCTGTCAACTCTCCCTGAGATTTCTCAATTTTTTGATTTGATTTGATATTTTAATGTTACATGAACTATTCACATAAGCATTTCCTTTGACCTGCTGCCTCCATGGCTTGGTTAATGCACGTTTAGGACTAATTCAAAACGGCCTAGTTACGGTTCAGAAGTGAGGTATAGGAGATGGGAAACGTTGTCCTCCTAACCAAACACCAACTTGAAGCTGATTTGTTGGTACTATAAAACATGTGTTTTAGGACATTCAAACAAAGCACTTTGCCTTACAATCATCATGTGAGGTTTTTTTTTCCACAAACAATTTTTATTTAATTTTTTTGAAATGTAAAACAAACAAACAATCACAACCCCCACCCCACTCAATCCTTGGTAAAAACATAAAAAAATAGAAAAACATAGTGAAAAAAAAATACAAGATAGATATAACAAATACAGACATTACTAACAATTAGGGAGCGACCTAAGCTTATTAAAATAAGAAATGAAGGGGTGCCACCTAACAATCATCATCTGAGTTTGATGGCCTTTGCTTGAAACTCAACATTTTGAGCCAATCTATCTTAAAGTAAGTGCCCACCAGGACATGCTGTCAGAGGCCATGGTAGGCCTTCAGTGTGTAACATCTGTGGCAGAAGGCTTGTCTCTGACAGTAGGCAATGAGCACGTGGAGTATGCGTTAATAAAGAAAGTTAAGGTCAATAAAACACAATTTGCACAATAGACATTTGTGTAACAAGTAATAACTGAGACTGAATTCTCGAGTAATGAGACAATAAATAGGCAATACATAAGGCTTGGCTTACTGTGGCCATCAACATCTGTCTGGACCATCTGAAATGTGCTGCTTCAATACAGTGAATACAGACATAGGAGTGGATCATTTGCCTTGTTACCACATGTCAGCTCCAGCAGATGGCTTTGCCTGGAGCGAGGGGAGCGGATGACACTGCACAGTGCTGAAAAAAACAGCCAGTATACACCAGTTACAGCCAGTGACATTGTGATCTGCTGTGTGTGTGTGTGTGTGTGTGTGTGTGTGTGTGTGTGTGTGTGTGTGTGTGTGTGTGTGTGTGTGTGTGTGTGTGTGTGTGTGTGTGTGTGTGTGTGTGTGTGTGTGTGTGTGTGTGTGTGTGTGTGTGTGTGTGTGTGTGTGTGTTGTGTGTGTGTGTGGACGGCGATCATCAGCTGTCATCACCCAATCCTCTGCCTCAGCCAGAAAATGTGTATACGCTTGTATGTGTGTGTGTGTGCGTGCGTGCGTGCGTGCGTGCGTGCGTGCGTGCGTGCGTGCGTGGTGTGTGTGTTGTGTGCGTGTGTGTGTGTGTGTGTGTGTGTGTGTGTGTGTGTGTGCACACTCCAAGGTCCAGTCCATTGTATCAATTAGATCTATGGCCAAGTCCTTGGCCTATACATCACCCTGGCCAGCCCTTCATACCCAACCCTGAGGTCATATATCTACTGTGTGTGTGTGTGTGTGTGTGTGTGTGTGTGTGTGTGTGTGTGTTGTGTGTGTGTGTGTGTGTGTGTGTGTGTGTGTGTGTGTGTGTGTGTGTGTGTGGTGTGTGTGTGTGTTGTGTGTGTGTGTGTGTGTGTGTGTGTTTGTGTGTGTACGCTTGTTTAGCAGCACATCTACACAGTTTACTCACGGTGCAGAGGCTTCTGAGACTGTTATGGCCCCCTCAGTGGCTATAACCAACACACATACACACACACACTGAGCTGCTGTAGGTTGTTGAAGATCCCCATGAGCGTCCTTTTAGGTACAATGTGTTATTAAAACCATGGTTTTATAGTGGTTGTTGGTCTCACAAATGACCACGCGCACACATACAAACAACACACACACACACACACACACACACACACACACACACACACACACACACACACACACCACACACACACACACACACACACACAACACACACACACACACACACACAGAGCGCTATCAGTCATTCACGGTCAATGAAAGACATGGTGTGTGTCTAAGTGTTAGGCTAATGGCCCTGCACTGCCCACCCTGCTAGCAGCTGTGTTATGTGTGTGTGTGTGTGTGTGTGTGTGTGTGTGTGTGTGTGTGTGTGTGTGTGTGTGTGTGTGTGTGTGTGTGTGTGTGTGTGTGTGTGTGTGTGTATATGTGTGTGTGCCCATCTTACTATGATGTATTTGTGCATTATTATGCTTCTGAAAATGTTAAAGGTGGCCACGAGAGCACTGAGTGATTTTCTGCGTGTTAGCTTTTATTTCTGCTTCTAGAACTGTGAGCAATAAACACACTGTCTGTCTGGCCGACACAATGTGTCTGGGGGAAAACAAAAGCACACACACTGCCTCTCTGGCTCTGAAATCATTCTCCCATTCATTATCTCTGAAGAGGGTCAAAAGCTGATGCCATGCTGTGTGTCAGGCGCTTTTAGTATTCAACTCAAAATGACATTATACTGCTCCATTAACAAACCCTGACCCTACTCGTACCGTAACATCTAGTGTAGTCGTGCAAAGGCTCCACAGACAAACCAGTTAAGATGTGGTTGGGCCTTACATTGTCAGATAGATTCCCGAAGGGGCACGATAGGAGTGTGTGTGTGTTGTGTGTGTGTGTGTGTGTGTGTGTGTGTGTGTGTGTGTGTGTGTGTGTGTGTGTGTGTGTGTGTGTGTGTGTGTGTGTGTGTGTGTGTGTGTGTGTGTGTGTGTGTGTGTGTGTGTGTGTGTGTGTGTGTGCGTTTGTGTGTGTGTGGCTGCCTCACATCCTCCTCTCCCTCTCCATCCATACCTCTCCTTCCATCTCCTCTCCACTCTTCCTCCTCTTCTAGCCTTCTTTTGTCCCCTCCTCCCCCCATCTCTTCCTGTGCTCACTTCAATCTTGCTTACCCAGCATGCATCAGGAATCCAACAGCGACTTCTCATCTCTGAGTTGGTACTCATTGACAGTCCCATGTGGAGCCTCGCAGCTCCTTCTTTTCTCAGACAAAACAACAAAATATGATCCCCATCTGTGTGTGTGTCTCTTAATATGTGTGTGCTTGTGTTATGTGTGTGTGTGTGTGTGTGTGTGTGTGTTTGTGTGTGCATGACTGTCTGTGTGTTTGATTTGTTGTGTGTGTGTGCATTTTTGTCTTTGTCCGTGTATTAGAAAGTCCTCTCTGTTTTAGAGCCTGTGTCTGTTTAAGCCCCGCCTTCCAAAAAGCCCAGTCTGCTCTGATTGGCCCTTAATCTTCCTGCTGGTTTGGTTGTAACTGCCAGTCAGATTCAGGGGGATCTGGGGTGTGGCTTATCACAGATGAGGGGCCTTTCCGAAAAGTATTTTTTGCATAGGAAATGTCCTTTCCTATCGAGATGAACCGGAAGTACTCGGCGGATAGGTGATCCGAATTCTCAAAATGCTTAGGAAAGGCATAGGAAAGGAGCTTCGATTCATCCTTTAACCCTCCTTTAGCATAGGTTACTCCGGACCAACCTATATGCTAAAGGAAAGGAGATAGTGGTATCCCATAATCCTTTACGGCGGCAATATTTAAAGCAACAAGCCACCGACGGAGTTTACCGACTCTACACGAACACGAACGAGAGGTAAAACAGAAGAGAGGAGAGGAGAAGAGAGGAAGATTTAACTCGGCTAAAACAAAACAGCCTACCCCCCCCCCCCTCCCTCCCCCATAAAGATAATAGCCTAAAGAACTCATAAAAGACCAACATCATAGGCTAATAGTTATTTTCGTAGCACATAATTTACACCATAAGAAAATAAAATACCAACTTCACATGAAGTTACTGGGGGCAGTTCATTTCAACATCAACACAAGTGTAGCCTCTTTTTATTCCACATGTGGATATTGGGGTGATTCTCACTCTGATGGCGACAACTTGATTAAAATCAATATGAAAAGAACGCATGGATCAAACGAGCGCTTGTTGTAGTCAATTTTCGGAGAATAGTGTAGTTTCAGCTAGTGACTCACGTCAGCACTACTCGCCGTCGCGCAATGACGTCGGTTAGGCAAAGTGGAGTCGAATTCTTTTGAAACAGTGCTGTCTTTTCCTATGTTCGATAGGAAGCACCTTTCATCTCTCCTTAACCCCGATGACGTTTAGGGGTTAAGGTATAGGAAAGGAGGCTTATAGGTTAGGAGATTGGACTATTCGGAAAGGCCCGAGGTAGTATTAAGTTAGGTTGGTCATTGGGGGCGGGGCGTGGCTTCTCCCCTTATAACATCATAAGGGGAGATACGTCTGACTGGGGTTTCTGAACACATGTTTTTAAGAAAGGTGGAGAAGAAGAGAGGGTTGTTTCTTCACACCAGGGACTCACATACATGTTGAAACACCAAAGGGAAAGTGTATGAATGTTGCGTGCTAGGTTGGGAAAACCTGACTTTCAAAACAAACAAAAATAATGAACACAAAGCATCGCCAGCTGGAAGCACCACTATCACTGTTCAAAAACTCTCTTCTAAATCACATACTGTTTGAGTATTTGAATCCACAGCATGGACAGTGTGTATTAAGTGTGGCCCAGATGTAACTCTATCCAACCAGCTTGATTGTATGCGGACTTTATAGTTAGTGTGCATCTGTTTGCAGACATGCCAGCCATATGACCAGTGAATAAAAGATGGCTGTGTTGATGGACGGCGATGAGACGCGCCATGCTTAATTAACATGTGAATATGGTGCTGGTTTGGGCTCTGGTGTTTTGCAGCAGCAGATGAAGGGTTTGTGTGTGTGTGTGTTGTGTGTGTGTGTGTGTGTGTGTGTGTGTGTGTGTGTGTGTGTGTGTGTGTGTGTGTGTGTGTGTGTGTGTGTGTGTGTGTGTGTGTGTGTGTGTGTGTGTGTGGTGTGGTGTATGTGTGTGCGTGCGTGTGTGTGTGTGTGTGTGTACACACACAGAACCAAGTTTATCCATTTCGTATCCTGTTTGAGAATATGACTAAATTGAGATCCAGTGAGAAACCACATGGTATGAATAAAACCAAAACTGCTAGACAATGACTTAT
This sequence comes from Ammodytes dubius, assembly GCA_026122265.1. Classification (NCBI taxonomy): domain Eukaryota; kingdom Metazoa; phylum Chordata; class Actinopteri; order Uranoscopiformes; family Ammodytidae; genus Ammodytes; species Ammodytes dubius. The sequence continues at coordinate 3,060,243 of CM047510.1, forward strand.
TCCAGCACAATTAACACATGAATAAGCATGTTACCCTAATGTATGATTTACCTCCTAGCCAATGTTTTTTAGACATGGTATTATCCGTCTTTTAAACAGGCATTTTAAGGATATCTCTCTTTATTGTATAGAAGTCATGTCTTCCAGGGTGAAATGAGGTTATTTTAAATGAACATGGCCCTCCTGCTGATTAATCCTGCATTGCTGCACAGCTCCATGGGCAAGAGGTATTTTCGAATTACTGCTGAACCCAGAAGATGTCATTCATTTTCTGCATTCGATTCTTAATCATATACAGTATGTAGAATAGCATAGACACAGCCTTTTTAAATAGCATGTCCTGTGCTCTTATTTGAATAACACAACTCAGTCACAGCCCATGTTGACAGCTGTGTGAGGCTGTCATTAGGCACAGTGCTGCTTTCAGCTCAACATGCTCACCATGACAACCCTAGCCAGTTCTCCTGTTAGTTTGGTTTTTGGCTAGCATTAAGCTAATTAGCAGTAAGTCAGTGAACAGAAATGACAGTGATAGGACTATCATTGTTTTTACAGGTATTTAGTGAAAACCAAAGTATTAGACAACATAACATTCTGATGACGGATCACAGTGTTAACCGTACTACATATTGTGGCCTCAGAATATCTAAGTACCATCCTGATGACAACCTATAGTTATGGACCGACAGACAGACAGGCCCGGGCATTGCCAAGTGAAAGATGTGTGATGTATTTTCTCATGGGCATTATTCCCTCTCTTTGCATTAAGCATTCCGATTGCTGTTGGTTCTTATAGCCCTACGGCTGCAATTCTTCTGAAACAGCTCTGACATGAATGAGTAATGCCATGGTTTGGGCCAATAATAGACAGTGGCACTAAGACTAGACAGCAGCATGCCTCACAACACAACCACAACCAGCACACAGCAGCTACCAACACACATCACCTCTCTCACTCAGGTGGGTGGCTAGCTTTCAGGGTGGATGTATTAGGTTAGTTCTGTGGGTTTGGAGTGAACAGTTTGGTTGAGCTATAGCCCAACTAACCTCAGTCCGACCGTGTTTGTCTTTAGTTGCTTAAGACAACAATTGTATCAATTGTACACAGGGCACATTGACAATTGTCCTTTCTCGTCTCCCCTCTCAAGTTTTCCACTTCGGAAGGGATTCAGAGCGTGGGTCAGCCATAGTACAGCGCCCCCTGGAGCAGTTTGGGGTAAAGTGCCTTGCTCAAGCACACAATGGTAGAGATGGTGGGCACCTTAGATGTAATAGTAGTCCCCTGTACTACTAACACCCTCCTGTCCGGTGCCTGGGATCCAACCAGAGACCTCATGGTTACTGGTCGGCCCCTTTCCTCTAGGCCATCCTACCACCCTATCCATGCAGGTACTAGTAATAGTTATCATGCATTTGAGCTGATATGATCGATCGTTTTCCACAAACGATTATTCAAAGCTGTGTCCTTTATGTAAACAGGCCTGTTGTGCAAAAACATGTTGGATCTATCAATGTTCATGTCATACAAGTGTTGGTGTGTGTGTGTGTGTGCGATTAATACCTATGTTGGTGTTGGAATATGCAGCTCTTGCGTATTTTAAAAGGTGTCCTATGCGTGCTTTGATAAATGAGGTTGGCAGCTCCAGTGCATGGTGGGTAGTCTGAGCTTTAATTGAAAAATGATCTGGCTCTCCTCGGGTGTTCGTCTGTGCTGTGTACCTGCATGGATACTGGCACGCTGGCTCACCTTCACTGTTTACATTAGCAGAGCCTTCAGTTAGTTTACAAAACATATCTTCTCTACATGTAATTCTTAGTATTTAATAATTATATAATCATGAATAAAAACCAAATCGTTTTGTGGAACCTGGAACCAAACGTAACAAGGACTCTCTTCCTCTGTCAATGAGATAAATGTTTTTTAATCAGACACAATCCTCCCAGCAGACGTAAAGTCTCAACCTGACAGGCTTCAACAAATCAAAGCGTATCCCTCTTTCTTGTGCTCTACAGTCAAGCCCACACTACAAGAAGTATTGTTCTGCTTTATCAGACAACACCTTTTCATAAATCTTTTTCTTTCATTTTTGTTGTTGTTGTAATGTTGCACGATACAGCTTTGTTTGTGTGTGGCTTTTGCAGGTTTTCACTCCCAATGACTTGATTTGATCGGTCTGAGTTTGTGTATGTGTGTGTGTGTGTGTGTGTGTGTGTAGAGAATGTATGGTGCATGTGTGTGCCTGCATGTGTGTGTGTGTGTGTGTGTGTGTGTGTGTGTGTGTGTGTGTGTGTGTGTGTGTGTGTGTGTGTGTGTGTGTGTGTGTGTGTGTGTGTGTGTGTGTGTGTGTGTGTGTGTGTGTCTGTCAGCTCAGTATGGAGGCTACATCTGAGAAGGAAATGTGAGGAAGAGAAATCCAAGCCAAAGTATCTGTTGTACACAACATCATAGTGGCGCCGTCGGGTGCGACAGCCTTTTTCTGTCTGTCTGTCTGTCTGTCTGTCTGTCTGTCTGTCTGTCTGTCTGTCTGTCTGTCTGTCTGTCTGTCTGACTGTCCGTCTCTCTCTCTCTCTCCACACACATCTTTCTCTTTGTGCCTCACATCTCCTCCACCATCACTCCTCCTGTCTGTCCGTTGCTATGCCCCTGTATTCAACTTTACATGTACACCACATTTCCTTTTTCCTTTTTTGGGTGCCTTTTATTAGATTTTTTTTTACATCAAATGAAAGTTCTTATGGATTTCATTGCTCAGCCTTTGTAGCGGTCGTTTCTTAAACTTGCTGGCCATTTATTCTCCTTATTCCAGCTGCAATGTAATCTGCAATTTAATATACAATGGAATAATGATTATAATTTGAAAGCTGATCATAAGAAGTATCTAGTTAGCATGCATAGGCAGTAGCACATAATTGGGACATACTTTAACTTGGTTTATTTCATCATAACATTGCGCCTTGATCTTGCCTCTTGTTTATATATCCGTCTCATCGCTGGTTGTTTTCATATGGAGGCTCCGTCGATGTGACGTCACTTCTGGTGTGCACTGGATTGTGGGTCAGAATCGCCCCAATAGCGAGTCTGACCTTTTTTCCCATTTGTGAAAATATCCTAAATTTTTCCACAAATATCCCCATCTATCCACACACCTGTCATGTGGTGACTGAGCATGCATGGTGTTAGAATGACTTGTGTATTGGGTAGAGACACATGCACAGCACTGGTGTTAATGTTCCATCAAATCTGACTGGAGATCAGCAGCATGTTGGCTCAGTCTGACAGCCTTGTAAACAAACAGTGGGGTAGATTTACTAAAAATCACATTTCTGATCATCTTCCCTTCTGGACAAACATATCGCCTTTCAGCACGTCTGGGGTTTAACTGTGTTGGCCCGCCGTGAGACACACTCAAGCCCTTCTTTTGGCACAAGCAGCTCAATAAAACTCAGTAAATGTTAGGCGTGTCAATATTGGTATGAAACAGATAATCCCCATCCTAGCTTATGGAAAAGCATAAGCCTCACCCTTTTTGCTTTCTTGCATTTCACAAAAGAAAAATCCATATTCTAAAAACCAAGGATTGTGTTCAGCCGGATCTGATGAAAAGTGTCCATATAATAATAATAATAATAATAATAATAATAATAATAATAATAATAATAATAATAATAAATAATATAATAATAATAATAATAATAATAATAATAATAATAATAATACTTTATTTATATAAAGCCTTCAGGAAACCAAGATGCTTTACAGAAGTACAGGGGGATGAAAAGAGAATAGTAACACAAGTAAGGACAGAAGATAAAATGATTAAATGAAAACTAATAAAAAACAATAACAACTGGTCGCATAATGGAAGTTAACAGACAGGCCAAATGCCTTGGTAAAGTTAAAGTGTCCATATACTGTAGTATGCCATGGGGGGAAAGGTGAGTGTATAGTGGAATAACATGGAATGTAACAGGTTTAACCGCTAAATGGAGGGTCTACCAATACATATTCAGAAAGATTTGATAAAGCAGGTTACAACACAGAATTAGTAACTCTGGACTTTTTCTAGATCTTCTGACTTTCTACTGGCAGTTCAGAAGAGCAGACGTGGTGTAATGTGTAAATGTCAAGCAAATACACACACACACACACACACACACACACACACACACACACACACACACACACACACACACACACACACACAACACACACACACACACACACACACACACACACTGTGTCCTTCCATACAATCTAGATTTTGGGTCAATTCAAAATAAAAATGAATATTTTAAACAATATTTTCATTCCTTTTTTAAACAACATGATTTTAAGACAGGACATAACTTAACATTAAAAACGTACAAATAACAAAGGCAAGAACAAGACAGATAGAACAAAAATGAAAGCCTGTCTTGTTCAGGCTTGCATTTTCTTTATATGTGCAGTAGGTTGGAGACATTTTTGTACAAATGTCTTAGTACATTTATCTCTCCACATTAGCTGCCTTAACTATCAGTGTGGACTATCAGCAGGGGGCGTACTGTATATTTAATTGGCAGTAACTGCAGATAAGTGGGGAAGCACCGCAACGAAAAAGAGGAAGCATCTTCTATCAGTTCTTGATCATCATACCAAGGCTGTGCTAAGAAAGCCTGTGCTAACTGATGGGATTCAGCTCCTCTTGCTGCAGTGGTGAAGTGAGTAGGGAGGTCGTCCACTGGAGAGCAGGGTCAGATGTTCAATCCCCCCGCCTACCCGCCACATGTCCAAGTGTCCCTTGGGCAAGACACTGAACCCCAAACTGCTCCCAATGGTTCAGAGAGCGCCTTGCATGGCTGCTACTGCCATCGGTGTATGAGTGTGTGTATGAATGGGTGAATGTGGTGAGAAATGTAAAGCGCTTTGGGGCTGAGAAAATTGTCTAAAAAGCGCTATATAGGTCATGTCCATTTACCAAGCATTTCAATTGCCTCAGTACGATAGAGTCTTCTCATAGCACCATTAACTTTGTCACTCTGAAGGTGTCATTCATTTCAACGGTAGCTGTTCTAGCCCATCCCATATGCTACCTTAGAAGATGGCAGGGACTGTGATGTCTTACTTGAGTGGAAAGTTAAAGTTAGCTAATAGTCAGCAAACAGCCGTTGTCTGTGTCTGTTAGTTTTTTTTTGTCAAATCCAAAAATGTCTCCACTACTTAGTGTAGTTTGGAATGATGAGTGTCTGTTCACCAAGGCATGATCCTTTTTCTCTGTTTTCAGTGGACAACAAAAGCAGGGTTGACTGGGCAACACATGCAAATGAGTAATACAGTCACACGGGCATTTTAGCCATCATTCAGCCTGCCGTGCGATTTAGAATTTGAACGCGTGATTACAGATTGAATATTTAACTAACGCGTCCATGGATCGGTAATTTTGAAAACACAGGGTCACAACACTGGAATAATTCTTGCGTATAAGTGAAGAAAGATTATGAGAAGTCACTGTTCCCTCTGAATGCACTAGAAGATGCTGACTGAGACAATCCCTGCGTTCCAATTCACATACTCTTTCTTTTTTCTATTCTACATACTACAGCTGACCATAAAAATAATCTAGTTAGGATGCAGTAGGCATATACATTTTACTTATTTATATAATCCTAACAGTGCACCTTGATCTTGTCTATTGCTTATACATCTGTCTCATCCCTGGTCGATGTGACGTCACTTCCGGCAGTGTTGGGAAAGTTCACTTTCTACGTGAACTAGTTCAAAGTTCAGTTCACACACTTTAAAAGGAACTAGTTCAGTTCATAGTTCATAATTCAACATTTGAACTAAGTCCATGTTGTAAAAAAATAAAATAAACGATGAAACAAATGTTTTAACTCTGACTTCATCCAACATCTAGATTTGTGTTTCGCATAGTTCATTAGATGTTGCATATATTCAAACATTTCTGGAAAAATTGTAGAACAGAAAAATTAAAAAAAATTAAAATGTAATGCAAGTTTTCAACTGGCAACGTTTCACAATGACATCTATTAAATATACATTAGACTAAATTCCCCTGCAGTGTCTGGCGTTAAGAGCAGAACATGCTTCTTATCCTTTCTTCAGGTCCAGAGAGTGGCAACGTGTCAGTCGCTCTAGTTTTGCTGTTTACTCTCATTTCTATACATGGCTTTCTGTATGGTTCCCCTCTGCCCTGTGTGTATTATTTAGCAGCCTCCAAACCAAGGCTCAAATTAGATGCTCACCACAGAAACACAACGTCAGGTCACAAGTTGTAAAGGCCAAAGAATGAGAAAGCGCCTCAACCACCATGCTAACCTTTACTCATGGATTGACCGAGAAAAAAAGGAAAGAAGAGGAGACAAAAGAGCAGCGTGTTCCATCTGGACAAATAACCTTTTCTCCAGCTATAATCCAGGAGTGTGTGTGTGTGTGTGTGTGTGTGTGTGTGTGTGTGTGTGTGTGTGTGTGTGTGTGTGTGTGTGTGTGTGTGTGTGTGTGTGTGTGTGTGTGTGTGGTGTGTGCGTGCGTGCGCGTGTTGCGTGCGTGGTGTGTGTGTGTGTGTGTGTGTGTGCAGGTGTTTTTAGAGGGGGGAGCTGCTTCCCTGCCGGTGGTTGTGAATGTAGTTTTCCCCCTGCAGAGTGGATGGCATGAATTATTTGTGCGTTCACATTGTGCATATTCTACAGCGTGAATGTGCCTCTGAATATAATACAGCAGTTGGGAGGGGGGAAAAGAAGTTGTGATTTTTGAAGCGTTATAGGCATTACAATATGTGTGGAGCTATATTTGAGGTGAGAGCTGCGTGCGTGCGTGCGTGCTGTGTGTGTGTGTGTGTGTGTGTGGTGTGGTGTGTGTTGTGTGTGGTGTGTGTGTGTGTGTGTGTGTATTGCCAGAGCGATAGTGCAAGAGGCGGGCTGACATTTCCAAGCAGCCTGTTTGTGACTGCAGGCAACAGGCGACATCACTTCCTAGGAGGTCGGGGTTCTCATTAGGGAGGAGGGAGAGAGAGAGAGAGTGTGTGTGAGAGAGAGTAGGAGAGAGAGACAGGGAGAGAGAGAGAGAATTAGATATGTTAATACAGAGAGAGAAAAATTATTTTGTGTAAAATGTTGATCTTCTGACCTGTTTGCCTTGGGCGTTATCGTCCTCCCCTTTAATGCCAATACAATATAATTACTGAGAGAGATATAAAGAGAGAGAGGAGAGAGAGAGAGAGAGAGAGAGAGAGAGAGAGAAGAGGAATGTGAAGAAAAAATAAAGGTAGAGAGAGACAGGGAGATGTAGCCTTGCACGCCCCCAGATGTCACTGTCATTCATTTGTTTATCGCTGAAAGCCATTTTTTTTATTGTGAGATGTTGTGTGTGTTAACATTCCCCCAGTTTGCTTTCTTTACCCGTCTGTCTGTCAGCAGACGAGAGAGACACATACTCTGAAAGAAATATCTTAACATCTCTATTGCACTTAAATCAACTAAACTTTACATGATCCTTTTACAGCACTGTTCTGATTATCCATAATGTGTATGGTAGGCGTGTTGCTAAATCCTGTGAGTTCTACCACTATATGCTGTGGGATTTGATGTGATAAGATTTGTTAGCATAATGGTGATGGCGTATGTATAGGGGTGTGAGTTTAAAAAGTGACTGAAGAAGCACATGAAATATTTAATTCTGCACTGCAACTAGTTTCATTTGACTTTATTCTTATTATTTTTATTTTATCTATGTATGTGTCTTTTTATGTATTCTATCACTTTTTTGTTCCCTGAATTGTCTCACATCAAATTAAATCTAAAAAAAGCAACAAAAAAAACTGGTCAAACAAGAAGTACGTAAATAAAAGACCCAAACCATTTGAAAATGAATGCTTCCTTCAGTGCAAAGCCCTTGCTCAACTTGTATTGTCTAAGGCAATATCTGGCCTGGCACCAATAGCCTACGGGGGGCTAACGTTCAACATACTTTAGAAGGATGCTATGTAGCTGACATTAATGAGTCCATTCTCTTGACTTCATTACTATAGTGTACTTGTGCGTCAGTCACATTAGATTTAAAGGTTCAGTAAACGGAATGGTCAGTTTAGCTAACTTCCTGTCAGTTACTGCAGTTAGCAGTCCCTCTCCCTCGTCCCCATGTCACCACATTAATGCACTGCAGTCTTCAAGCAGCGAGTTATCTAGCATCATCTCAGATAAGTAAGTGTGATAAAACATGATAAAAACCATTAAAACAGACATTGGGAAGGATTTTACCTGCTCTGCCATTGTAGGCGCATACACATTCACCCATCTGTCGCTCTGCACGTGCACCAGCAGTGAAACGGGTGTCGGTTTGTAGCGTTCTCTCTTCTGATTGGTTATCATTGGTGGGATCCCCGAAAAGTTTATTTGCCGATTACATGCAGAGCGAGTGATTGAGAGATCGGCTTTATGAAACGCGCACACTATATGCGTGATCACTGTATAAATAAAGAGCGATTTAACACTTATATTAACATAAATAAATTGCTTACTTCACCTTTAAGAGAGTCACACATAGGCATTTCTTTTTTTTTATTAGACATCCACAGGACCGAATGTGTCGGAGCTATCTTTGACTTCACTTATTATGCAGCTTTCGTGTTTTTTTCTGAAATGCCACTTTCTATTCTGAGTGCCCTCTGTGCCTGTCTGGCTTGATCCTCTCTCTCTCACTCTCTCTCTCTCTCACGTTGTCATCCCCCTCTCAAACGCTCCATTCTTCCTCTGTCTTGCTTTTTTTGTGCCTTTGCTTTTTTTGCCACTGTGTTTTCTCAAGTCTCCCTCTCTGGTGCAGTGCCTGTCTCTATGCTAATAATGGAAGCTGTTTAATCATTCACATCAGGACTCACACACACACACACACACACACACCACACACACACACACACACACACACACACACACACACACACACACACACACCACACACACACACACACACACACAACACACACACACACACACACACACACACACACACACACACCACACACACACACACACACACACACACCACACCTCTGTTCAGAGTAAAATCTTTGTTCTGTAGAGGTGTGCATCCTTCCCACCTAAACCCTTCCATTCTGCTAATGGCACAACTCTTCTTGTTTTATTTAATTAACATAAACCAAATGTTCACACAATGTTCTCTTTGTCATCTCAAATGCAGTTTGTATTTGAAGTCCTAATGCCATGCTACAGGCTATAGGTCAGACACAGATCCATATATCACATGAATGTTGCATAACTGCCACGATGCCAATACTAGTGAATTCGGTCTCTATCAATACTTTCAGTAAACAATGTGCAGTATACTCACCTAATACATAGACTGTATTCGTGAGCCTCATAGCATAATTGCCTAAATCATATTTACTCTACTCTACTTTTACTCTACATCTACTCTAGTCTTCATCTACTCTACTCTACATCTACTTTACCCTACTCTATAACCCTTAACATATGACTTAGGCAATTATGCCATTAGGCTAACGAAAAGTAGATGTAGATATAGATGTAGAATAGTAGATGTAGAATAGAGTAGATGTAGAGTAAAAGTAGAGTAGAGTAAATGTGATTTAGGCAATTATGCTATGAGGCTAACGATTTGCTTTTTAGGAGGCAGAGAGAGAGATCCGGTCAGATGTCCATTCATTTGACAATGGCTTTAATTCATGCGGTCCAGTCATTTCTTTGTTTACCGCAATTCCGCGGTGTCACTTTCTCTCACATTCTGCAAGAACAACACTTTGCTGATACTGTAGCAGCAGCAGCAGCAGCCCAGGCCTAATCATTTATTATGGGTATTCTTAATTATGGCCTATTATGTATTCACTCCACCAGGGCTACAATAGCTTGAGTAACAGTTTAATCACAACCCACACACAGAGAAATCCTTCCACAATCAGTCAGCTCAGTCAGCGCTTCACCATGGGCAGTAGGAAGTCATCTATACTCTCTTGGCCCCTCAAAGGCAAACATCTGTTACAGGGCATGCCACACACAAAGGAACACGTGTTTATGTTTGTGCGAGAACAAGAAGTATGAACACAGACTCATTTCATTTTTTTTTTGCGGAGTCGACAGCAGTAATTTGATTTGCAAAACAGGGGGGGGGGGAGGGAGAGAAGAGGGCAGGGCATGGACAATGCATAGATGACCATGGAGCAGGCAGACAGTATAATGGATGGACAGATGAATGAACAGATGAATAGATGGAGGAGGGGATGCTTTTATGTTGTTGTTTGAATCATTAGCTGGTTGGCTTGCAACGTGTACCATAAAGTATTTACAGTAAAAAGACAGATGTGACTTAGTTTAGTTTAGTTTAGTTTAGTTTAGTTTAGTTTAGTTTGTTATCAAATTAGATTTTATAACTAGTTACATCAAAAGATTCAAAAAATAATAATAAAAAAAAAAAAAAAAATAATATAAAACAAAAAAAAAAAAAATAAAAATGTTAATCATGAAGAGTGGTGAGTGAGTGAGTGAGTGAGTGAGTGAGTGAGTGAGTGAGGGTGTGGTGAGTGTGTGTGTGTGTGTTGTAGATTGAAAAATAAAGCATTAATGTAGCTTGAGTTTGATCTTTCCTATCTTTTTCCTTTTGTGTATTATTCAGTTATTCCTGACCATAGCACACTGCCACCAATGTATCTCCTTGCCCACTTTCACTTTCAAAGATTATAATGACCGAGTTGTTATGACGAGTTTCGGATCAACGCACACACACACACACACACACACACACACACACACACACACACACACAACACACACACACACACACACACACACACACACACACACACACACACACACACACACTACACACTTACATTACCCTTTCAATGTGCTTGTGTTGTGTGTGTGTGTGTGTATGTGTGTGTGTGTGTGTGTGTGTGTGCGTGTGTGTACGTGATGGGGACTTCTCTCTCTCTCTCTCTCTCTCTCTCTCTCTCTTCTGGTTGTGTTATTTTTTAAATGCATGTTTAACTTCTGTGGTGTGGGTTTAATGACTGAAGATAAGTAGTGTCTTGGTATGCAAATGTAGGCACTCACACAAACATGTGCACACACATGAGCATCATCTGTATATTTTGCTGAATCAGTGAGTGGATTACAAAGGTTTAAATGACTGATATATTTTACCCTTTGTGTTGCGTGTGTGTGTGTGTGTGTGTGTGGTGTGTGTGTGTGTGTGTGTGTGTGTGTGTGTGTGTGTGTGTGTGTGTGTGTGTGTGTGTGTGTGTGTGTGTGAGCAAAACAGCACAGTTAAGTCTTTGGGAGTCGTCTCTTGTCCTTTGCCCACATAAAATTGATTATGAGTGGTGTCAGCAATTCTGGAGATGATCTGCTACCTGTCCGTACTGTGGTTGAGCTGAAGTAAAGTGCAGTGTTAATACACAGCCTATAGGCTCTTTTTATATTGATTTTTCTGTCATATTTGTATCATTCATTAGTCAGATATTTCATTTGTTCACATGATTTAAAGGTTCAGTAAGCGGAATGGTCAGTTTAGCTAACTTCCTGTCAGTGACTGCAGTTAGCAGTCCCCTCCCTCGTCCCTACGTCACCACATTAATTCACTGAGGTCTTCAAGCAGCGAGTTATCTAGCATCATCTCAGATCTTAAGTGTGATAAAACATGATAAAAACCACCAAAACAGACATTGGGAAGGATTTTTACCTGCTCCGCCATTGTAGGCGCATACACATTCACCCATCTGTCGCTCTGCACTTGCACCGGCAGTGAGACAGGTGCCGGTTTGTAGCGTTCTCTCTTCTGATTGGTTATCAGTAGTGGATCCCCGAAAAGTTTATTTGCCGATTACATGCAGAGCGAGTGACTGAGTGATCAACTTTATGAAATGCGCACACTATATACGTGATCACTGTATGAATAAAGAGCGATTTAACACTTATATTAACATAAATAAATCACTTACTTCACCTTTAAAGAAAAAAAAATATCCTCTTTTGATCCGTTACTGTGCAAACAGGGCAGAGAGCTGGCTGTGTGTTTGTCTAAATAAAGGTTGAATGCGTGAATATGCCGTTGCTTCAGTGTTCATTATGTCCGGTGAGAAAATGCTTTGTGCCTCATCAGCATATTCCCCAGCTGGTTGCCCCGGGCGGCATGATGTTGTCTTCGGGGGTTGTTGTATAGCGATGGAGCGCTGCAGAAGGCACGGTATATTTAGAGCTGCTGTTGCAACATTTGTTTTAAGCAGACAAGCACAGACTGTGGGGCAGAGAGGAAGGGCGTGGAGGGGAGACTTGATATAGTGAGGTGATGGTCTGAGAATATGTTTTTTTTTTTATGTACATTCACAATGACTCACAGCTGATCAATATGTCACAGTTTTATTTTATTTTATTTTTTGAATACATTTATATCTCAGAAGGTCTCATTAAGCCAAGTCAAACGTTATTGTCAATTCTTAAAATACAGTCAATAGGATGGACAGTGAAAGAAGAGAGAGAACAGAGAAAAGATGATGCCATACAGACCATTACTTTGGGGAAGAGAAAAAAAAACAGATGTGCGCAAAGAAAGTAAAGTTTAAAAAAAGAAATCCAACCTTTCTCTATCGTTCTCTATGTGGCTGAACAGTGATAGTGGGGGATAAAGGTTTGGATTTCTGGATCAGAGTTCACCTTGATGTTGGAGCTTATGTTGGTGGCCTCAGTGATCACAGACAATGGCTTTAGGCCAACACCTCAGACACACACACACACACACACACACACACACACACACACACACACACACACACACACACACACACACACACACACACAACACACACACACACACACACACACACACACACACACACACACACACACACACACACATGCCCTGCGTTCCAAATTACATACTTTTTCTTTTTACTACACTACATACTAAAGAAAAGAAGAGTTTTAGGCCCACATATTAAGACAAATACTACTCCAAAATGCTATTGAAGTTAGGAGGGCATTTATGTATTTTCAGCATACTACAATTGACGTGCATGTATTGGGACATCCTAAATCTTTTTCTGGCATACTAAATAGTAGGGGAGGATGGGTATTAGAATGCAGGGATGGTCTCTGCTACACCCGGGAGGAATATGGAGCGTGTCATGCCTCATAGGAGCTCACAGCCGTATACAACGCAACATTTACAGCATGACACTAAACACATTAACAAGAACTGACTGTGAATGCCATATCTGGAAAGTCAAGTGGCACCTTATGCTGTGTTTCCACTGAGCAGCACAGTTCGGTTTGGCACGGCACTGGTAACCCTAGACCCTAGATCTGTCTTGTGCGCGGAAATGACTATAATCTCAACCAATCAACGGACTGCAGTGTGTGGCTCCACCCTTTTGGGACCCTTTGGGACGGCTTGGTACTTGGTACTGGTATGAAAGGTTGACAAAAATAGGTACGGCACAGTTCCCTTACTTTGGTACCCTTACCAGCTTTTGACAGTGGAAACAGATCAAAGAGGTGCATGCCGAACCGAACCAAACCACACAAGGCTTTATGTGTTGCTTACAGTGATCCTATGAAAAATATAATGTGTTGCCTCATATCAGGGCGTTTCAAATGAGCTAACCTGTCTGGCCTTATAATATCAATTGTAAAAGTCTTTTACAATATATTATTTTGCAGCACATGTTTTATTTTTCATTCAAACATACTTTACATTGCATTTAGTATCATACAAGGTATCAAGCCCACTCTTTCCTTGCTTTTCTTAGCATGTTTTGTCTCGTTATAGCTGTAGCTATGACATGTAAGTCAGTGCAGATCAGTTCAAAAAGAGCAGCTTCTCTTTTGTTTTAGCAAAAATCAACAAGGTGCAATTCAGTTTCTTCATAATGATGACTAAGGATATAAAAGATACACACACGGTGACCATAATTGTTCAAACAGTATGTCAGAAGGTTCATTTATTGGTTTAAGATTGAATAGTTTTCAATCCAAACACCCTTGTGCTTTGTTTGCATTTGCAAACGGTGTGTAATTATGTGCAATGTGTGGCTTGTGTGTCTCAACATCTCTGCATTAGAAAACCTGCAAGTGTAGTTGTATGTGCGTGTGTGTGTGTGTGTGTGTGTGTGTGTGTGTGTGTGTGTGTGTGTGTGTGTGTGTGTGTGTGCGTGTGTGTGTGAGAGAGAGAGAGAGAGAAACACACAAAGAGGGAGGGGAGAGCCCTGCCCTACCACCGTTGGCGTACTAATCATTCTTGCTGCCTCGCTCTTTGTGATTGCCAGTCCATCCCTGCACTGCAGTTAAATTGAATCAATTAAAAATCTCTCTCTTGTAGATGGCTGCTGTTGCTTCCACCAGATTAGGCTTTGATCAAGAAACACACAAACAAATAATAAATAAATAAGCCAAGTGGAAAAGGGAATAGAAAAGGAATGAACTCAATTAAACAGTCAACCCGGGGAACGTGCCTGTCTCGGGTTGTCAGGTTGTGTGTGTGTGTGTATGTGGAGACAAATGTTAGGGGCTTTGTATGTGCATGTTCGCGAGCATTCAGTGGTGTAATATGTGTACTGCACATGTGTGTATGTGTGTGAGAGATAGCACTTCCGTACTATAAGTATATACTATATATGTAGCATATATGAACTGATAACAGAATACTCCTGCATATGTGCAATTCAGGAATACGTTAGTTAAAATAGAAGTTTATTTCACTTGCAGAATACTTGTCAGTAATTATGTTTGGCGGTATGGTTCTGATCCAGGATCTCCACGTGCACACGTGGAAAGCTTTAAGGCAGAGAGATCCATCCCTCTGTCCTCCATGAGCAACATGGAACTCTGAAAGGTGTGGAGATCTGCAGCAAGGACCCCCTAAGGTTCAGAACAGAACAAGCGTCAATGACAACAGAAATGACATTGATAGACAAACACAGTACACAAGGAGGTGGTGGGGTGGAGGTGGATTGCAAAGCGTAGCAGAGGAAGCAGCACCAGTAGGCAAGCTAGAGCAGCTTAAATAGGCGCCACTTGAGTGGCCAATGGGAAGCTAGAACTGGCTGTCAGCTGATGTGAAGGGTTTGACAGCCGGCTTGACTCCGTACCCTGCCTGAACCAACGCTAGGCTCCATGTGTGTGTCTTCTAAGAAGCTTCCACATGTTATACAAGACAAATCCCATGACCATATTGCCCATCAATTAGAAAAATAAATATTTCAGCAGATATACATTAAGGAACACGCAGAGGAATCTTTATGACATTACCAAGACATTATCATGTATGCATAATGGATACTTGAATCACAATAGCGTGTGCTATCATACATTAGTACAGCTCATAACAGTCATATCAATGAATATAGTTGTGTAAAGTGCAATAGAAAACGCATAACATTTTCTGATCATTGTAATTAAGAATCTGTGTGGAAACGGGTTTATCATGCACTCATTGCTAGCTTACTGTGAGTCAGGAGTTTAAATGAATGTTGCACACATAGTTAAGTCTGATATATCAGCCAAAAGTACTGTTAGCATGCTAAATATGCTTGCTAAGTACAATGCTACCTCTCTCATGTTAAGCACCCATTATGTTTTTCTTGTTCAAACCTTTTAGTTTAGAGTAATGCAGCTTGAACAATTCAATTCAATGGCAAGTATACTCAATAACTTCATACCTCTTGTTTTACCAAGTGTGAGCCGTGAATCTGAACCCATTCAAATGACCCAGTCGGAATATTCCATTAATAACACTGTTAATTCCCAATAGAGGAGGAGATTTACCATTACTGTACATAACCATTAAGCTATTGCCAATTACACATTACAAAACTTTTTTTGACATTACATTTCAAATTGAAAGCAGCCTAAAAGGTGTTTGTTATCACTTTCTGGATGTATTTCAATGTGAAACGTGCAGGAAGCTTTACAGTAACACTACAACAAAAGACCAGCAACTCCCTCTCAAGAGCCCTTTTTCCTTTGTGTGTTTGAGGAATTATATACATGGAGTTTCATCTTAATGACATGGAGACTAAACCAGGCAGGTTTTTGTTTTGTTCCTTTCTGGAGCCCTATATTAGAGGAGCACGTGCATTTTCCATTACTCCAGGTGTCTCTCTACACATGTGGCCCGATGCATCCCCTGTGGAAATGAACTGTAGTGTTGAGTGACACTGGGTATAATGAGCATTCTATTGAGTCACAGAGTGTGGGACCATGGACACAATAGGAGCGGGAAAGAGGAAAGGGAATCCTATTTCATTTTTAAAAGTCAAGTCAGGATGGGGACTTGGGGTGGTGGGGGGGGGGGGGGTTAATGGGTCCAGTCGGTGTGTGTGTAGGGGTGGGGTAGGGGGGTCCCTGGACACCTGCAGCTAGGTAATGGAGCTTTTAGCATGGAAATCAGTGGGGGAGGTGGAGCGTTGGACATGAAATTGCTCTAATAGACAAGAGCTCTCCTGTGGGTACACTTTAGTACACTGGGTCTTTAATGTAGCTGCATTGACCAGGACAACCTGAGAGCTTTAATTGTATGGGGAGGGGTTGCAAATGGGAAACAAGGGGTGTAGAATGGGGGGGGGGATTATTTTCATGCAGGGCTTGCTGAAGTATTGAACCATATTAATGTTGATAAACCATGAAAAAAAAGATTTTGATTAATAGGAGAACTTTTAATCAGCCACCATCAAATACCATAGATTCCATAAAAAAATGTTTATGATTTTTGCATTTCAATGACAATTTTTTGTTACATAAATCAACATAAGATCTGACTCACTCATCATGACTGTATTTGGGGCTGGTTTTATAGATTACGATATGTCTCTATCCAGAATGACCCTGTCTGTGAAATATTTAGTGTATTCACATTTTAAGTGGCTCTACAGGGTAATAACTCTAGATTTTATTGCAGAAGACTATTAAACAGCCAGACATGTTGGTTTTTCTTGTGCAACAGAGAAATATGCCTCGTTATCTAGTGGCAGTAGTTAGGAGCTTGAACGGTCCAAAAGTAGATAGCTGTTTATTTTTATGTGAATTTGAAGGCGATCAAAAAGCAAATAAAAAGGAATAGTAAAAACAGTTGTGTCCCTTGTGGTCTTCACTTTTTATTCTACGCTGGATAATAAACTGCATATACCTATGAATGTAAAATGTTTTTTTTTTCCATTTGATACAAATAGAAGCTCTTCAAAATATGTCACACACTTTATGTAACTTTTTTTTAATCTGATCTAAGATCTGTGCCAAGTTGTGATGGAGTTTGTATAGGCGTGTAACCTTTTTTTTAATCTGACCCCGAGTTGACCTCGCGATGAAAATGGAAAGAGAAAAACCAGTAACTCGTGGGGCACTGCTTCTGATGATGACATAGTTTCAGTGATTTTCATAGTAACAAACTTACAGTGAGGAAAAAGATATAGCTGCACTTGTTGACCAAAACCCATTAACTCCGCTGTCCTGTCCTCTTATCACTTTTCATCTCTTGTCTTTTTAACAAAGATGGAATTGTCACCCTCATTGATCATTGCTTTGATGCAGTCATAGCAGAGCCGGCCCGAGGCATAAGCGAACTAAGCGGGGGGCCCCCTCAATTTTTTTTTTTTTTTTTTTTTTTTTAGTTTGTGTGTTTGATATTAACATCATATTATGCAAATGTGAGTTAACATACAAAAAAAAAGAATAAAATGTTTTGGTCTAGATAATTAATAGCCTAAAAATGTAATCAGTTCATCTGGGAGGTAATCCGAAATTATCTGATCATGTCACGTTCACATCCATGCACAGTGTGTATTGAGTTTATTTAAAAACAATTGGAAATGGGGCTGCCCTCAGTTGCCCATGCACTGTGTATAGTCTATAGCCTATTTCAGCCTTGTCTGTGGAAAAAAAGATACAGTAGCTGGACAACAGAGTTATTCTGCTTCGTTCCTCTCACTGAATTTAAATGCATTCATTATATTACAGAGAAATATGTCCCGTAAAAGAAAAAGAGCTCCAAGCCCAACCCAGAGGACCCTCCATAATATTTAATTTTATATTAATATTTGTATGGAAAATCCATGTGTCCTTCAATAGCTTCTAGTTCATCTGACCAGTGTATCTAAATTATTTGTTCACACAAAATTTCTCAGATTTAGCCTCTTAATTTTTCTCTCAAAGTGCACCAGATTCATGCATTTCACTTTAAAAAGGTTAAACAAAATCTCCCGGGGGGGCATACCCCCGGACCCCCCTAGGAAGGTCGGAATCTCGGCTGTCTAACATTTTCGCACAGCTGCACAGTGGAGGCACTAGCGGAAAACACTGGGTGTGTGAATAATATTTAGCAAAGATCTATAGTTTCAGCAGCGCTAACATTGGAGAGGGGCCCACTAATCATATTTCACTTAGGGCCCCCTGAAGGCTTGGGCCGGCTCTGGTCATAGGTTTGAACAGTTTTCCGGTAATAACTCTTCTTTTGTATCTTATAGTCTAGTTGAATCTCATAATTTCAAAAATAGCATATATGCTATTAAAATAATTCAATAAAAAAAACAATAGGGGAGAACGGGGTTGGTAGGCACACTTTTTACTCCATTAAATTGAAGCGTAAGGTGTTGGCTTGAAATGTGTATCCCTCTCAGTTTCCAATTTATTGTAATAAAGAAGAAATTAATCATCAAAGACATCCTGACACATTGTGACAACCAACCCGTGTTACATATAACCCTGTTCTCCCCGAACTCATTCCATTTTTTAAGTTTGTACATGCCAGTTGCTAAAGTCATACTACTGCCACTGAACCCTTTTATGAGACACTAATACTAAAGAACACCCTTCCTTGTCCTTGTTGTGTGCAGGGTTCCTGAGTACAGGTGACCAGGCAGCCAAAGGGAACTATGGTCTGTTGGACCAGATCCAGGCTCTGCGTTGGACCAGTGAGAACATTGCAGCCTTCGGGGGCGACCCCTTACGCATCACTGTGTTTGGCTCTGGGGCTGGGGCCTCCTGCGTCAACCTGCTCACACTCTCTCACTACTCAGAGGGCAACCGCTGGAGCAACTCCACCAAAGGTAAAAAAACAAAAAAAAAACAACACTTCGATTCTATGAAAAAAAGGATACGTTTGATAAGGAGCAGGCAGATTAATTCAAAGAAAATTGTTCATTCTAGTCAAACATAGCCTATAAATAGACAAACGAGAGACACTAAACATTTGGAGCGGTCTCATTTTTTTCCAGAGCTGTATATTCCAGTGCCAACTTTACAACATTATATAATTCCAGAATAAAAACATTGTATATACTGCATTTGTAAATGCAGGTCAGAACATACAACATACGGCAACACAACAACATACAACAATAGACTGTGCCTAACATTACCATTCAATATGTTCCGGTGTCCTCCTTACTGTATTGGTAGATTATTGTTTTCGGTAACACTTTACAATAAGGTACACAAAATTGTAGTAGCTACTATTTTTTTTTGTGTTACCTAACACATAGGTTTTTTTTGTTGTGTTACCTACTACATAGGTTTTTTTTGTGCTACCTAACACATAGGTTTTTTTTTGTGCTACCTAACACATAGGTTTTTTTTGTGTTACCTACTACATAGGTTTTTTTTTGTGCTACCTAACACATAGGTTTTTTTGTGCTACCTATGTCTTAGGTAGCACGAAAAAAAACCTATGTGTTAGTTTTTTTTTGTGCTATGTGTTAGGTAGCACAAAAAAAAAACTAACACAAGGTTTTTTTTGTGCTACCTATGTGTTAGGTAGCACAAAAAAAACCTATGTGTTAGGTAGCACAAAAAAAACCTAACACATAGGGTATTTTTTTTGTGTTACCTACTACATAGGGTTTTTTTTTGTGCTACCTAACATATAGGTAGCACAAAAAAAACTTATGTAGTAGGTAACACAAAAAAAAACCCTATGTAGTAGGTAACACAATAAAAAAAAAACCCATGTGTTAGGTAGCACACAAAAAAAAACCTATGTAGGTAGTAGGTAACACATATCTATGTAGTAGGTATGTAGTAGCTACTACAATTTTGTGTACCTTATTGTAAAGTGTTACCTTGTTTTCTTGTGTGTATTTTTGATTCAAGTTTGTGTGGGATCTTCATGTATATTTAAGTATCCAAAAGCAGGGCCCAGCTTGGACGGGCCTGTGCCGCTGCTTGGTAGTTCGATGCACTTTTTTCATGCCATTACGGTAGCGACACATTTTAGTCCTTTTCTGGGCTTCAAGAAGTTCATATTATGTGGTCAATGATTACTCTTACTGCCAAGGGAGGCATCGTAATTGTTGATTTTGTAAGCAGGTTTTAGAATGGTACTTCCATCTTCCTACATTGCTAGCTAACTATACACAGTATCCAGCAACATCAATTAGTATTGTAACAGAAAAATGGCCACAAGCATGGCTCCAAGCTGGGATGAGGTTATTCCCAGCCCTACATGCTGTTGTCAATCAACTCATCTAATAAACATCTCATGATTTAACTTTTTATTTTAAAATGTAGTAATTATTAAGTTCCCTTCAGTTCATTTAGCTTGATTATAAAGCTAGCATTGAAGTGAACACTAAACACCAAACACTTTTTTTAAATGCACATACTGCTCCAAGCATACAAGACATCCAGAGAGGTCGGCCCAATGACTGGACAGAGGAAAGTCAACGTAGTTCACATGTTTTGCAGATCGTGTTTATTTCTCTCTTTGCTTCGGCTACATGTCTGATTGTGTGTGTGGAGCGGAGCCTTTACTAAAGGAGCTGCTTTTTTTTCTACTGTGATAATCAGATGCTTAACGAGTTTAAATATTGTTGTTACGTTACCTGGCCAAAGAAACTAGCACTACAAAGAAAAACACCCTGGGTGAAGCACACTGCACCAGGCATGCTCAGTGTGAATGCACCCGGACTAATTAGAGAGGGTTTGTATCTGTGATAATCTTGTTTTTGAGGGCAGGTATAAATATAGCATGAGTACATAATAAACAGAGCTACTGTATAGATGTAAAACACCATGCCCTAAAAGACACGGCTGTTGTTGTTTTTTAAACCAAGAGAGAAACACATAATAATAATAATACATTTTATTTAAAGGCGCCTTTCACGACTCTCAAGGACACTGTCACTAAGTCTGGTTTTCTTAATGTAAACACCGTTGTCTACCAATTTAAAGGTGTAATCAGCGATTCTGGAGAATGCTTGTTGTCTAAATCACTTCAGTGAATATTCACAATCAGTGAATATCTCCTCATGATTTGCAACCTGTCTGTTCTGTGTGTGCGCTTAAACGATGTCAAGTTTTATTACTAAAGCCTATGCTCTGTAAATGGTCATGTTACATACCCTTTGTTTACAGAGCCTATAGGCTTTGTATTCACACACATTCAGCACACACGGTACGGACAGGTAGCAGATCGTGAGAAGATATTCACTCATTTTGACGTAAAAAGGGTTTCGACAAGAGCATTCTCCAGAAACGCTGACTCGCCACCTTTAAGTAAATTCAGTTTTTACTTTTTAAGACAATGAATCCTTACCCCATTAATTTGATTTAGTTATACAGCTGTGTCCTTGTGCATATATCGGTGTGTGGCTTATGAGGCTCTCAGATTTTTTGTTTTAAATGTTCAAAGAAAGTCAAATTGTAATATGTTTTTCCCTGTGCTGTTGTGGCTGTCTCTCCAGGCCTGTTCCAGAGGGCCATAGCTCAGAGTGGCACAGCTCTGTCCAGCTGGGCGGTCAGTTTCCAGCCAGCCAAGTATGCCCGCATGCTGGCCCGTAAGGTGGGCTGTAACCTGGAGGACACTGTGGAGCTGGTGGCCTGCCTTCAGAGGAAACACTTCAAGGAGCTAGTGGATCAGGACATCCAGCCGGCACGCTACCACATCGCCTTTGGACCCGTCATCGACGGAGATGTCATACCAGATGACCCTCAGATACTCATGGAGCAAGGTAGCCATTTTAGCTTGAATTCATTCATTTTGTCTTTATTTCGAACAAAAAAAATAAGAAAAGCAAGTAAGACACATCATACAAATACACATAACACAAAACAACAATAATTATAATGTGTCAATATTTATAAAATAAATACAGTGTCTATGTCCGAAAAGGAGTGAGAGGAAGCCAAAGCTTATGTAGTAATCAATTTACATAATGCACATTCAAATTATTCATAATTATACAATTATAATTCTTATATTTACAACATTGATAAAGCTTTACAAAAAACATTTAAAATGGACAAAAATAAACAAACTGAATTCCATTGAAGGTGGAGTCAGTGAAGTTTGGAGAACAAGCTTTGTTGTCAAAATCAGTTTTTTGTCAAAAGCTGTGAAAATCTTGTGTGTTTGCACTGAAAACAAAAGATAGCTGTTAATATACAGCCTAGGCTCTGTGAAAAGGTATAGACAAAGGGTATGTAAAACAAACTGGGGGCCCACCGTAGCTAGCAGCATACTGTACAATCATATGAAAAAGTTTGGGAACCCCTCTCAGCCGGCATTATAATTGACTCTGCTTTCACAAAAAAAATATAAAAGTGGTATGTCTTTAATTTACCAGGAACAGCTAAGTACTGGGATGTTTTCCAAACAAAGATTTTTTGAAAAGCAGTATTTGGTTGTATGAAATAAAATAAAATGTGAAAAACTGGCTGTGCAAAAATATGGGTACCCTTGTGGTTTTGTTGATTTTAATGCCTGTAACAGCATGTAAAACTGATTACTTTAAACACAAAGTTGGTTGGATTATGTTGTTAAGCCTTGAACCTCATATAATTTTCTGTTTAATCATGAGAAAATGTATTCTAGGTGCCTAAATGCAAGTTGCACTTCTCTTTGACTCTCTGCTGAAGTGAGACAGAATGGGATCATCAAAACAGCTCCCAAAAGATCTTAAAAACAAAGATTATTCATTGTCATGGTTTAGGGGAAGGCTACAAGAAGCTTTCCCAAAGGTTTCAATTGTCAATTTCTACTGTAAGGAACGTTGTCAGGGAATGGAAGGACACAGGCACAGTTGCAGTTAAACCCAGGTCTAGCAGACCAAGAAAAGTACAAGAGCAGCATATGCGGCGGATTGTGAGAATGGTTGCACACAACCCAAAGATCACCTCCAAAGACCTGCAAGAACATCTGGCTGCAGATTGTGTATCTGTACATGGTTCTACAATTCAGTGCAATTTGCACCAAAACATCTGTATGGCCGGGTGATGAGAAGTAAGCCCTTTCTGCGTCCACGCCACAGATACAGTTGCATGGAGTATGCAAAAGCTCATTTAGACAAGCCAGCTTCATAGTGGAAGAAAATGCTTTGGACTGATGAGACAAAAATTAAGTTATTTGGTCTTTATAAAAAGCAGATGTTTTGGTGCAAATTGCGCTGAATTGTTGAACGATGTACAGATACACAATCTGCAGCCAGATGTTCTTGTAGGTCTTTGGAGGTGATCTGTGGGTTGTGTGCAACCATTCTCACAATCCTCCACCTATGCCGCTCCTGTTTTTTTCTTGGTCTGCCATGCCTGAGTTTAACTGCCACTATGCCTTTGTCCTTCCATTTCCTGACAACGTTCCCTACAGTCGAAATTGACAATTGAAACCTTTGGGAAAGCTTCTTGTAGCCTTCCCCTAAACCATGACAATGAACAATCTTTGTTTTTCAGATCTTTTGGAGCTGTTTTGATGATCCCATTCTGTCTCACTTCAGCAGAGAGTCAAAGAGAAGTGCAACTTGCATTTAGGCACCTACCATACATTTTCTCATGATTAAACAGACAATTATATGAGGTTCAAGGCTTAACAACATAATCCAACCAACTTTGTGTTTAAAGTAATCAATTTTACATGCTGTTACAGGCATTAAAATCAACAAAACCACAAGGGTACCCATATTTTTGCACAGCCAGTTTTTCACATTTTATTTGATTTCATACAACCAAATACTGCTTTTCAAAAAATCTTTGTTTGGAAAACATCCCAGTACTTAGCTGTTCCTGGTAAATTAAAGACATACCACTTTTATATTTTTTTTGTGAAAGCAGAGTCAATTATAATGCCGGCTGAGAGGGGTTCCCAAACTTTTTCATATGATTGTATGTATTGACACTGCATTTTATTTTTCATCAGCACGAACACAGTATAGACAGGCATTGGGATCATGAGGAGCAATTCACTGATTTTGACAAACTGTGATGTTGACCACAAGCATCCCCCCCCTTTAACAGCCAGCTATATTTACCACAATACACCCCCCCCCACCCCTGAAATGTGTACTTTTTAAACAGCCAACTTCTTTGTCTTTCAAAGGTGAGTTCCTCAACTATGACATCATGCTGGGAGTGAACCAGGGTGAAGGCCTTAAGTTCGTGGAGCTTATCGTGGACAATGAGAACGGGGTTCAGGCCAACGACTTTGACTATGCGGTGTCCAGCTTCGTGGATGACCTGTACGGCTACCCCGAGGGCAAAGACATCCTCCGAGAGACCATCAAGTTCATGTACACAGACTGGGCGGACAGGCACAACCCCGAGACCCGCCGCAAGACACTGCTGGCCCTCTTCACCGATCACCAGTGGGTGGCACCGGCCGTCGCAACTGCCGACCTGCACTCCAGCTTTGGCTCACCGACATACTTCTATGCCTTCTACCACCACTGTCAGACCGAACAGGTAGGCATTAAGCTGTCTAGGCAAGGGAACATCTTACTTTTTTTTCTTTTTCTTTTTTTAAGATTAGCTATTTTCTTTTTTTATTTATTTTTTAAGTTTTATTAGACAGTACAGAGTTGAAATGGGGAGACAGAGAGATAGGGGGATGATACTCAGTAAAGGTCCACGGGTCGGATTCGAACCCGCGACCACTGAAACGAGGCCTGAGCCAATATGGTACACGCTCTATCCACTACACCACCAGGGCGCCCCAGGAACATCTTTCTTCGTGGATGTTCAGTAATATAACAACATAACATACTGCTGGCTTGTTCTCAGTTCTTCTGGGTAAACCTTTCAGTGACTTCTCACAGAATGAAAACCTAATACAGTAATATGGAATGATGTTTCTATACTGACATTTTTTATTAGAATTATCAGAATTAACAAACAAAAAAATACGGAATAATGGAGCCATGAAGTTACAATAATCCAACACAGGTATCTATCGTTTCTTGTTATTCCTTCTGACAAATAACCCAAATAAAGTGACACATATGTCAATGGTATCTGCAGCCCAATAATCTGCTGCAGTAATATGGTATTGTACTGTATATCAGTTACCTTATAGCGTATCAACTCTGAAGGTGCTGCTCATCAGCTTGGTCCACACTCATATATCAGATTTGGGAAATCCAAGAAGTTCTTATTTTGTGGTCAATGATTACTCTCATTGCCAAGGGAGGCATTGTTTGGTTGATTTTGTAAGCATGTTTTAGAATGGTACTTCCATCTTCCTACATTGCTAGCTAGCTATACACAGTATCCAGCAACATCAATTATGTTGCAAATCCCACTCTTTAGGATACAAACTATACATGTAGCTCGCAGTTAAGTTACTGTTAATTCAAACCGAAGATTTCCTACTGCGTAAATTAACATTAAAAGCCTTTAACTGGTGAAATGTGAGAAATCAAAGTCAACTTTGACTTTTATTTTGAAGCAGAAACACTTAGCGCTTCCTATCCCCGCTGCGCTTCCGTCACACTATTTCCGCCCGACCGCACCAGGCTTTTCTCGCTTGTGTGATAATCAAAGTTCATTTCGGACATTGAAACTCATCGGTAACAGACCTGTCGGTGTTTGCACATGCGTAGACGAGTACTACAGAGCAGTCAAACAGGCTTAACCCAGGCAGCGCTTGACAGGCTAGCGGGGATAGCAGCAGGGCAGTTCGGCTGCTATCCCCGCCGGCTGTCCAGCGCTGCCCGGCTCGCAGTGTAAAGTTCCAAGAATGAGGCTCGGCTGCTCTCTCAGCAGTGAGAAGCTCCTGCGCTCCCCGGGGCGGTCACCCTCTCCGCGGGTGAATTTTCAAGCCGCCGCAGCCTCAGCTAAAGGGGATAGCTCCATTAGGCTAATGAGCTAAGCTAGGGAGGAATCCACCAATTCAGTCAATTATGTGCCCTGAAACCCCACACGGCCCAAAACTACTCAAATGTCACTTTTAGATTGAGTTTTTTTTATTTGTTGAGTATTTAATTATTTATATTAAATATGTATTAATTGAATTTACAGAAAATATGCTATATCGTCAAATGTATCGTTATTGGGATATTAAATGTTGGTCATATCACCCAGCCCTATACACAGGTATGTGAGGAGTGGTGATTAGATCTCATTTTATTTCAGCATATTCTTCATTGGACATGCTAAATTCAGAGGGCTAGAGTATATAGGATGTACTTTAACCCTTGGTTTAAAATTCAGCTCAAATCAACCCTCTTCTATCCCTTTATTTTCTTTATCTTGCCTCTACACATTGAATATTGGGCAGGATATTGTAGGCAAAGATAATATTAAAAACCTAATCTCACAAGGAAAATGTTGTTGTTTTCCCAGAGGTTCATTCACCTGTGTCGTCAGCATACAGCGTGTATTTCAATGCCCCATGTATTTCCCATTAAAGGTAATAATTCTGATCTAAAGCTGCTAAACTTGAGATCTGCTGCAACTCTCAGCTCTTTTAAATCAAGTCTGAAGACTTTTCTGTTTCCATTTTAACCTGCAATTGCATTGAATTCAAATGTTCTATTTCTACTCATTAGCTTTTAAATGTTATATCTCTATTCATTCGCTTTTCTAATGTGTATTATGTATTTTAATCTTGCCCCTGTAAAGCACTTTGAATGGCGTTGTGTCTAAGTTGTGCTATATAAATAAACGTGCCTTGCCTTCCTAAAGTGTATGGACTTTCCTCATCAGGTCCCACCGTGGGCGGACGCATCACACGGAGATGAGATTCCATACGTCTTTGGCTTGCCTATGATCGGACCCACCGAGCTGTTTCCCTGCAACTTCTCCAAGAACGACGTCATGCTCAGCGCCGTGGTCATGACCTACTGGACAAACTTTGCCAAAACAGGGTATGGTGGCTCCTAAAGGGGCATTTCAACCTACTTGGCTATCTCATAAACCCCAATCAACTGCAACAGTCCAGTCACATTGAGTCATTTGTATTCATACAGCCCAATATCACAAATCACAGTTTGCCTTGGGGGGGGGGGGGGCGCTTTACAATCTTTTAAGCATACCATACCATCTGTCCTTAGACCTCGATTCAGATAAGGAAAAACTATTCCTAAAGCCTGTAATCCAGAGCACAAATGGACTATAAAATAGTTTCAGAAGTCTGGCTTCATGCATTTCAGTGCACCTACTGAAGTAATGTCCTATTTTCTAACTATAGATATGATAATTGGGCACCTTTATTGTGCTGTATGTAATGGCTAAAACCTGTCATGACAATATTGATGAATAGCTAGTTAAAGCCTTTAGAGGACAGGTGACTTTTAGCTTTCTTTTCAAAATATTTTGCAAGCTGGCTCCCCTGATATCTGCAGGTAGTGTGTTCCACAGCTTTTCGGCCGCAATTGACAGATTTTCATTCAACTGTTGGTGGGAACTTCCAATACACCAGCAGCAGATGATGGCAGTGTTCTTAAAGGCAAATATGGAACCAGTGAGTTAGCAATGGTGGCTCAATAGGGGATTAGAGAAACCTGTGCTCTTTCTTTTCACTACACTACATACTAAAGTACAAAAGAGACATAAAAACAGATAAGGAAGTTTTTTTTCATTATGTCGAGAAATGTCAAGAATAAAGACGAATACTTCAAAATGCTATTGGAGTCAGTGGGGCATTTATGTATTTTCAGCATGCTACAATTGATGTGCATGTATTGGGACATCCTAAATCTTTTTCTGGCATACTAAATAGCAGGGAAGGATGGGTATTGGAACACAGGGCTGGTTCGCAAAAACCAACACACTGAAAAACAAACAAACAAATAGACAAAGAAAAACATCTGTTAAGACACAGCCTCCTCTCTCACCACTACATTTGAAATAAAAAAGCCATTGTTCCTTAATAGAGTCTGGTTACTGTCATGCTACATGCCCTTTGAGTAAACAACTGAGATCACCCACACTCCCCTGAATATTCTGCTAATTTAAAGAAATACTCACATACAGTAATAAAAAGGCACAGTAGGAACTCAAAGAATGGTATCCCACAACATTGCTGATAATGATGCAAACTGTAAAGGTTGTTTCTTACAGTTGCTTTTTTTATTTTGTGCTAAAACAAAAGAAGTGCCACACAAAAGAAGGAAAAAAACTAAAAAATATTCTCAATTTATTGCACCACCGCATTTGACATTACGAAGAAAAAAAAAACAGTTAATCACACATGATGGTGTGATTCTGATGAACAGGGTTAGGGTTAGGGTTAGCGGTCCATTTTGCACGTTTGATTCTCCAAATCATCGTTCCATTCATTTGCTATGCAGCAACCTGATTTGCATCTGTAGCTAAAGGGCTATGTTATGTAAACCGTTTTTTTTGCAGGCATTTTGTTCTGCAATCACTCTCACAGCACTTGAACAACATGCAATTAACATTACAAGATGCGTCCTCAATATTAACCCACATTTGAGTATTGTGCAATTGCGTTTTTTTATTGACTGCACAGTGCAAGTTGTATTCTATGCAGATATCCTCAACTGATCTTCAAATACATAATGGCCATGCCCTAAAAGAGTGACATTCTCCACGGGACAAAATTACAATATTTTTTTCATCTCTGTCTTCCGTCTCACATTGCCTTTCAGCATACAGTCATGAAGGTAATTGTTTCTTGAGAGTGTAATGGAGGGGGGGGGGGGCTTTGGCTTTTTCTGAGCACTGCCCAGTAGCCCTAAGGGGGAACAGAAAAGGCACTAATGGTCGACATATATAACCCCAAATTGACGTGGAATGCCGGGTACCTGGGAGATTTATGCCACCAATTTGAATGGTTAAGCGTGTTCCTGATGAGGTCTGGCCGGCTCCATATGCCTGCTCCCAGACAATGGGGCGCTCGGTGGCTCTGAATGGCCCTCCATAGCTCACGGGGGCTGGCTCTCTTTCTGCTCAGATTAAGTGTAAGTGTTTCTATTTAGCACAGGATCCTGCAGGCCCAATGTTGTCCGTAAGCTTCTCTGTATTACTGACTTTAAGGGGACAGTTCATGTGGGGTTTGCTGACCTGCATTCATAGAGTAGTTCACTACAGTCTTATCATGGCTTCATTCTAATGTTTTACTAAGAGAATATGGTATATAGGATTAAAAAAAGGAAAAAAAAATTCTCGGTTGGATTATAGCAGCTACTGAAGCATTGTGAATGTGAAGTTATCAGCATGGTTTAACATCATTACCCAAACAAACTCTTTGGCTGGAAGCTTTGTTTTATATCAAATTATATAAAAATGTGTGTGCTCCCAACATGAACTCCATCATTTAGTTATGTTGCATGGAAATAGTTGAAATATGGGAAATTTACAAGAGTACAAACTATCTCAAAATCTTTAGAAAACCATCTGTCATATGTGAGCAGAAATGCTCCTTTACACCTTTCTTGATTTTATCAGGTGTAATATCTTGGAAATGGTTGATTAATATTCTATGAATCCTCTGGGCTTCATCTCACCACTGCACTGCTGTATTTTCATAATTACACTTTGGTCAAAATAAAAATAAAATTGGAAAAAGATAGTCATCATGTCTCAAAAAGGTCCACTCCCAAAATGAAGTGCCCACAGGGTGACTGAACTATGACTGAGGCAATATGTCTCTGCTTGCATTGTTTCAAATGTGCTTGTGTGTCCTGTCATAAAACATCAGCACATTTGTCCTCTGAATTTGTTTATTCTTTCATTGTCAAATAATTTTTTCTCCTTGACTCTTTTTTGTCAGGGACCCAAACCAGCCTGTGCCCCAAGACACCAAGTTTATCCACACCAAGCCCAATCGCTTTGAAGAGGTGGCATGGACCCGCTACAACCAAAAAGACCAGCTCTACCTGCACATTGGCCTCAAGCCAAGGGTCAAGGAGCACTACCGCGCCAACAAGGTACAGACAGATAGGACTGAATGCACTCTCTCCCTGCGTTCCAATTCACATACAGTTTCTTTTTACTACACTACATACTAAAGTACAGAAGAGTTTTAGGGCCACAGGAGAGAAAAGATCATCAGATAAAGATTTTTTTTTTCATTATGTCGAGAAAAGTCATGAATAAAGAGGAATACTCCAAATGCTATTGGAGTTAGTGGGGCATTTGGGTATTTTTGCATACTACAATTGACGTGCATGTATTGGGACATCCTAAATCTTTTTCTGTCATACTAAATAGTATGGAAGTATGGGGATTGGAATGCAGGGTCTGTCTTTCTGTTGAACACTTAAGCTAACAAATACCTGGGACAAATCCCACATCAAGCACAGGCCAAGAGAATTCCAAACCTAGAGTTAACTGAGCCAGTTGATAACTTTGTGATAGCAGTTAACCGGGATCACTTCCATTATGTTTATCTTACATCACTTTAGGATATCGGTCCATGAATGGTTTTTTTGCAGCTACCCTTATATTTGCATCAATATGTTCCAGTCAGTCTTTAACATGAGGATGACAGTCTTAGCATTTGTTGATCTGAAAAAGAGTTATGGGTTTTTTGGCTAATTATTTGTTATAGTCAGTGATGACATTCCCATTCTAATGTACTGTCCCACTTAACTTGTATGAAAGCCCTTCCATTTTCAATCCCACTTACAAATGTTCTCCACAGGTCAACTTGTGGTTGGAGCTTGTTCCTCATTTGCACAGTCTCAATGAGGTCACTCAGCTCATCCCCACGACAACCAAGGTTGGTACTAAATCATCTATATATCTCATGCTGCTTCTTCAACTGTACCGCCGGAGTCATTCTCCTCACTGCAAAGGGTTTGGAGTTAGAGCCGGGCAACTTAAAAAAGGAATTTGATTTTAAAAATGCAATATTCAGATTGTTTGTTGGCCTAACTCTTGTGTAAGCATGCCCTTAAGTGCTACCTATGACATGTTGGATACAGCCTCTGGTCATTTTCAAAGTCACATACATTCCTAAATATATACAGTATGTTGAAGTGTTAATTTATATTAGTATGAAAGAGGATATGTTATAGAAGCAAAATAGTTACAATCCTCAAAATTGACCAGTGCTTGATGAAAACAATATGTTTTGCCTGCCATGGCTCACCTTAAAGGCTTAGAATATGTAAGCACAGACAAAATAGCCTTGAACATATACATTACATTTTATTTAGCTAACGCTTTTATCCAAAGCGACTTCCATTAAGTGCATTCAACAGTCAAAAGTCTTTAAATCAATCATTTATTGACCATCCTTTACTTCTTGCTTTTCTTTGTTAGATCCCACCACCGGAGGCTACCAACCGCACCCCTAAGACCAAGCTTCCAGTGACCAAGCGGCCCAACAACAACTACAACAACCCCACCCCGTTCCCCACGGAGGGCCAGGACAGCCACAACAAGCAGCCTCACCTGGTGGACCAGAGGGACTACAGCACGGAGCTGTCTGTCACCATCGCCGTGGGAGCCTCCCTGCTCTTCCTCAACATCCTGGCCTTCGCCGCCCTCTACTACAAGAAGGACAAGCGGCGCCACGATGTGCACCACCGGCGCTGCAGCCCGCAACGCAGCACGGCCAACGACCTGGCCCTGCACCACACCCAGGAGGAGGAGCTCATGTCCCTGCAGATGAAGCAGCACTCTGCAGACCTGCAGGAGCGTGACTGCAGAGGGCTGGTGGGGGGCCTGGGTGACTCGCTACACCCCCATGACATGGTGCTGAGGACTGCCTGCCCGCCCGACTACACGCTGGCCATGAGGCGCTCGCCCGACGACATCCCGCTCATGACCCCCAACACCATCACCATGATCCCTAGCTCCATGGGGGGGCTCACCTCGCTGCACCCCTTCAACACATTCCCCAGCAGCGGGCAGAACAACACCCTGCCCCACCCACACTCGCACTCCACCACTCGGGTATAGCAGCCCCCCCTTATAAGGATTGCACCCACGCATAGCAGGCAGGCAGGGCAGGGCAGGCAGGCAGGCAAGACTCTGACGGCTAAAGGCCAAAATCTAAAAACGCCACTGCCGCCACAGCAGAGACTTAAAGGGCCGACAACGCTGCTGACAAACACACAACACACACACACACACACCACAACACACACACACAGATTTTGTCAGTAGATGGAGCGGCCATGCCAGCCTGGAGTTGCCTCACACACCCCTATTGGATTACAACGGGGCCGTACGACAAGAACCTGTTAATACTGGAGGGAATATAGTCAAGGGGATTTTTCTAGAGGATTTGGACAAAAAGGGTTGAACAAAAAAAATATGAATAATTGTGTTTTTTGTAGAAAAATTTAAGACAATAAGAAAAAAAGTACAAATAAAGGAGTTGAAGAACAATAACCCTACAAGCTAAAAGGAGGACGAGGAGGAGAATTTTTTTCTATGATTATTTTTGTTGTGATATTGCAGCAAAACAAGGTACAGTAAAGTACTTTTTCTTCGTGGCGACATGATTTGGCCTTGGGGATCTCTTTGACAAATGACTGCTTGACAGTGTTATCTGGGAGCAGAGCATCAGACACGCCTCGGAGCTGAGAAGAAGAGGGGGAGCGCTTTGTATGCCAAGGGAAACATATTGTTTTCCCGTGGCATTGCACTGCAGATTACTCTGTTTGGTGGGGCCCAGAGTAGACAACTATGGCATGTGTTAACTTCTCTAAATGGGAGGTTATGTAAGATAAAAAAGCAACAAACAAAAAAACAATTGTTGAATAGAGAAAAAAGGAAGGACTGAAAACTTTTGGAGGAATAAAAAGAAAGCCTGGTATGCACAACGGAACCATTTTGAGGAGATGAAAAAAATAAATGTCACAGATACTTTTCAAACCATTTATTTTTGAGGATCAGGAACAATTTTATTGTATAGAACCTATTTACATATCTAGATCTGTACTCTAAGCACCAAGGCTGTTTAAGCCCTCTTCTCTTGGGGGGGTGGGGGGGTATCTATACTGCAAACCTGCCAGCAGGACTCAACCAGTGGGGAGTGGGATCCAAACCTACTGGCTTTCTGGCTATTTCCAACTTCGACATAGAGAGCTGGGGACAAAGGATGATTGGATATTTTAGCACGATGCGCATGACAATTTACCTGCTTGATGGCTGCTCTGCTGATTATGTCATTATTAAGAATAATCCCTCCCCCCAGTCCCCTTGCATTGGAGCTATTTTCAGATGGATCTTTCCTGTTTTGGATTACAGGAAAACACACACACACGCCCCGCAGGACCATGGGAAATGCAGTTCCAGGTTGTGGATGCTGTGGGACACAAAAGGGGGAGGGGCTGGGGATATGGTAAAACTTTCTTGCATAACATTATATAGCTTGAGTGGAGCTGGGCATATAAGGACTAGTTTTGTACTACTGTGTGTTGGTACTATTTTTTGATAGTGGTTAAAAATCACATGACACCATATCAATCAAAACTCATTGTACCTTCAGTTGAGATCAATGTTATTTGCTATTCTACCTATTGGACCACTTTACCGTATAGAAGTTCCTGCACTGTTTATTCCATTGCCCTTCTTTTTGTGTGTGTGGAAGATCTGCTAATTGAGTGATGCGGTGGATTCCCATTGGTTTGAAAAAAAAACATTAGGCGGGTGGTGATATGGGACATAATGGTGGAACAATGAATCTATTTGCTATGTAGCTGTTCTTTTCCCCTATCCAGACAGGTTCTGTAGAGCTGTTTAACGATGAATGCCGGTATACATGACTAACACAAGTCAAAAGCCAAGCACAGACACATTGCATTGGGTGAAACTCTGGTAAATGCACAGCAGGGTACATCACATCCCATGATGCACTTTCCATCTAGTTTTTATCATGAACCAAGGTTGATCCGTTATGAGAGGATATAAGAAAAGATGCATTTAACCTCACTTTAAAGAGCTACTACTTCTGCCTCCATCAAGGCCCCCACTCTTTTTCTATTAAGGATTCTCTACGGTCTCATCTTTTTCTACTGAGCTGACAGGTTGGGCTGTTTAGCAAAACGCCTTCCCCCTCTCGCATCACTTTACTGTCTCCTGCAATCATGTCTGCCATTACTAACACCTTTAGGTCAGTGAGTCCTCCGCGAGCTAACAACGTTAGCCACCGCAGTAGGATTGTGTCATACAGCGACGCCACACTGCGACTCATTGCAATGGGGGAAAGTGGTGCTCTTCTAACAGACAGACAGAGAGAGAGAGAGAGAGAGAGAGAGAGAGAGAGAGAGAGAAATACCCTGGATGGCAAGCATATTGTGCTAGTCTATAAGATCTGTATGCCGGCACAGAGATGCTACTTGGTAAGCTGAAACGCTTGTCTCCCTGTTTCCCCTTCACTAATGTGTGGAGGCCTCTGTTGTGGAAAGACATCCTGCCCCCCCCCCCCCCCTCCCCCTTTGGCTCGCTCACAGGCACTGTGCAGTCATTCAAAATAATGAGTGCAGACTACTGTTACCCCATACAACACTGTGGTTAAACCATCTAGTCCGTCATACAGGGAGAGGTGCTTTCTGGGATACCATTTCAATTGAATCAACTAACTACATCAGATTGTTCTTCTGAATGAAATCAACTGCTCCAGTTTAATCTGGGATTTAAACTACAGAAATATGCCAAAGCCATGATCATCATTGCACATCATCCTTAATGGGCCCATGGGCTTTCTATATACCCTTCTCTCAAAACAAACAAACCAACATCAAACCAGTGTGAATTTTAAAATCTTGGGACGATCCGTACTGTAGGTCTGTTGGCATTACTGGCACCGACAGGCTAGCTTTTAGCTGTAGCACTCAAGCTTGCCCGTTTCTGATTGCTGACATACAAATATGTTAATATGTGTGTGTGGTGTGTGTGTGTGTGTGTGTGTGTGTGTGTGTGTGGTGTGTGTGTGTGTGTGTGTGTGTGTGTGTGTGTGTGCGTGTGTACAAACACCCTCACTCACAACCATGTGCTGAATAATTAGTCCTGGGCTTTCAAGTGTTTTGGTATCTACTCAAGGTTCTGCACCTAGACAAACACGCTGATTGCCTTGATTTGGAATGGAGGTTTATAAGACTCATATAAAAAACAAACTACATGACCTTGTTTTAGTATCCAACGCCGAGTGGCTGAAAACCCTTTCACAAGACGAAAAACAAAATGCTCATGTTGGTTGGATAGCCCAACTGACAGTGTTGAGGACACTTTGATAGCAGAAAAATAGATTAATAAATAGATTTGCAATTTAACAGTATACAACAACAGGGTCTAGCTGCCAGTTATGCTGAAATCAGACACAAGATCAGCTGAATGATGGCCAAAGTCAGACTCAGATACAGAAGATGGAGTCACCTCTAAATACACCAACAAAATAGGAAAAGTCAAAATAATTTCTATAACACATTTAAAAACAACATCAGTTGACCTAAGTGCTGTACAAGATACAATACAAAACAACATATAAGATACATGAAAAAAAGAAGTTAGGAGTGTCAAAGTCTCAACTTGTGTTAAAGGCCAATGCAACAAAAGTGAGTCTTCAGCAACGTATTAAACTGTTCAACTTTACAGGGACTAGCATGTCATTCTGTCTTTGCCGTCTCTCACCTAATTTGAAAACATCTATGACGATCACAGTGCAGTATTCTTGCCCAGTCATAAACCTGTAAGCACTCGATAATGAAACCTGGGGTCAGGATAATTATGCCAAATGATAACACCTGTTGATAACATGTCACCCTTAACAACACACACACACACACACACACACACGGATAAGATAACAGAGTGATGACGAATGGTTCCACTTTCATTCATATGTGTTTTGAATCTATAAACCGTTGTTGCTGGCCTTTGTATTTCATTCAAATCTCTAACAAAACATTTGACCAAACTCACAACAGGATAATATAACAATAATCTGACATAGGGACCATCTTAAAAAGAAGAAAAAAAACCTGTAGTGTGGTCCGAGCACGAGCATATTGTCATGCAAAGGCACAACATACCTGCTTATACCATCACATTTGGGGCTAGT
Source organism: Ammodytes dubius (assembly GCA_026122265.1). Classification (NCBI taxonomy): domain Eukaryota; kingdom Metazoa; phylum Chordata; class Actinopteri; order Uranoscopiformes; family Ammodytidae; genus Ammodytes; species Ammodytes dubius. The sequence goes on from CM047510.1 coordinate 3,096,448, forward strand.
CTGCATATTTGTCCTATTGCACTTCAAGGCACCCATAAACCTATGCACTTCCAAAATGACCATATTGCTGTTGCTTTTGAATGTGAACTTCAACACAACTTGTCAGCTAATGTCAGTTTACACAATGTAGGTGTGCATACATAATGTTATTATAGTATCAAATTAAATTGGCCCTACATAAAGCGGCAACATACTAGTGGTCATCATTTAAAAGGCACCGTCCACCAGATACATGGCATAGGGGCAAAGCAAGGGCCACCCATTGAATTAAACATGTAATTGCACTGATGGTTAAATAGTCAAGGAATTGCATGGCCATGCTAAGTAGCTGACAGCTGAGGATGAATGTTAATTGATAACTTGCCATGCTTTTCAACTGTCTGAACGGTGATCAGTGATGAATGCAAGGCAACTGTGTGCGAGGAAAGTAAGATAAATGGTCCACTCCTAAAATATTGTTAGAGGCTTAATGTATGGGGGTGAGTGCTAATAATATGTTGCATGTTTGGTGACTTCATGCAAACATACCACTTTAATCAGATCTGCGTCTTGTGTGCAATGTGAATGGTTAGCTGACACATCCCCTGGTGAAGAAGAAGATGAGAGAGAGAGAAAACAATTCAAATTCACACACACAGTTCCAGAAAAAAATGAAACACCCTGACTGCCCAGCACCTTTAATGAGACTGATGAACTCGCTGTACATATCTACTGATAGAGAGCATGGAAGTTGATTAGGTAGCATAACCGGATATCAGTGTCATAGCACAGTGTCCCACAAAAACACACCTTAATGCATATACAGTACTTACCTACTGCAGGATGTATGTATGTTGGGAACTTTCAACAGTCCTCAAAATGATCATGGACAAACAAGGCATCTGACATTTAGATGTTTCAAAGTTGCATTAATTTTCTCTCTGGCATTTGTTTTTCATAACAAGCTTATTTTTAACCTTTTCCCCAGTTATACTCACTAGTAAGTTGACACACACACACACACACACACACACACAACACACACACCACACACACACACACACACACACACACACACACACACACACACACACACACACACACACACAACACACACACACACAAAGTTGTCTTCATGTCTGCTCAGCTGTTTCTCTCATCTTGTTGACAGTACACATATTGTAGTTTTCTCTTAGCTATTAAACGTGCCTAGTGAATTTGTTTTTATCTGATGACATACCAAGAGTTCTGTGAACTTACCACACTTTGCTAAACACAGCACCACTTCAGCATATCCACCGCCTACCTTTAATGGTGATGTTGCATGTGCTGTACAAACCTCCGTTCACACGCAACAGCCAACGACATATCCTTTGGAGTGCTCAGTGCTAGCACTCAAAACACTAGGGCTAACAACAATCTATAACGATTGAATTGAACAGATATCATTTGAACCAATCTCGAAAAGTATGAGCAGACAAGCAATACTGCCTTTCACAATCAAAAACACATCTTTGATTTTCAATAGATCATAGTATTGTTATCAAAAGCAGTAGTAATAAAACTAATTTGTACACTCTACTTTTATCATTTAAAAAAATTATATACTGTATATACAGCTCCGCAAAAAATTAGGAGACCAGTCTGAATTTTTCTTAAATCTTCATCTCTACATAATTTATTGAAAATGCTCTCAATGACAAAACATGTATTGGAATTTGGTAGAAATGTTGTCAGTAGTTTATATTATAAAATCAAAATGTTCATTCTACTCAAACATATGCCTCTAAAGAGTAAACATGAGACACTGAATTTTTGGAGTGGTCTCTTAATTTCTTCCGGAGCTGTATATATATAAACCAAAACTGCAACATGCAGAGGGCCAACACTTGGATTGTACATTGTACATGAAAGAAGGAACCGGGCTGGTTTAAGGCTACCATAAGCAACTTTGTATAAATTATTCAGAGTTTCCTAAAGGACTTGAATCTTTTCAAAAAAAGAAATATGTGGATTAGCATTTACAACCAACATAGCTAAACCCCTCCACTGAAAGTCACTTTGGTGAAAGTTGTTTCAACTTTAAAAGGCAGCGGAACTCACCCGCCTACCTTTTGATAGAGGAAACATTAAGCCCAGTTCAAGACCAAAGATTCGCCTTGCAACTGCTTGCGACGAGACGGTTTTAGAACGTCGCGGGGGAGAAATCGCAGCAGTGTGAACTGCTCGTTGCAGCGCGTTGCAAGGAGTTGCAGAAGATTCAACATGTCAAATCGTAAGGTCCAGTTTTAGAACGTCAAGGCCAGCTCTTTGCGAGCGGTTGTGAGCAGTTGCAGTTGCGTCTCGTTGCAAGGCGAAGCTTTGGTCTGAACTGGGCTTTAGGCCTTTAAACTTAGAACTTAGAACAGTAAAATATGAATGGATAGTTAATCAAGCCAATCAAATGGGAAAATAAGCTCAAATTTAATTGCAGCTCTTATGTTGTTTATACGCTGTGGCAATTTTAATAGCCAACACTTTGACTTTTTTGTCTTAGGAGAAGGGTTTACCTTTAGTTCACTGGCCCATAACAGCATACATCTTGTTTTTCCTTCTTTTTTTTTACACTTTTCTAGTGTCATATTTAGTCCCTGGTTCGTAACTGAATTCATGTTTCTTAATCCAAGGAAATGCTATAAGGAACTACTACTGTTTGGTCAAGATGTGCCCTGTTGAATGGGTGCAGCATGCAGCAGTGTGTTTCTTTGTGTGTTTGGTGAATCACAGACATCATGGCATTAGTTGTAAACTGCCCATTCAAAATTAATCAGCCCTTATTGAGGTCCTTTTACACGGAAATCCATATGCTGATGTTGTCTTTTTTTTAAAAGTTGAAACTATATTCCATCGTCAATAACGTATGCTTGTGCACTCATCTCATTCGTCACTATTTATTTCTGCAATGTGCCTAATTACCGAGTTTGTGTTCTAATACTTTAAATATTGTGATTATTTGATATGTCATTTGACATCTGGCTATAGTCCTGAATGGGGGACTGGGGATTTGGGGATATACTGTATATTGTCTGTGTGCTTAAAACATCACTCAAATCTGGAGGCAAAAAAGTGTGCACATCCTTACATAAGACATACAAATATACAAGTCTGTGAACAGCCCAAGTGTTAAGAATGACTCCTATCCAAAAAACTGTATTGTCCATCACTCAGAGAGAGAGAGAGGGAACTCCAAACCTATCCAGGTAGCATTTTTCTTCAGTCATCTCTGTTTTAAAAATCCCAACAACATGTGTTTTAATTAGCCAGTCTTAGCAGGGTATCATGTACTAATCCACACATTTTACAACTGAAGGAACTTAAGAAAACCCTGTTCTAGGGGGGGGACTGACTGACTGCGGATGGACAGGAGGACAGAGGGAACGAGCACTGCGAATGAATGTAACGCAACGTGCCATTTTCTAACTCCAAAACAACCTGCAGCAGATACAACAACGACGACAAACCCAACCCTCAGATTGATCCTGAGAGGTTTTTGCTATAGCAGTGGTCTGATGAAGTAAAAGGTGGATTTGTTCTTTAAAAATGCCATGTGAAACAGAAGGGGGGGGGGGGGGGCTACGGTATGTGAGCTGTTCTGGCATTTGTAATGTAGATTATTTGTCACTTGTCTTTCTTTCTGGTTAAATAGTAATTACTCTTCTGGAGCACAATAAATGATTTTAATATGCCGATACGTTTTTGGTGGTTCTTCCTTTATTGGTTTCCTTGTTATTGCTGTTCCTTTGCTAATTTGGACTAATTCAATTAGTGACAGATACAGTACATCCACTCACACTCACAAGTGATTCATTATTTTTTTGTGACTACTTTAAATTGGTTTTCTGCGAATGGAAGAAGCACAAGCTTTGTCCTCAGCATCATAGGCATTTAGACAAACCGCTGATGCCTGTCTGACCTTAAAACAATCCTACGGTTCAAACCATATTCTAACACACAGATACATACCTCTCAAACGGTCTCATATCAGTGTTCAGAGCAGGCTGATGAGAAATATATCGAACAGATGCATCTCCTACATGATATTTTTTTTTCCAAGGGGAAACCGGCTTCTTCAAATCATGCATATGAATATTCGCTAATATTGGAAAAATTGCTGCTCTCTTTACATCATTGCTTATTGATTTGTGCAACTTTCCACACATACATAGTGCCTTTGGCCTTTGACTCATCTTCAGAATGTATGGTGGCTCAGAGAAGAAAACATGCAAATAAACACAACACAATCAAATGCCTAAAATAGCTATCAATCTGACATGTGCACTGCATTGTGGGAAAAATGTATACTGAAAAATCACACCCAGACACTGCTAGTCGCACAAAACAAAATGGAAATGATTCCAAACTAGTTTTTATTCTTTGACATTTGGATTGCATCATTCAGATATTAAGTACCAGTCTTCAACATAATCAGCAGAAGGCTTGTGTGTGTGTCTGGACATGTTTATCACGTTGGCCTATTTGCATAATGTTTATGTACCTGGAAAAATTGCAATCCTAGTTGGAAACCAACCGTAACTAAAATGACATCTAGTAGATACAGTCAGAACAATTGTGCTCTTGAAGAACTCAGATAACCACGTTTTAATATGGGATCAAGAAACTACTGTAAAATTGCAAAAAGGTAAATTGTGCATTACCACAAATGGCTTTGTAAATTAATGATTATAATCATCTCAAAATGTAGCCAATGGAGGGCAGCTAAGATTAGAGTAATGTAATCATATTTTTGGATTAAATTTGGGAGCTAGACAGCTGTGCTTGTTACCAGGCAAGTAAATGAACAACACCGTGTTGGCAGAGAGCAGAATATAATGTAGCACAGTTGTATACACCAGACAAAATGAGGTAATTCACCTTGTGCAATACAACACACTAACCTTAGATTATTACCCTGTGTCCATACATACCAATGCTCTTATTTCTAATATTGTTATCTTTCATTTATTTCAGCAACTAACTTTTTTCAGCAACTAACTTTTTCAGCAACCTGAATTACACAACTGTCCGGGGCTGAAGGAGGCGGGGTCATAAACAACAACCATGATGGAAAGGTCTTAAAACTGGAGAGATGAAGCCACATGCTATACCATTCCTGGTTTTCCACTGAGCAGTACGGTTCAGTTTGGTACAGTATAGGGTTTGGTAAGGAACGGTAACCCTAGATTTGTGTTTCCACTGCCGACGGTATCCTTACTTGGCAGGTGGGGTTAATGCCGGACGGGGATAGTTGCGGCCAGTGCATAGACTGTGTATTAAAGAGGGGCCAGAGGCATTGAACTTACGCTACTATGGTGACATCGTAGCAGCAGGACACAGTGTAGCCCACTGATTAATTCAATGAAGAGGAAAATCACCACACAATAAACGAAGAGCTGTGCGTCAAGATTTTTCTCTTAACACAAGACTCTCTTCACTTCTGCAGAAGAGATTACACACGGCGGTTTATCTCTCACAAGGAAATTATGAAGTTGTTGCTTCTTGGTGCTCCACTTACAGAGTCTGTTTTGAAACTTGAATTTAATATACAGGTGCATCTCATATGATTATAATATAATGGAAATGCTTTTTTTTAAATGTAATTTAATTCAAGAAGTTAAAGTTACATAAAATATTCTATATGTATTAGACATAAAGTGATACATTTCAGACATTTTTTTGTTTAACTTTTAAGGATTCCGGCTTATAGCTCATGAAAAAAATCCAGCATCTCAAAATAGAATATTACATATGACCAGAAATGTCCCACTTTTGATAATCATTCAGAAGTCAGAAGTCAGTCAGAAGTCAGATTCATTTATTGTCATATGCACCGTTACAGCACAATGAAATTTGCCTTTCAGTACACACCTCTCCAAGAAACATACAAGACAGTGACAATAACATGGGTGGACAGGAGATAGTGTAACTGCAGGGTCGCAGCGGTGCCGCGCCCCTCTTTCATGGGAGGAAAAGGAGAACAACAGGGAAGATAGGTCAAAAAAATGCAAATCTCGAACTACGTTCCTTATGGGAGCGCAGTGCGTGATCAGTGAAAAACCACCTTAGCACAAATAAGCAACATGAGAAACACCACAAACACCACAGACAATAAGACTCGTAGACATTGCACATTAAAGGAACGGGTTAGGGCTTTATGGGAAGGTAGGTGTCACAGCCCAGGCACCAGGGAATACTTGGTCTGGGATCTTATTTTGCATGAATTATTGCATTAATTTGGTATGTCATAGAGACGATCAGTCTGTGGCACTGCTGAGGTGTTATGGAAGCCCAGGTTGCTTTGATAGTGGCCTTCAGCTCGTCTGTATTGTTGAGTCTGGTGTGTCTCATCTTACTCTTTACAATACTCCATAGATTCTCTATGGGGTTCAGGTCAGGAGAGTTGTCAGGCCAATCAAACACAAAATACCATGGTCAGCCAACCAGTTGCTAGTGGTTTTGGCAATTTGGGCAGCTCCCAAGTCTTGCTGGAAAAGGAAATTGTCATCTCCATAAAGCTTGTCAACAGACAGGAGCATGAAGTGTTCTAAAATCTCCTGGTAGACAGCTGTGTTGACTTTGGACTTGACAACACAGTGGACCAACAGCAGCAGATGATATGGTGCCCCAAATCATCACTGCGTTTACATGCAGACTCATAATCGGGTAAATAAACGAATAAGACTTAAACAGGACATGCATGTACACACCTTTATCCGATCTACTTCGCACACAAATCGGCACATTAACGGACAAGCGAAGTCGGATAAGAACACCTAGATAACTCGTTCATAGTCGGCATTCTACCTGCATGTATACAGGATCACATATCTCATATCGGAGTTTACATTCTGCGCTTGCTCGGAATCCCTGCCGGGGATTTCACAAGGACGTGGAAGGAGACGACGTAAAATAAATAGTAGTGTTGTTGCCGGAAAGGAACCGGACGTGGATCTATAACCACCTATTGAAAGGGCTACAGCGCCACCTAGCATAGCAGAGTCAGCCATGCTCTGGCCATTTATCCGATTCTCTGAAAGGCCATGTATACTAGACAAGTGACGCGGCCCATTCCAGTGGCAATTTCGGTATATGTCTTAATCCAATCTACTTGTCCCATGGAAACGCACTGAATGTTGTAACTTGACACTGGACTTGCAAGCAACTTGGATGTTGTGCCCCTTTACTCTTCCTGCAGATTCTGGGACCTTGATTACCAAATGAAACCAACATTTCAATTGGATCAGTGATGATTTGATTCCTTTTCCAGCAAGACTTGTCACCTACCCACAGTGCCAAAACCAAAACCACTCGTAACTGGTTGGCTGACGAGTGGTAATCATTACAATTTTTCTTTTACCCTTTATTTATTCTCAAGAGATCAATTGAGGGGTTATCCTCATTTGCAATGATGTCAATGATGTCAGTATTACTGTGTTGTTTGATTGGCCAGACAACTCTCCTGACCGGAACCCAATAGAGATTTCATGGTGTATTGTCATGATCAAGATGAGACGATGAAAGTGGATGAATGAAAATACTAATCAAAAGTGCAATATATATATATATATATATATATATGTGTGTGTGTGTGTGTGTGTGTGTGTGTGTGTGTGTGTGTGTGTGTGTGTGTGTACTAATTTGAAATCAATCACAACTCATCCTCCCCGGAAAACGGTGACATTTCCCTGGTATTTGCCAATGATTAGAAGCAAATTATGCCAAAAACTGACATTTGGAGAGCAGACTGCTGTTTGGAGTGAAGTGTAAAAGATCAACAGAGATGTATTTATGCTCTGTGCCACTGCTACTGCTGTGTGTTTGTGTGCGTATGTGTGTGTGTTTGTGCACGTGCGTGCGTGTATACATGTATTTGTCTGACCAAGGGCATACACTACTGTGGGCTGCTCAGCCAGCGGGCCCTTTAGAAATAGCTTGATAAGAGAGGGCTTATTTACCATAATAATGCATCTCATCTGTGCACATCAAACACTCCTGCCCGCTCTGATAACCCGCTCTCTTTAATTTAGCACAACTGTTTGATCTAGCTGTGCTGCTTGCCGTCCCAGGGCCATTGTCGCGAGCAGTACAACAGTTGGGTAATTGCTGTGTACTTATTGTTTCCCAAATAGAACAGTTACGTAACAGTAGTGCACCTATACTGCAGAGCACCAGCTTTACAGCTTGGCAACTGAAGCTGTGTGAAAGAGAAACTTCCAATAACGTATCTTTTTTTAAAGTATTGAACGTTCTTTCTATTAATCTATACTCCAAACAGTATGGGCAAAATGATTTGCAGTGCCCCTTTAATGTGGCCTAAAACACATCCCACGGGCTTGTTTCTGATCGCGGGCCATAATACTATTCGGCTCTGTGCCAAATGTGCTTGAAATAAATCAGATTTGAAAGTTGGTGTAACCCTGGCCTACAGTGACATGAAGGCTTGAATCTGTTGGTTTTTTAGATACAATTTGGTTTCCCCTCAAAGACGCACAAAAGCTTGGGAGGAAGGAACTACAATACACGATCAATTTTGAGGCTTGATTTTTTTTATGATATATTTATACAGTGATAGGAATCAGTTAAAGTCCCCTTGCAATGTATTTGATATCCAACATTTACTCTGCTTTGAGGCGGACGTGTCACACTTTACCCCCCTTTAACAAGAAGTTTTAATCACTCTTTTGTTCCGTTTCCTGACAACACACACTGCACACAGCTTTTTTCACTGTCTGTGTTGAATTTAATTGGGATTTGCTTGAGTTTCAACATCATTTGAATCGGTTCACTGGATCCTAACCCTCAGGTAAAGCAATTATAATGGGCACACCATCTCTCTCTTCTTGTTCAAGGCCCGGCTTCATGTTCCAAGAGCTTGTCGTGCAGAGAAATGCGATGGACATGATCAGAGCTCTGTTTACATGTTGAATCATGAAACACTTTTTTTTTGGATTACAAATAACAGCTGTTCTGCGTGTTTGAGGTGCTTCTTCAAATCAGAAAAAAATGGAGTCCCGGGCTTTGCCAAACATCATTGATCCTATTTCTAGGCTTGTACACAGCTAGCAGGTGTAGAGATAAACTAGCACGCTGATGCTATTTCAGCTGTAAACAGGTGTAAATACAGGCGCTTAAGACTTCTAACACATCTGATGGACACTTTAGTTGTTATTAACATTAAATAAAGGCAAACTGAGAGCTATTACCACAATTCCTTTTAGCTTATTGAAATTGATCATAGTGCTGTGCTGTACTCAGCTGTATTGTCCTGAGATAGAAATGAGTTACTGTCAACACAAGTGAATTCAAATAATTCCTCCGTTGGTATCTATGGTCTCCCTATGTCTACAATGCGATCAGCTCGGCCGTGATTGAACCAAACAAATGCAATGAGAGAGGATGTGATGTTTCTGCCAGCCTGTCCGTCCGAATCTCTGTGAGTATAATGGGACGAGGCACTGGGCCTGTTCTCCTTGTCTGTCTCTGGATGGAAGAAGTGAAAAGAAAGTTGGAAGTGTCCATAGTGAAGCTAACTCAACCCAATCTGACAGCCAGGCTCACTGCACCAACAGCAGCTATAAGACCGTCAGAAGCACCTCGTCAGAATAGCCTCCAGCCAATGTCAATATGATAAAATGATAATATATATAGTTGTTTACATAATGACATCACATATCTAGTTTACATATTTACGTAATACCTGATTATATACGCTCATTTTTTTTAAAATAACACTTACCGTACTTTTCGGACTACAAGCCGCGACTTTTTCCCCGTTTTTCGACCCCGTTATTACACAGCACAGTATATGTTCTGTAGCTACTAGGGATGGGCGTTAGTAATCTACTCCTCGTTTCAAATGATCTCGATTGGTGGATGAGGAAAATCGTTTTTTGTTTTTTTTAGTGTCTGTAGCCTTTAGGCCGGCCGGCGGGCCGCCCCTATTTTAAAATGTTATATACGTGTACAAAACGGCACAAAACGGATAAAATAAAGTTTAACAAAATTAAATATTTTGATCCAAGTTAAATAAACTAAGCGTTGTGTCAAACAGCAACCGCAAATAACTGCCACCTCCGTGCAGCGCAGCCAGTGTGTGGTCTCCACAGCACCGCGGAGCTGAATGCGGTGCTGGAAAACTTGGATAGTCACGTAAAGAAGCCAGGCTGACTTCGGGCACATTCGAGCAAACGACAGTTAAGAAGCCTTTATTATGGAATATAGGATTGAGATTCAAAAGCCGACCAGTGTAACGGTCCGTTAACGAGGTATTATATATATATAATATAATATTATATATATATATATATATATATATGTATATATATGTGTATATATATGTATATATGTGTATGTGTGTGTATGTGTGTGTGTATATATATATATATACTGTACATATATTCTAGGTTTATTTTATCTAAAATGTGGTTCTTATTGCACTATACGTTGTTACTCTTTTACTCTATACACTCTATACTATTTTTAAATGTTTTATTGTTGCATTATTGAGGAGAGCTTGGAACACAAAAATTTCATTGCCAGCTATGACTGCTTGCCTGTTATGTTGTGCATTTGACGAATAAACTAACTAACTAACTAACTAACTAATTAGTCGCGGTAATTAGTCACGGACACGGAGTGGGCATACGTGGTTGGATATAGCCTACTACTACTACTGCTTTGGTGAGTTATTTAGCCTATCTATGTGTTTAAATTGTAGGACAATAATGTTATTGTATTTGCTGCCCTTCTTATTTTAAATGGTGTCTATTTTGATTGTTAGCCAACTACAGCCCATGCTTTTTTTCTCTCTTTTTTTTCTCTCCACCGCAGACCTACTCGATCGGTTTAAATTGTGGCCCGCTTATTTAATTACTTTCAGTTAGGAAAATGTGTTTTAAACTTGTGGAAAATAAATCCTTACAATCATATGGTAACTGTGACTGTTTGACAAGAAGCATTAAGCGCAGGTTATTGGCTTTATTGCGATGCACCGTTCTGCTGACAGAAGCGCTGCGTTCTAAAAATTGAAAAAAGTTTAACGAGGAATCGATCGATCCTCGAGGAATGCAAGCGATCACACGAGTAGTGAAAACACCCGTGCCCATCCCTAGTAGCTATTGCACTAAATGGTAACACTTGAATACATTATGCAAATATGCAACTTGTTTGTTGAAATGTTAATAAATGGGAGCTTCCTCAAGCAGCCATCTCTTTCCCGACAATCCCCTCTGTGCACGAATTCTTACATATGGTAATTAAACATTATAACACCTGCGGCTTATAGTCCAGTGCGTCTTATAGTGCGGAAAGTACGGTACTTTTTAATATGTTCGTCTTTGTTTTTGTTTATTGTGTGTTGGCTTGATTTCTACATCTGTTTTTAAATTTGCTGTTGTACTAACGTTATGGTAAAGTATCTTTGAGTACCATGAAAAGCGCTACGGTATGTAAAATAAATATGTATTTTCGCTTTATTTCTAGTGTAATAAAAAGTAATCAAATGTGTTTCTTTATTCATCACCAGTGTTTTTGGTCCTCTTGTTTTAAGTAAGATTAAGAACACAAATGGCTTTTTGTGGCGGGTCAGTAATGATACTGAAAATGGGTATAATATTGAATAGTATTGAGTAGATCATTAGTTTAAGCAGAGCACATGGCGTATATTAAGATTATTTTACCTGAAATGTATATTCACTGATTTGGACTGTTCATTGTTGTTTTGTAATTGGGTTTACATACTTTTGATATCATACCGATACGGGTCCAGTTACCAACATTTTAAACTAACTACATTTTCTTTATGGCAGGATCCCATCTTGATTTGATCCCGATTCCTTTGTTTTTCACTGGTTAAGACTATTGATCACGTTTCAGTAAATTCAGGGGCCACAGTTTTGTTGATACTCATATGGTAGTATTAAGTTGAGTTCCAGGTTTCTCAAAATTATTTTGTACTGATTTATTAATGATTACATTCGAAGAATGACATGTAGCTTAGGCACGGTTGACCTGGTTTACTGTCAGACTCTTTCAAACAATTTTTTTTGTCATAACTTAAAGTACATTTCCTTTGCCAGGTAAAATGTGACTGCAGTCAGGCCTACCTCTCTGCATAGCTTGCTTGTCTTTTCATATGGAGTGGCTTTCTTAAACGTGTTAGTTGTTGTGTAGTTTGTTTTGGTCTGGTGGTTGGAATGTGCTCCACTGTGCTGCTGATGCTGCTGGCTGTAGCTGTGTGTTTTACAGTTTTTTTTTACATAAGGACAAAAAAAACAGAATAAGTAATTACATACAATACATACACAACCCCCACCCCCTCACTCACATAAACAGACAAGAAATACAAGAAAGAAAAAGTGAAATAAATAACTAAGACAAAATGATTAAGAAAATAAGCTATACATTCACAAAAAAACAAAACAAAGCAAAAACAACTGGGGCAAACCTCACACATTTTCGTTCCCTATGTGCTGCAGCACTGGGCCTCATACAGCGGAGAATTTATGGGAGTGGCCTGACAGCTCATATCTTAGCCTTTCCACATGTAGAATGCCCACCAGTTCCCTCAGCCAGGTATCAAACTGAGGGGCCAAGTCGGACTTCCACAGCTTCAGGATGCATCTTTTAACAATTACCATGCCGTAAACCATGATTGTGCGTGCATTACGGTCCAATTTTTACAGGGCTGTGGAATGTCCAAACAGAGCGGTTTCCGGATCAGGAGTTAAAGAAACATTTAAAACTTTAGAATACCATTGAAATACAAGACACCAAAAGTTGTAAAGATTTGGACATTCCCAAAAGTGGTGAGCAAGTGTACCCTCTGCAATCTTACACCTGTTACATAAAGGTGAAATATTTGGGAAAAAGTTATGCAGTTTAATTTTAGAATAGTGCAAGTGTGACCTTAAATTGAACTAGAACTGCAAGCAGTTGTGAACGGAGGCCAAGCCTCCCACGCGAATCGGGAACGGGCGTCGTCGTCCGCGGCGCCGGCCCCTCGCTTCACGGAATCCGGGGATGTAAAGTTTTTGAATGTGGGATGTTCGGTTTGGGAGTTATAGACCAAAAGGCAAAAAAATTGCAGAGAAAGATGCTCAAGTGGATAAGGAGATGTATACTTTTTGTGTTTTTGGCGCCCCCTTTTGGCGAAATTTTCCAATTTTTTTTGAGGATGTTCGTTCAGACAGTACGACCATATTTCTAAAATTGTGTCATGACACGATATATAGTTTTGGATTTATGATCACTTACGTACAAGGTATTACAAGGAAGCTAATCGGCTAATCTTTGAAGCGCTACCGTTTGGTCTTCCGATGGTCGTAGAACAATTCTTTATACAACTTTTGCTCGTGGGAGTCGGTAGAGCATAATGCTTTTGATTTCGTCCAAATCGGGCAAAAACTGTAGGAGGAGTGTGTTTTGGTGACTGACACAGTGTTTGCGATGTAGCGGAAAAAAATCCCATACGCAAATGGGGGGCGCCCTACCAACTGAGCTAAGGGCGCCCCCCAAATCGTAAAGGTTTGAGGACAAAGCCTAGCCTGGCCTTTCCAGACCTGCCACTAGGCGATGCGCCTGTTGGTCTGGACACTCTCCATTGAAGCTCATTAAATATGTCATGAAATCCTGAGCTACCAATCAAATCAATTTATCTGATATGGGCGGGCCAGAGCCCTCTGTATGGTGCTCTGGGGCGGACGTAACCGGATGACGACATTGCTGTGCTGTGCTGTGTATCCTTAAGGCCTACGGTGTTCCTCCTAACCTACTCCGGGCTATTGAGACCATGCACGCAGGAACAAGATCCAAGGTGGTTACCCAGATGGCAACACTGAGGAGTTTGATATCCTGGCTGGAGTAATGCAAGGGGACACACTAGCCCCCTTCCTCTTCATCATAGTCCTGGATTATGCACTCAGAAAAGCCATCAGTGGCGGGAGCAAGACCTTGGCTTCACCCTAACCCAAAGGAGGTCAAAGCGACACCCTGCAGTGTCCTGACAGACCTGGACTACGCCGACGACATCAGCCTGCTCTCCAACAACGTGGAGCATGCACAGGAACTCCTGAACAGAGTGCGCCAAGGTTGGCCTTCGGCTAAACACCAAGAAAACAGAGGTCATCACCTACAACATCTCACCGGAGCATCAACCACTGACAACAACTGGTGGCACTGTGCTGAAGGAAGTTGTGGACTTCAAGTATCTGGGCTCATGGGTCAACTCAACCGAGCAGGACCTGAAGGTGAGGAAGGCATCCCTAGACGGGTGCTACACCAGAATGCTGTGTGAAGTACTAAACATCAGCAGGAGCACACGTGTTACTAACAGTAACCTGTATGAAGGATTACCAAAGGTTAGCGAGAAAGTAGCTTCCAGGAGAATGAGACGGCAGGACACTGCCAAAGACACCAAGAGCTGCCAGCCAGCAAACTGGTACTATGGGAACCAACCAAACCATGGGCATCGGTCGCGAGGACGTCCTACACTTACCTACGTGGATGTACTCAAGACGGATGCAGGAGCGCAAAGTACCAATGAACTGGCCAGATGTATGGAGAATCGGGATGACTGGAAGCAACGATGGAGGGCTCGTCTGAGGACGACCTAGAGATGAAACAATCTGAAGTTAGTTTGCACATTTGAAAATGACGCGATGACACAAGAGTGCAACGAGGGATTACTCACTGCACCACAGCTAAACACATGTTCAGTTTAACTAATTCTGTCCAAACTGAGTTTGTTTACAACCTGTTTGAATGTGTCTTTACTGGCTTTCTCCACTTGCGTGATGTCACCTGGATCTCAGTCATTACCCTGGTGAATAAAACGGGTTTAGCATTAAACCTAATTTAATTTAAATTTAAAATGTATTTAGCAGTACACACATTAATTGTAATTTAATGAGAAAACGGCAAGGCTTTTAAACACATTTTAAGCATTACAATAATTCAACATTTCAATTAGATATTTATAATTTTTTTGCCTGTGTATCGTTATATAAGCATCTGATTTCTGTAGCTTCTGCTTTGCTTTGGATGTCATACTGAACAAAGACCTAAAGATCACACCATTACGTTTTGAAACTTGGTATGGGAAAATAAAATACATCAGCCGTAATACAGTTAAAAAGCTTACATTGAAATAAATTGATGGTATAGAGGGCATATAGCGCTGAACGAAGCACTAAGTTAAGTTACTTAATTTGTCAATGGCTACATTAATTTGTCTCTTTCTTATGTCCCCTCTCACATTTCCCACTTCAGAGGGGGTCCTCACACATGCTCACCCACACTTCAGCGCCGTTGAGCAGTTGTTGTGGTACCTTGCTCATGGACACAATGGTAGAGATGGTGGACACCGTAGATGTAATAGCAGCCACCAATAGTTTTACTACTAACACCCTCCTGTCCGGTGCCGGGGATCCAACCAGAGACCTCATGGTAACATGGACTTTCCTCTAGGCATCCTACCACCCCTCTTGGTAGGATGGCTCCCTTCCCCCCTCAGCTGCCTGTCATCCTGGGTAAACATCACACACACTCGCTCTCCCACAGCAGATGAATATCTGTGTCAGGCACGCAGACAGCAGTCACATAGAGAGAAGTGAAGGAAGCACAAGTTGTGTGAGGGAGGAGGCATGATAAGAGAGGTGAGGAGACAGAAGCTGATGAGAGATGTACTATGATGGTGTTGAGGTTTAGAAGGGCCTTCCCTGCAGCTCATGTGTCGGGCTAAAGACCGTTTCGAATGTTAGGAGATATTCCGCTGCCGTTGTCGCCCAGCCCCTTAGTTAATTCTTAGGTAACGCTTAATAAGCATTGACTAAGCAGGGTTCACAAATGCTTAATAAGCGTTAACTAAGCCTTACCTAATAGTTAGTTGTTGTACCCTTAATGTAAAGTGTGACTTATAAAACATCTATATAACAATTGGATTGAGCCAAACAGTCCCTCCCTTCATGAAGGTTATACCGTAATGCTAATTTAATTTGATAGTCATTTTTGGAGGCTGCAGTGTGTGGTACTAAATACCATTCTCCAGCCCATTCACATCACTGAGTGTAGGCTGAATAATGCCTCTTTGTATATACACATACAGTTCATCAAAAACACAACAGTCATTCTCCCACTTGAATCAACCCCTCTGAACCAATCAACCAAATGATAGAATATCACATGTCTTATGCCTGGCAGCTAACTCTTCCCATCCCTTGGCAGGTCGCGATTATAATATGACACATGACAAAACTGCACAAAACAAACAGGACAGGGACACAAAGCAAATCTGGAAGAAATGGTAAAACACTTCATTTTGTGTTTGTTGAGTTATCTGCACATTCTGAATAATGACACTGGCTAGAATTCAATTAGAACAAAACATTTAAGAGGTAGCTGTAATGTTTTCATCTATTTTTCTTCCATGGACCTCATCAGTTCCAATTTCACACTACTGTTATGTGACAAAATAAGACACATTGGTTAACACTTTACAATAAGGGTACGTTCATGAACTGTTAGTTAATGCTTAAGAAATGCATACTGAACATAAACTCATCATTAACTGAACTGTTATGCTTGGTTAATGCTTATTAAGCATTAACTTACCGTTAATTGTATTAACCCTTTAGGGCGCCAAAGTCGCACAATTGCGTACATGACGCTGTACTGAATCAAACTGCTGTTTTCTCTAAATAGAGTGTTATATTTTGTTCAAACTCCCCTCCACTAGTTGGCAGACATCCCGTACCTAGACCTTCGCTCAGAAAAACGTCATGCTTCAATGCAAAATATCCGAGGAAATCCCATCCCAAAAAATAAAATAATAATTTGTCATATCCTCCTAGCGATTTTTTCTGGTGTTATTGAAAACTTTTGTGGTGTTTGGAGACTGACGTGAAAGCACGTATCACTCTGCAGTTACTGTGCTCATTGCTCAACGAGCAGCGGGTGGTGCCGCGAGCCCCTCCCCGTCTGAAAGCACTAAGAGGCGGTCAGTCTCGGAGCAGCCCCTCGGAGCGAGTCCCAGCCTGCTGTCAGGGCAGAGAGGAGACACACCACCGCGTCCAGGCTGCAAATGAATCACGCTGTTGTTGGGTGCGAAATCGGAGATAGTTTGCCACAAAGCTATTTATGCTGAAGCGGTATTGCTGGATTTAGGAGTTATTTAGAGATATGGCAAGCAAAAAGTTGACGAGTAGGGAGTTAGTGTTCACTCTTTCTACGGCCCCGGTCACGGTGCGTCCATGCGCAGCAGTGGTGCAGCCATGCGACGCAGCATTATATATATATATTAATATTATCATATTATAATAATATTAATACTACTACTAATAATAATAATAATAATACTAATAAAGAATAGAAGAAAAAAAGGAAATAAAAATGGTGGTGGGTAAAAAAAGAAAAATCATAAAAAAACACCTACTGTTTACATGAGTTTTGTGGTGTAAGTTCTAGTTTACAACTGTTGTTCTATCTCAAACCACTTTCAATCCAGTCTTCTGAAATGTAGGTGTCAAAATCTAGTATTTTTTAAAATAAAACCCGGCGCCTAAAGGGTTAACCAAGCATTAATTAATAGTTAATTAATGTACCCTTATTGTAAAGTGTTACCGACGCATTCATAAACTTTAACTTAAAGGGAGAGATATAGTGTTACCTTATGGAGATGGGGCTCAGCACAGTCCTTTGAAGGAGTTTGGGAGAGACATTGCTGTAGCAAAAGTCAGCCTTGTACTGTTACAGACAGGGCCAGAAGAAGAAAGCTATATTCTGTATATGAATGCAACCTAAAACCTAAATATCCCTTCAATTGTACGCCTAAAGCTTCCACATCTTCATTTTGTCTCCAGACAGCTATTTATTTTAGTTTTTTCTATTGGAAGAGTTTATGAATGACCGCACGCATTAGTGTCAGCGGACCCCAAAAAAATGCCTTTGCCTAGCAACTTGCTCGAAAATATTTCACTTTACTGTGCTGGTAGTATTGACCCAGTGAGACGGTTCTAGGTATAAATGCCTAGACTTTATCCAGATAATTGTGACTTTATTTAACCATAGGGAGAGCATCACAACATGAATTTAGGAAAAGTCAAAGAGTGGGGGGCTTCGTTAAAAAATATCAAAAATGTGAATGTGTATGAAAATGTGTTGCTCCCAGTTAGGGTTGGGTGTTAAAAACGATTTAAAATCGGAATCTAAATTAATTTGTCAGGACAGTGTAGAAGAAAATTAATATTGCAAAGAGGAACCTTTTATTTTATTTATATTTTGTAAGAAAGGTTTGGTTAGAGCTATAGGTTTGCACTCCATTCCATATAGATAATTCCGTGTCTGTTAAGTAATTTTTTTTTAAATAAAAAAAATTATTTGAAATAATCAATTTTGTCTTTTATAGTTTAAAAAAAATATTTAAATAAAAAAATCGAATGTGGTATGAATGAAATATGGGATTTTATTTTTAGGCCACATCGCCCAGAGCTACGGTACCTTCCAGTGCATTTTTGTTTCAAGACAAAAGGTGACGATGTGATGGTTGCAGAAAAAGTGGGCACAGGAGCTATCAGCAAGTGGACCACCCATTGTCTCTGCCTTTTACTGCAACCTGAAGAATAAAGAGAACAGTGCTTATATATATATATATATACCTTTTTTTTCATTCAGCTATCATTTTATTGCATGCACTGCTCTACCTTTCAAGTGCTCAGGGATAGAGCGGTCCCTCGGGGGGGTTAGGAGGCAGAAATGTATGCGGAAAGACAAAGAGCATCAAAGGCAGAGAAAGACGAAAAGACAGAGTAAGAGACTAAACATGACAGAGGCAGAGGAGTCTTTGGCAAGGTGTCTCTGAGCTGTCAATCAAAAAAACCCAGATGCTTTCTCTGAAGCAAGCTGGCAGAGTGAGAAGTGGAAATGGAAATGGAGGATGTATTGTTTTCCTGCAGCGGAAAACAAATGCACTCTTTTCAATCTTTCAAATGATGTTATATTGGATTGAAAGAGATTTGTGACAGACAGTGAGGCTAGTGTTAGGTCAGATAGAACACAAGTAAATAATATGAGACTTATGTAGGTGAGGTGTCTAGGGGAAAGAACAGGAGACAATACTGAGTGCACGTAGAATTATTTTTTTCTTTTACCCGAAAATAGGTACAGGAGGGGGGGCTCATGGTGTAGTGAGAGCGTCCCCTCAATGAGACTCAGTCCCCGCAGCAGACCCCACTGTGGCCTCTTTGCATGTTATTCCCTTCTCTGCCCCATTTCATCACCGTGTCTCTGCAATATAAATAAAGCATTCAACATGCCCCCCACCACCCCAAAAAAATATATATTTAAGAAATAAAAAATAGTAGAGTGAAATACAGTGAAAAGTGAGATTAGAAGAGTAGGGGAGAACGGGGTAATTTGTCACACGGGTAGGTTGTCACAATCGTTATATCTCGGAACCAGAAGGCGCTGTCTGTTAAATTTTGGTATGTAAATATCCACAACTGGGATCAGAGGTCACCTACATAGTCTTCCTTGGAGTTAGACTGCTGCATTTGAGGTGAGAGGACTGTTAGTGTTTTTCATGTCAAATTGAAAATATTTAGCTCCTCAGTATTTTTCTTCTAGGCTTTTACACAATGGGTTTATAACAAAACACTTGTTACCCTAAAAACGTGTGAAGGGTAAGCTATAGTTTAGATTGTTTTTAGCAAGCTAATTAGTTGTCAGATGGTTGTTGGCCTTGATGCTAGCAATGAATTCCAGTCGGGGTTGGTCGTCACAATTTTTGGGGGGTTGGTTGTCACATGTTATCCAGAGGGTGCAACCAGGAAAGGAACCCAATACCAAAAGAAAATGTCAAGCTGTATCCTCACTGACACCGCAGAGAAGGAGAGAATTGAGCAGGAAAGGCAGCTAGCATGCAAAAGAGAAAAAGGGCAACAAAATCAAAATGACCCAGTGCATCCCAAACTAGACCAGTTGCCAAGGCTACTGCACCCCAGCTGGGGAAGAGGAAACAGAAGAGAAAGAGACAGGAGGAGGAATCTTCATCAGATGAAGAGGAGAGTTTGTGTTTGGTTTGTATGAAATTGTTCTCCAGCACCCGTTCAGGGGAGGTAAGGGAGAAGTGTTGTATGTGCAACCAGTGGGCACACAATCTCTGAGTGAGCAGACCCTACATTTGCCATCACTGTAACTCAGATAGTAAATGTGTGTATCCTAGTTGAGTAGGCTATTATTGTTAGACCTATCTGTTTTGTTCTTTATGTTGTTACATACAGTAGGTTGGTCTTAATATGGATTTCCTTTTTGTTAATTCCTTGCAAATTTTGTGTTAAGATGCATAAAGTTATGTAGGCCTATTTTTCAACTTGACAATTAAATTAAACTTTCAGAAGTAGTTCTGCTTTCTTGTCTTATTTTTAAAGCTCCCATATTATACACTTTTCGGTTCTATTATACACCATATTATATGGTCTTAGTGGTCCCTAATACGTTTTTCTTTAATTGTTTGCTGAAAAAAACTTTCAGATAATTTATTGTACTATGCTGATGTTCAGCCAATCTCACAATGGCCTATTTTTTAAAAAGAGCTGCAGCTCCCCTCGTAAATATACAATATTTGAGCTCCCCCCGCCCCCTGTCCGGAAGCGAAGCCAGATACGCCTCGCCCTCTGTCTGTCAGGGCCGTGGATCAATAAGAAATAGGGGTGTGGGCTGCACAGTGGAAGCTTCTGGCTTTCCAGTTTTTGAGGTCAGAAACGAGGAGAATTCGGACTGGAGTATATTGGGGGAGAGGGGAGAGGGGTGGGGTTTCAGAAAGGGGGAGGGTGAGAAAAAGAAAGATTGTTATTTTTTAAATATTTTGGCAGTCAGCACTCCGTGGACCCATGGATATGTTAGAACACATTTCTCAGTCTCCGCTCTAATTCATCCCAAAAGTGTTATATCTATCGGGTTGAGGTCAGGGGCCTATTTCAGGTAGCTGGTTTTACATACTCTGAGTTTAATCCTGCGCTCTGAGTTGGTAAACTCAGAGCGCAGGGTTGATGAGTAACTCTAGGTTTTCGGTTTCAGAACAGTGGATCAGCGTTGGGTTAATCAACTCTGAACGTGTTCACTCTGGATGGAGCGTGTGCATAAAAGCCATCGTCAATGAATCGCTGATAACATGATTCACCATGGAAACAGGAGAAACAAATGCTTGATCCTCCCACTTCTCCACTTCTCAAAAAAAAAAAAAAAAAACAACTTCTCCGCTACTCCCACTGGAGTTAGAAATATTAACGAATGAGTTTATGGTAGCCTATGGAGAAGAATTAACGGGGATATTGTCACATAACTCTGATCTAATCTCCTCGGCAATTCAGAAAAAAACAGAGCAATCATTTCACTTCCGTATGAGAAGCCATAGTCTATTTTAAAAAGTTACGCATATCAGCAGTAAAGTAATAAAGCTGGCGCGGCACAGCATTTCTGACAGTGTTTTATATTTGCTGTATAATATGTTGGGAAGCTATAGCCTAATAGCCCACTGTGCAGTAAACAGACTGTCGCTTCTTTTAAATGGGGAGTGAAAGACATTAACGTCTGACACATAAGGTGACAGTTTCCATTGAAGAGCCTGATTGATTTATTACCAGATCCATTTTCCTCAAGTGATCACAGTTTTTATATCAATTATTATATCATTTTTATATTCATATTAGGCTATTTAACGAGGCTCGTCTGTGACTTTAGGATCGCACAAGTGAACAGTAACAATTGCGTGCAGCCGCAGCGTTACATGAATCCACCTGACATAAATCTGTTCAGTGGCACAGACGTTAAAAAGCATACAATACAAATAGGTTTATTAATCTGAATGTAGAGCATGTCACAATGTGTAAGGTGGCCGCCTATATGAACGGACCGAGGGCTGAGAACAAGGCTACTGATCAGATAAATGATCGGTCAAACGTAAAATCATCAGGAAATGATAAAAACATCCCGATGGAGATTTCTATGAAGTGATTTTGCTTCAAACTGTACAGGGACGCGTGTGACAGTGACACTCTTTCTTCAGTCGGAGCTGCAGCGTAAAGTGAAAACAAACTCAGGGTAGGTCTAACCACCTATCCAGCAGGTTAGACCCACGGCGTATGTTGCCGCAGTAACTGACTCTCGGTTGCGCTGAACCTGCTACCTGAAACGGAAAACCCAGAGTTTCCACTAACTCAGAGCGAACAAACTCTGGGTTGCCTCAAAACCAGCTACCTGAAACAGGCCCCAGGACTGTGCAGGCCAGTCAAGTTCATCCACAACTAACTCTCTCATCAATTGTAGCCTCTGACGCGTCAAGAACTCTTATAACCTAGGACTGTGTTTGTATCATCAAATGCACAAGCCTGATAGTATTTGATTTAGTTTTAGTTTTTATGGTGATAATTTGACAAGGTTGTATTAATATTGATTTATTAACTGATCATCAAGCTTCTCAACATTAAAGACAAACCATTGATAATACGAGACAGACTTAATATTCCTTTCACCTTTCAAGAGAAAGGTTGGTGCCTCTTAATGAGAACTTTAATAATTATTAAAGTAATATTAATTTCAGATCATTTCTAATAGTAAAATGAATCTGAATAAGCTGTAAACCACTACAATGGGGTATCAGAAAGGCTCCATACTTCAGTATGTGTAAGGCTCTCATTAGGGGAGATTCTCCCTCAGTTATGATCATTCATTGTTTTTACAGCAGATCGTTAAACCGTTTTTCCATTTAAAGCCGTACACAGTCTCTATTGATGTCCATTAGTGTAAAAAGAATGTAAATGGCAATTGTTACATCCTGACCTTTATCCCATTTATGGGCCAGTGTACTTCATCAATAACACAAAGGGAACTGTGGGCAGTAATTATTGGCTTATCGGATGCACTATACACAAGTCATTTAACTTTTCCGTTGTTTGCCTTGCGTATCTATTGAGAGAGGTTTGAGGGGAGCATAACACATGGTCACGTCATCCAATTAGTGAGAAATGTCGAGGTGTCAATGATTGCAAAACAATTGCAAATAATTTTTTTTTGTGACAATTGCAAGGACTCTTTTGCATTTAAAGCCATGACTTAATTAGGTGAGATGGCCAATTCCCTGATGACTCAACCCTAAAACATGAGAGTTGATGTTGTGCGAATCGGGGTCTCAAAGACAAAAGGACGGGAAAGCATTCTTGAGATAATGGCTATGTCCCATTACAGAGACCACGCACTTGGTAGGACGCAGTCTCGCGGTCTATGAAGGCTATAGCCTATGAAGGCCGATTTTAAGGCCGATTCCAAGGCCAACGAGCGTTGTTAAACAGGACGGTCTCAGCAGGTCTCCGTTTACGAGCATTTCCGGTTTACGTGACGACTCGCCACTCCTGTGCTGCCTAGCAACCCTGATTGCTGCCAACGGAGACAGCCCTGTCAATCTCTGAAAAAACAAAAAAAAGTTGCCTACCAGACGAAGAGAAAAAAAAGTACAAGAAAAAAAGAAAGGAAGATAAAAGTTAAGAAGATGGAGCAACACGTTGCTGTTTTGTTATTTTTTATTTTATTTTATGCAATCTCTGAAAAAACGCAATGAATCTTGGGCTATGTTGGGCCACGAAGGATACATCTGATGCAGCCTTCAAAACCGTGAAACGAAGGCTGCATTTCACGGCTGCATATGAGGAGCCTTGCAAGGAGCCTTGCAAATGGGACAACCTTCGCGCGCCGCTATGACGCAATCGGTCTTCAAATGCAGCCTACGTAGACCGCAACCCCTGAATCAAGACACAGCCAGCTGTGTCTTGATTCAGGGGTTGCACCCTACGGAGGACGCAGTCTCGCGGTCTATGAAGGCCGATTTTAAGGCCGCTTTTAAGGCCAACGAGCCTTGTTAAACGAGATGGTCTCCGCAGGTCTCCGTTTACGAGCATTTCCGGTTTACGTAACAAGCCGTTACCTTGCGTGACGACTCGCCGCTCCTGTGCTGCCTAGCAACCCTGATTGCTGCCAACGGAGACAGCCCTGTCAACGGAGGAAAAAAGAAAAAGAAGTTGCCTACCAGACGAAAAGAAAAAAAAGTACAAGAAAAAAAGAAAGGAAGATAAAAGTTAAGAAGATGGAGCAACACGTTGCTGTTTTGTTATTTTTTATTTTATTTTATGCCATCTCTGAAAAAAACGCAATGAATCTTGGGATATGTTGGGCCACGAAGGATCCATCTGATGCAGCCTTCAAAACTGTGAAACGAAGGCTGCATTTCTCGGCTGCATATGAGGAGCCTTGCACGGAGCCTTGCAAACGGGACGGCCTTTGCGCGCCGCTATGACGCAATCGGTCTTCAAATGCAGCCTACCTAGGGTGCAACCCCTGAATCAAGACACAGACACAGTGTTCATAAACCATGGGGTCACAGTGACCTTGACCTTTGAACATCAAAAATCCAATCACTTCATCCTTAAGTCAGAGTGGACAACTGTGCCAAATTTGACAGAATCGTTCCAAGCGTTCTAGAGATATTGCATTCATAAAATTCCCTAATTTACATACATGCAAATTCCCCCCTTTGCTTGTGCTTAGTATATTTGGAGCAATATTTGTCTCTTATTTGCACATGTTTAGCGACCGCAAAAGTGGCACAATCCTTAAGTGGACCTGGCCCTAACTGTACACTGTTAGCCCAGATTTTATATCTAATTAAAATATTAGAATGTACTTAATGATTTGAGTTTTATTGCATTACTAATAAATGTTAGTATATTGTACTTTGTTGTAGACATATTTGTATGTGTGAATGATTTTAGGTTGAATGGCTTGACATTTAAAAGTTTTAGTCATGGTCACCTGCATTTTTAAGTTTTAGACAGTCTGTTGTGATGGAGCATATGTTTGAATTCGAATGACAACCATAATAGGCCCATTACTGAACACAAATAAATTATGGGAGTGTGTGGAAAAATAAACTTTAGTCCTATAGAAACAAAAATACAAACTATGAATACTATAGTATTACCTTACTAATTAAGTCTGATAGTAGCCTTGGCTAGGCTTATATATTCTTAATTGAAATGAATTGTCATGGATCCTTTTGTTCACGCAGCCAGGCTAATATATTCAGAATTTCTCAAAATTGTAATAGTAACTCATCACCATCACAACAGCGACTATTCTGAGAAATGCACAGTGGGAGCGGGCTGCGTCAGTTGAGCAGAGCGCGAGCAGGACCGCCATTATTTGAGCTGCTGCAGGCAATGCGGACATTTGATTGGCTGTTAGTTATCACGTCAACATCATCGCCATCACAACAGCTTAGCGATTGGCTGTTCTGAGAAATCCAAGAGGGAAGGTGAAGAAGGCTCCATCGAGTGCTAGACCGCCATTATTTGAGCTGCTACCGGCACTGTAAACCATTTTAAGTCCGGCGACATTGTTCTACTGTTTCTCACTCACGTACAACGGGCACTGTCCCCGGTTGAACCTCCGCCCAGCAACGCAAGAGTTTCGGTGAACACCGAACGAGGAGAGGAGGGCGATACAAGGACTGCTGAGTCTGGAGTTTTGAGTTGGTCGAAAACAACGTGGTTTTTTGAAATAAAATAGATAGAGGTGTTTTATTTTACGTTGGTCTTTTAAGGAGCCACATAACCTAGGTAAATGTGTTCTTGCATAGCTATTTAAACATTATAGACTCAAGCATGGAAGCTATGCAAGAACAGAACCATTTCCTTGTTTACATCAGGATTGTCCAGGTACTTTCAGATCACTGAATGCACTGAAAGTACATTTATCCTGCATTCACAAAACTCCATGGGCCTCATTTATAAAGCTTGCGTACGCCCAGAAGAGGGCGCACGCCAATTTCTAAGCAAATATTGGGATTTATAAAAACCAAACTTGACGGGAAGAGTGCGGTCCTCCACGCAAACTCTGACCCATGCGTACGCACAGAAAGTGGAGAAAGGAGAAACGGCGACTCCGTCGGCACATGTATGAAGTGCGAAAGAACGAATGTGTTTGTGTAATATTAATCCAGATAGGCCTATCATAAGCCATGTAGGTCTATCATATAGAGTTCCTTTGCAAAACGGATGAAGCCATTCTTACAACTAATGAGCAAATGCCTCCACGGATTTTTCCATGGAGTGATACCAACAAAAACAAAACGAATTAGGATCTTAAATAGCCTACAAACGGAGTACAAATAAAAACAAAACAGCAACGTTCGAATAAGCTCTGCAGTTATTAAAGAATAACCTATCTGCATGTTGTGGAATTAATTCTGATAATATTGAGGTGGAATACAGCCTATTAC
Organism: Ammodytes dubius; assembly: GCA_026122265.1. NCBI lineage: Eukaryota > Metazoa > Chordata > Actinopteri > Uranoscopiformes > Ammodytidae > Ammodytes > Ammodytes dubius. The sequence continues at coordinate 3,122,783 of CM047510.1, forward strand.
TTTTTCACTGACGCTGTTCTCGATGCCTCAGTCAGGCAGACAGGAGCGCATCTTTTCATAAACTAATGATAAGCCTACTGTACATCACATAGGCCACTGTGATTTTTTTTTCACGGCTTTTTATCCGTTTTATCTATGTGTTTTTCTTTGTGTTTAAGCACGTCGCAATTGTGTTTTGAAAGGGACTGTGAAGTTTATTATTAACCCTCCGCCGCCCGTCACTGCCCCGGGATGAATTCTCTGAATCTGTATCTCATGGGTGGGATATGCACTTGTTTGCGTCCACTTTTATGTCGGATCACTTCTTTTTATTTCGGCCATAGTGTTCACAGAGATCGCCACAGGCTGCACTCTGACGCCTTTACGCTCACACTGCCACCAAACTATATTTTCCCTGTTCGCCACTTCTCCAACGGGTACTTCGGCGTGACCGCAGTGATCCACACCGTGTGGAGTCTATGGTTGCGTTCCGAATCGCATACTCTTTCTTTTTTCTATTCTACATACTACATCCGACGATAAAAAGAATCTAGTTAGGATGCAGTAGACATACTATTGGGACATACTTTTCTCTCTTATTTCATCATAACATTGCGCCTTGATCTTGCCTCTTGCTTTTATATCCGTCGCATCCCCGTTTGTTTTCATAACATGGACCTATAGGCTTCGTCGATGTTACGTCACTTCACGTGCGCACTGGATTGTGGGTCAGAATCGCCCAAATAGGATGCACTTTTCAACACTAACAATCTTGGCCGCATGAAGTAGACCATCCGGGTATTCTAACCATCCTAAATCTGGCCACAAGAATCGGGACATCCTAAATCTTTTTTCTATATACTATATAGTAGAAAGTATGCGATTCGGAACGCAACCTATTTTTCCATTTCCCTTTCAGTCGGCGATTGCCACTACCGCCTTCATGCACTCAGTAAATTATATTAATTTCGGGCTTGTCGATGACTATGTATGGGTAAATATGGGCGGTACGTGAAGCCCGCAAAGGCTGCGCCACATTTAGAGTTGATTGTGATTTATAAAGGGAAACAGGCGTAGGACTAGCCTGGCTCCGCCCGCCTACCTACTTCCGCCCAAATTTCATTTTCCCTTCAGTAGTCAGTCTGGTGATGGGGTGTATCAGTGGGATCCTGCTCGAATCAGATTTCTGAGTGTCCAATCAGCGAACAGAGCGAGTGGCTAAGAACGATGACGTCGAAGTCGCGCTCCAGTTTCAGTTGAATGCTGCGTTCCTTTATACTCGGAAGAAGGAGATTTCCGACTTGGTAGTTCCGAGTTCCGACCTGTCTGTGTTCCAGTGCATCTGCTCGCGAAAGTATGGACGCCTAAAACCTTTCTCGTCCAAATAACTAAACGTTAGGCTCTAACAAGTTACTGTTGCCAGGTACCGGTAGATTCATAGACTACAATATGTAGTGAAGTCGGAAATTTCCGAGTTCCCTGTCCAACTGGAACGCACCGTCAAAAGCCGGCTCATGACACACGTGACGACCAAACGTGATGCGATTGGTTGGCTAATCCAGAGTGGCACTGGGCAGATCCAATAGTTTTAAACTTCGACAGACACCCGCCTCCAAGTGAGTGAACGTTTGCCAATTACAGCACTTCCAGACCTTCTGTACAAATGAAATGAAGTACGATGGTCTGGTTGGACCAGGCTAGCGTAGGACGTGAGTGCGCACTGTTTTATAAATCCGAATATTTTTGTTCGCACGTACATCCTACATTTCTTCCGTACGCCAGCTTCCACGTGAATCCCACGCAAAGCTTTATAAATGAGGCCCCAGATGTGCAAACAAGTGTAGATGTACCAGTTGAGTTTTGCTGTTTGTCCTGTGACTTTTCGGAGTCATGTTCTGAGACCGACTACTTCACTCACCTGTATACTGCACATTTAAAAGTAAACAGCAAAGTCAGGTGTCCTTATAAAGACTGTAACTTTGAAAGCAGTGTGTATTCCACCTTTAAAGCACACAAGAGTAAAAGACACAGGGACCTCAACTGGAGGAGTTTCAAGTCAGAAATACTTGGTAGTGATGATCTAAGCCATGAAAATGTCGCAGCACAAGAGCAAGCTATGTCACATACTGATGATATGGAGGAGTTGGAAGAAGAGGGTGAAGTAGCTAGTGGGAATGATCTTCTTGACCTAGAAAAACAGATTGAACACAACTTAGCAGCTCTTCTTTTAAAGATGCAAACTGTTCTGCACATACCAGAGAGTGCTGTGCTAGAAGTTATACAACCGCTTTGTCAAATCAATAAGTTGTCACAGCCCCTTTTGTGCGTACTAAAGAAATATTATGCAGACATTGATGTAACAGTTCTGAGAGAGGTTACCAGTGCCATGTCAGAAAGTAACATGTTGAAATGTTGTGCCAAGATGGACCCTTAGGAACTTCTAAAAGGAGGGCAGCTTATGTACGCAAAGAGTTTCCACTAGTAAACCCCATAGAATATGGTGTGGAAAAAGGCAAAGAATCACTTGCATATGTCCCCATTGTTCCCATGCTCCAGCAGCTTCTTAACAAAACTGACATTTTAGACAGCTATGTCAGAAAAAGTCCATGTTCCACAAGAATACAGATCATACGTAAATGGGCAGTTCTTTAAGGAAAACTCTCTACTTACAGGGGGCGAGTTCACAATTGGTCTAGGACTTTACATTGATGACTTTAAAGTAGACCAATCCTCTAGGAACATCAAGGCTCAAACATAAACTATGTGCAGTATACTGGGTCATTGCCAACATACCTGCAAAATATAGGTCAAACCTCAACTCAATCCAGCTTGCTCTACTTTGTAATACCACAACAGTCAAAGAGTGTGGTTATGCGAAAGTTCTGCAACCACTTATCTATGATCTGAAGTCATTGGAGCAAAATGGTGTTTACTTACAGCAACTAGGTGCAAGTGTGAAAGGCACAGTCTTATAGTGTATGTTGCCGCCGATAATCTTGGTGCCCACTCCCTTGCAGGATTCCTGGAGAGCTTCACTGTTGAACGGTTCTGCAGACTCTGTTTGGCAAGCAGTGGTGACGCTTGACAACAAGAGGTACGTTCAGGTTTCTTTCAACCCAGAGACAAACTTTCCCCTGACAGGCAATTGCAGGAGGTGAGAGAGGATCCAGGACTGAGTCGGATTTATGGCGTGAAAAGGGCATGTCCTTTAACTGAGAATCTCAAGCATTTTCATGTGGTCACCAGTTACCCTCCTGACATCTTACATGATTACATGATATTTTGGAAGGCATGGTTCCAATCAGGGCTGGACTGGGACAAAAAATCGGCCCTGGCATTTTTGGCCATTGCAGCCCACCGTTTATACGATATGCGGAGGAAGGGGTGTTGCACCAAATTCTGGGCCCTATACAGAAAGTCCTGATGGGCTCTCTGAGAGGCGGTCTTACAATACAAACATGTAAAAGCTTTGTCTATAGTCCAAAACGTATGAGTGACTGGTCCCTCTCTGAGCCAGATAACAACACAATGTTTCTATTGATGAATGACCAGATTATTACGCGTACTTGAACACAACCCCTGGTCTAATGACTCTTAATAAACATGCACACACACAGTGTTTCTCACAGGAATTTGGGAGACTGTGTCGTGGACCCTGAACCTTCTAGGGAGGTCCGGGGGAATGCTCCCCCGGAAGATTTTTTTTTAAATGTTAAAGTAAAATTCATCAATCTGGTGCACTTTGAGGAGAAAACAAAGGCTAAATCAACTGTTTCCTATGTAAGCTATTTAGTACTATTTTCTGGAATGATTCAAAGACACAGAATGACCAAAAAGCAGAAAGAAGAAAGAATTTTTTCCCTTCGTTTGTATTTTTTAATGGCCCAATATAGGCCCCTGATCTTCATAGCCCCTAAATAAAAAATTTCGGGGCCTTCAAAGATCAGGGGCCTATATTGAGCCAGTAAAATTAATAAAAAATCAAAAAAATAAGTTTTTATTTTCTTGGGTGCAGCCCCCCTCTGCCTTGGGCCCCCCCAAGCCTGTCCGCAGTCCGACGGCCCTGAACGTAAAACTGACCATAGTCAGATGCTCGTAATTACTGAGTACAAGTTGAATGCGTGATAATACAACTCAATGCAGCCTCTGAATGGGCGGCCCTCTGCTGTGTGTGTGATTGGGCCAGGCCTAGCCTAGAACCAATCATAATGAGTAATGGCCTGGTAACTTTCAGGTGAAGTTGACAGCCTGCACGCACATTTATATGTCCATGATGGCACTCCCGAGAGGGAAGGGACCTCGGCCCTCGGCTGTGTGACTTGGCCGGGCCGGGCCGAGTCACACAGCCGAGGGTCCAAAAAAAAAAAAAAAAAAGTATTTTTTTTTTTTTTTTTTTTTTTTTTTATGGACCCGGCCCGGCCCAAAATGCCTGCCGGCCCACCGGGCATTGCCCGGTACGCCCGATGGCCAGTCCAGCCCTGGTTCCAACTGAGATGTCCTTGTGTCTTACAGACCTGATAGGCAAAAAGTATTTCATGCTTGATATGCTAAATCATGCCATCCGGAACTTTAATTACACGTTTACTGACTAAACTGACCGACCTCAGATTATTGGAAAGGGATTTTCCACCAAAAAGTCCATTGGCGGTAATGTAATGCCCATGAGAATTGGTGTCTTGTGAGGCTCATACCATTTTTTATTGGTCACTTTGTTCCTGAGGGTGACAATACTTGGGAAATCCTCTCTGCTCAAAGACATTGTTGCGCTAGCTGTGGCAACAAGGCATACTGAAGAGACACTGTAGATAGCAGAGCAAAGACAGCTGCTGCAGTCAACTTTTCCAGATTTCCGTTTGAGGCCAAAGCATCACTATGTGGAACATTACCCTCAGCTTATGAGGAAATTTGGTCCCCTGTCTGATGTATGGACAATGCGCTTTGAGGGGAAGCATAAGTTCTTCAAGAAGGCAATTCGCAATGCTCAACATTTCAAAAATGTTGCCATGACACTTGCTGCCAAACACCAAAAAGCGGTCAGTTATCATCTTGACTGTAGCTCCTTTTTCAGACCATCAATTGAGATGTCCAAAGTTACCCCAGTTTTGCACGCCTCTTTCCCTTTGAACATTCAGAGAGTAATCGCTCCAAACCTGGAGCGACCAGTGTCAGTTCTTGGTGCGTCATCTGTCTGTATAGATGGAATCAAGTATCATCCAGGCATGATTCTCTCTACGGGCTCATGCTCAGGTCTCCCTGAATTTGTCATATTGAAAAGATTGTTGCAGTTAACACAGATATTCAGTTTGTCTGCCACAAAATGACAGCATGGTACTGTGAACATTTGAGATCTTATCAACTTCACTGTAGTGATGTTCTCTGTATGTGTGTGGTTAAGATGGCAGAGCTGAATGATGTCTTCCCGTTATCAGCATACAGAGTACAAGGAGAACTTATGGTAACCCTGAGAAGATATGTTATTTGCTAAAAACTCTTGCAATTATTTTCCGCAGATGGCTGTGCAACAGACATTCACCATGAGGGTTATTGTCTGCGAGGGAGATATACGAAAGATGACAATGACAACACGACCTGACACACTTGAAGTTGAAGATTTGATTGGCTGGCTGAAAGGTGCTCTCCAAACAAACTACAGCTTTGCTGTACAATACGAAGATCCTGAGTTTAACAACAAACTGTGTAAACTCACAGATCCATCTGAGCTCCCAGAAAAGCCAACCATCAAAATGATTCCTATAATCGAGCTTGTACCAGTCTGTGTTCCAGTGCATCTGCTCGGGAAAGTATGGACACCTACAACCTTTCTCATCCAAATAACTAAACATTAGGCTCTAGCAAGTTACCGTTGCCAGGTACCGGTAGATCCATAGACTACAATATGTAGAGAAGTCGGAAATTTCCGAGTTCCCTGTAAAACTGGAACGCACCGTCAGAAGCCGGCTCATGACGTACGGCACGACCAACCGTTATGCGATTGGTTGGCTAATCCAGAGTGGCACTGGTCAGATCCAATAGTTTTAAACTTCAACAGACACCCGCCTCCAAGTGAGTGAACGTTTTCCAGACCTTCTGTACAAATGAAATGAAGTACGATGGTCTGGTAGCACCAGGCTAGAGCTAAGGCACAATATCCTTGAGAAACTGCCTGAGACCGGAGTCATGTGACCAGCTGGACAAGATGGCTGCTTAGATTCCTTAGCTCAACCCAGCATTGTCAATTTCATTATTTTATACCGTTGAGACAACTTTTTTTTTTTGGCCATTCGACGTCTTAAGCTGTCTGTAAGAAGTCATGGCCGACTCAACTAAAAAAGCTCCGGTAACAAGAGGGAAATCTGAAATGGAGGCCCTGGCGGAGGCAGTGCTAGAGAAGCAACGTAGCTACCTTGAGTCACGCTTCGATCAACTTCAAACAATGGGAAAGGGCACAGAAGACAAATTAAAAGCTATCCAAACCGACTTGGTAGCCCTTACCAAGAGTATTAGCACAGTTAAAGCAGAAATGGTCAAGATACGGTCTGATGTTGTGGGCAACTCCAAGATGCTAGCCGACCATGAGAGTATGCTGGATTCAATTCAGCTTAAACTAGCTGATATGGAGGACAGAAACAGAAGATGCAACGTCCGCATCACAGGCCTAGCGGAAAGCCTTGAGGGGTCTAACGCCATTCAGTTCCTCACACACTCGCTGCAAAAGTGGTTCCCATCCCTGCGCAACCTTGAGGGGGAGATCATGCGCGCCCACCGTGTTTACAATGACAACCATAAGAAGCAAGGTGCCTCTCGTACTCTGATCTTCAATGTTCTCCGATATACCACCCGCCAAAGCATCCTACGAGCCGCAAAGAAATCCCCCCTCACCATCGACGGGCGGAGGATTCGCTTCTCGCCTGACTACAGCAGCTACACCGTTAAGCGTCGCCAAGCGTTCTCTCAGGCTATGGACACGGCCCGAGCCAAAGGTGTGGAATTTTTCCTGCTTTACCCCGCTGTGCTCAAAGTTAAAGAAGGAGGCCGAGTAAAGACATTCCAGTCAGCCAGCGAAGCCGACGACTTCATCGCCTCCCTGCCGGGAGCGCTGGCTCTCCAAAGGGACGAGGACGGAGAGCAGGAGCTGAGGTTATTCAGTAGCAATCTACACCAGAAACTAGCAATACACACCGCTCTGGACTAATTCACATTGCTTGACTTTGACCGGGAGACGAGCCACAGCACTGGATTATTTATTTCTGTTTGTTTTTTTGCTATGTGGCTAGGCTCAATGACGCATGAGATTTTCACCACAATTTTGGACTAACGGGACGAAGGAGAGACGTTGCCGCTGAACACCGATGAGGACCACCACCTGTCTAATCGGCTTAAAACGGACTATTTATTTTTATTTTTGGTATTGGACGGATATTTTAGCCGTCCTGTTACTTCTTTTCAATTTTTTTACCCTTGTTTGACGATCTGAAGAGCTCGGCTTTTCTTTGTTTACTTTTTTCTTTCTCTCTCTCTCTCTCTCTTCTCCCCGTTTGTACGGAGCGTCGACTGGTAAGGTGTTTATTTTTCTGGTTTAACAACATGGAATACGATGTTATAGTGTTCTGTAGCTGTTCTTATCGCATCTGCTGAATTTAATCTATACGATGTTCTGTTATTAACGGTACAGTTAATACTTCAAAGGACTGGGTTGAGCCTCACTAGTTAATCTTTTGCAGCCCCTTATCGTTAGATATGTTAATCTACGTTTTATATATGTTTTTTTGTCGTTGTGTGTTGCGTCACTGTCTTATCTGTTTCACCGGGGAAAATCAGCTGTGTTTGTTATGTTTACATCCAACTACGGGAAACCCTCAGAGGGATTTAGACTGCTCACCGAGGGAATTATCACTTACATATGACGGTTTTCGTGTGCCAGTTTGATAAGTCGGGCAGTGGGAAATGTGTCATGTCCTTGAGCTTGTCGGAAATGTTGTTGGAAAAATTAATATACAATGGGTGAATTAAATATTCTTGTCTGGAACTGCGGCGGGCTGAATGTGCCTCATAAACGAACTAGTGTACTGACTATGCTGCGCCGTCGGAATATTGATCTAGCTCTCCTACAAGAGACGCACCTTCTTAAAAAAGATTCTGGTCGTGTTGCTAATAAGTTTTACCACACTATTACTTCCTCTTCGGCTGACACGAAAACTAAAGGAGTTGCCATCGTAATAAGACGCACACTGAAAGTGAAACTGTTGGGCATATGGGCGGATACAGACGGTAGAATGACGTGTGCTAGAGTGGAATTGAATGGGAGAAAGATGGCTCTTATCTCTGCTTATGCCCCCAATACTTTTGATAAAGATTTGTATGCAATGCCAACACAAAATATGCTAGGGCTAACTGATTATGCATTTGTGGTAGGAGCTGATATGAATGCAGTATGGCATACAAACGATCGCTCAAGTGCAACTGGAGTTTGGGACTTGTTGACATGTGGCGCTGTCAACCCGACAGTGAAGGACTACATGTTTTTTTCAGGCAGACATACATCCTTCTCAGGATAGATTTTCTTTTTTCTTTGCCGCAACTTTTCCAAAAAATTGATAATGCATTGTTACTTCCCATTGCATTGTCAGATCATAAGGGAATACTCTGTCAGGCTACTTTGAGTCCTATATCAAAACGCCCCGCTAGATGGCGCTTTAATACCACATTGTTAGGCAACAAGGATTATAGATCACAATTCTTGACCCAACTAAATGAATTCCTTGAATTCAACATAGGCTCAGTTGAGGACCCTAGAGTCTTATGGGATGCTGTTAAAGGTTTCATATGAAGTAACGCAATATTGTTTTCCTCAAATTTAAGTAAGATTAGATCTGCCAAATTAAAAACTTTAGAAGCAGACTTTGCTAGAATAGACTCCATTTTGCAAAATAATTACTCTGAACAAACAGCATCTCAACGGGACATTGTAAAGAAGGAAATAAATGATATCTTAAAACAACGCTCTGAATTTTTAATGCATAGAACTAGACAGCGCTACTATTTCCAAGGGTCCAGACCTAGTCACCTTTTAGCCATGAAAATCCGATCTAGTGAGCACTTTGCAGATATCCCATTCATCAGAGCTTCCAATGGAAACATCTTAACTGAACCTAAGCAAATAAATGAGACTTTCCGCTCCTTTTACTCTAACTTATATCAGTCAGAAATCATTTCAAGCTGGATGAAGAAAGGTGCAGCAACTTTCTTGGTCAATTACACTTACCTCAGCTTGCAGCAGGTGACTCTACTCGTCTAGATGACCCGATTTATTTAGAAGAATTAAAATTGGCTGTATTTACAATGCAAAGGAATAAATCCCCAGTTCAGGATGGAATACCACCTGAGTTAAATGTTACATTCTGGAGCAAACTAGGTCCACTACTCTTAGACATGATTAAAGCCTCTATAGATAAAGGGGGTTTCTCAAGAGATGTAAATATAGCTCTGACTTCATTACTATTAAAGAAAGACAAGGATCCAACCGAATGTCAAAATTATAGGCCTCTCAGTTTGTTAAATTCCGATCTTAAAATTTACGCAAAGGTGCTTGCCCGACGTATTCAGGACTATTTACCAGACCTAGTTAACTGTGATCAGACAGGATTTATAAAATCAAGGCTAGCCACAGATAATGTAAGACGCCTTCCCCATGTAATAGATGCTGCAAGTGTCAAAACTGAACCTGCAGCGGTGCTGTCCCTTGATGCTATGAAAGCATTTGACAGACTTGAATGGGCCTTTTTGTGGTCTGTCCTGGAAAAAATGGGTTTCGATAAAGGTTTTATACATATGGTTAAGGTATTGTATTCTAACCCCTCAGCTCTTGTGCTCACTGGGCAATTATCTTCCACGCTGTTTCCGGTTACTAGATCTTCCCGCCAGGGTTGCCCTTTAAGTCCGGCACTCTTTGCACTTTCCCTTGAACCTTTAGCTCAAATGATTCGTCAATCTACTATCCTACAGCCTATCTCTTTTAATGACACTCAACACCATGTAGCATTATTTGCTGATGATGTTTTAGTTTTCATGGAAAATCCAACACTTTCTTTGCCTAATCTGTCCATTTGTGAGGAGTTTGGTGGTCTTTCAGGATTCAAAATTAACTGGTCCAAGTCTGCCCTATTACCATTAAATGAGCCAGCTAAAACACTGCAAGCTCTAGCTAATGTTCCGATTGTCCAGCACTTTAAGTATCTTGGGATTGATATTTATCCTTCTATAAACCGCATTGTGACACACAATTACTCTGAGGCATGGAACAGACTTAAAGCAGACATAGATAGGTGGATTTGCCTCCCTAATTCTCTTCGTGCCCGTATCTCAATAGTGAAAATGAATATTCTCCCAAGAATTAATTTTGTGAGCTCTATGAACCCCCTCTCTCCTCCTGTCAACTTCTGGTCAAAAATCCACTCTAGCATCTCACGATTTATCTGGAATACAAGACGCCCACAGTCTGAAATTAACCACTACACAGAGGAAAAGGGAAGATGGGGGTCTTGCAGTGCCAAATTTTAAATTCTATTTTTGGTCATTTACTCTTCGACCAATAACGGTTTGGTGTGACCCTACTGCCTCTGTCTCCTGGCGTACTATTGAAGAAAATATATTAAGACCATGGAATTTGCAGGATGTCCTCTTTGCTAATATTGCAGACAAGCAATGTCAGTTACCTTTGGCCCAATTGTTTCCCATCTCATTCGGACTTGGCGCACAGCTGAACGGGGATGTAAGATCTCCTGTCAATTGCATTCCCATTCACCTGTATATAATAACAAGGGTCTGTTAATTGGAGGGAGACCTATCTCACCATCTTATTGGAGTGGCAGTAACATTCGCCATTTAAATGACATTTGTGATGACATGGGCTTACGCTCCTTCCAAGATATTCGTGTTGCATTTAACCTACCCGGTTCCTCGTTTTTCTTTTATTTACAGCTCAGATCAGCTCTTAAAGCACACGGTGTCCCATGGCAACAACCTTTGCCTACTCATCCAATGTATAAATTGTTTACGGTACTGGGTAAAAACAAGGGTATGGTGTCCAAACTGTATATGTTTTTTTTGGAGGCCTCATATGTTGATTTATCCCTAGACAGAGTATGGAGAAGTGACTACCCAGATCTGGACCCAGATTTTGATTGGAGCGAGGTGTGGGCAAACATAAAGGAGGCTTCTCGTAATCCCGACCATCAACAAATTCACTTTAATTATGCTCATAGGACATATTTAACACCACGCAAACTCTACTGTATGAAGGCCCTCCTGTACTTTATGTACTATGAAAACTCCTGGCACTTTCCTTCACATGATATGGGATTGTCCACCAGTGTCACGATTTTGGGCTAAAGTGGCATCTATAATATCTGACTTAATATCAGTAACAATACCAGTGACTGTGCCTGTCCTTTTGTTAAATGATTTCTCAAAGCTCAATATCACCAAGCTTAAAATACGTATAGCACTGGCAGGCCTGACAGCTGCCAAAAAGATGGTTGCGGTGCGATGGAAGCCTCCTCACTCCCTTGTTGTCAGACACTGGGTCCTCACCTTTTTGGATGTAATTTATCTTGAATTTTCAACTGCTCGGATTAATAAGGCCACTGAGACCAATTTAAACAACTGGCACTCTACCGCTAATTCTCTGAAAGATTTTTTAAAGTGACCCCTTTCCTGTAATGTTGCTTAAGTAAACCGACAGAATCTCCCTGGTATCTGTGTGTGTGTGTGTGTGTGTGTCTGTGCATGCGTGCATGTGTGTGTGGTTTAGGTTGGTGTCTTTCTGTTTTGGTTGTTTGTTTTGACATGTTAGGGATGTATTTTTTTTTTGTATTATTTTACACTGACTGTGGCTTGTAACCTTTGAGATATTTCCCTAGCTGTCTTTATTCTAATTTCTGTTTTCTTTTTTAAATTATTATTATTGTCTTTTTCTTTTATCTATACACTTCTATGTGTCTATTTACAAGTATGGGTACTGGATAAGTGTATTTTTCTGTATATTAGTATTTAAAAAATATGTCGTACTTTTGTCTGTTAATCTGTATTTTTGAAATAAAAGTAAAACATTTGATCACAAAAAAGAGAGAAACTGCCTGAGACCATGTATGTGTTTAAAGTATACCCTACAAAGGAAGATTTTGAAACTGTTGCAAAAGCCCTAGTACAAACACATCCATGCCTTAAATAATCAGGGTCAACCTCTGGATGGGACAGCTGGAAGAACAGCCTGAAATGTAAGATGGGTAATAGAACCAAAATGCCCCAGCTCGGTCGACTAGATGTCTCGGTCAACAGTGGTAGACGTAGATGCCTTTGCCTTCGGGGATTACCTGTCATTTTCGGGGATGATCCTTCTGCCTTTTTCAAGACCTGCTCTGTAAGTAATTGTTGTACATTTTGTTCATTTAATGTAGTTTGTTAATGAGGACTTGTTTATTAATTCTCAGAATCATTAATTGGCTTTCAGTATTTCCCAGACTTAGACTTGTATTTTATGGACAAACACATTTTAACAAAGATTTTCGAGTATCTGCGTTGTTGATTTATGACATGGCAGAAACTGGAAATATTTGAAAATTGAAAATTAGCTCAAATTAACATTGGGCATAATCTTGATCTTGGATTCTTGCTTCTGTCTTTTACTTTGTGTATGCCTGTCAAATAATGTTTTAGCTAATGTGCCATCAAATATGGTTTGGTAGATTGGCAGCTAAGGAGAGCTAACCAACCCAACCCTAACCAAGTCCAAGTTCTGAACAACTTCTCCCATAAACTTATGTTGTATGACTCCCTTTTTATCCAAATGTATACACACACACACAACACACACCGTAATGTCAGTGGTTAAAAGTTGCACTCATGTCAACTGAAGCTTGGTAATAGCTCCTTGGCTGCCAAGCTACAAAATCATTCATTTTAATGTACATATCCAACTATGGCAGTTGACGAAAGGTCCGTTTAAGACCTTGTTTTAATAATAATTTTCAGTGCCGTTTATATTGTACAACGCTTTTCATTATAAACATTCAGAGGTACTTTTGGGTGAAAAACACAGCATTAGCTCACTATGTCCTCTCCCTGTGAATCTGTTTCTTGTTAGGATGTGGACGACAATGACTCCTACAGCCAAACTCCAGTGGGGATCCTCAGCGGCGATCAAGAAAATCCTCAACTCAACCCTTCCAGAGTAGGGGTCGTCTTGGAGGGGAGTGTGGTAGTGGAAGGTCTGGCCAACCTTCCTCAAGCCTTCTGTGTCCTTTTCGGACTGATTTATGCCCTTCACCTGGACTATCCTAAGTGCATGAAGAACACTTTCCAATTCATCCAGCATGTAATGCTCAACCTTAATAATGCTTAGTAATGCTCAACCTAAGAGTCGAGCTTGTTGTCTTACACTTTTATAGTAACATGTTTGGTTCAATGTTTTGTGTATGTTTATGGTATTAACACTGATTTTGAAGTTTAATCCATTGTTATTTCACAAGGTCCCCATTTGATACACCTTCAATTTTAATCCAGCGATTTTAAGGCTTGTTGTCACTAGCATCAGAGGGTAGCTTTCATCATTGTTCAGTAATGTGTTAAAAAATAATGTTTTGAGTTCACCTGAAAGCATAGCAATTCATTTCCCATAACGGTCTATAAAACCATGTATTTGATTTGTTGTGATTCTGAGGTATTGTCTACCATAATGTTCTCATGATTATGCACCAATAAGTGTATTAAAACAACACAGGCATGCTATTGATAGACTTTTTCATGTGAAAAATGTTTTGGTATGCAACAGTTTAAAGCTTATGATTCAAGGTTGGCTAAGGATTCTAAAGATAATGTTACTTGAATGTTAAGTTGTATTTCCAAGAATATGGTTGGATATAAATAAATCTAAATAATAAAGCACTTTTGTTGTACTTTTTTCTTTAACAAATCAATAATTTAAAGTATAAATAAAAACAAATATTACTCCAAAACGTATGATTTTAAGTGGAGAAATTGGACAAATTAATTGATACTACAAGAGATTTTAATTTAAATCAACTTGGCATTTATTGTATTGTACTTAAAATAACAATTGCAATCAACTCAAGTTGTAGTTTTACATTACTTGTTTTTTTAAGGCAAGCTGTTTACTCGAAATTTTGAGTAAACTCTACTCATCCGGGCTTTCAGTGTATCAGTAAAAATGACTGGCTAGTTTACATTTTACAGTGGGATAGACTCAACTGATGTTTAAAATAGAACAGAAGCACAGGACTGATCAACATCTCAGCATGACATGGAAAGAATGAAATAAGACTGTGGAGACAGGTCAGTGGTTGTTACATGTTTTACCTGAGCAAGCAGGTTTAAAAGTTATAGACCTTTTTAGTGCTACTGTACAAAGCCATCATTCCCTCCAGGTTGTCAGCTCTTTTAGCCTATTTATATTGCACTTACGCCTTTTGTGCGCCAAGCTAAGTGCACTTAGCCTATTTTGCTCCAAATTCAATTCATGGTTTTCACTTACGCCTTTATGTTTTCAGCTTTCATTTCAAAAAGTCAAATGTATAGTGACGTTGTTCTTTAACCATTTGATAAAACTTATCAAGACCTTTTAAATTTATATATGTCATTTTCGCCAAATATGTCACTTACGCCCCTTTTGCTCCAAGCCCTCGTTATGTTCTTCAGTCCAGTTTCCTGTGACCTTTTCAGTTCTTCCAGCCCCATTACGCCAACATTTGTCAGAAATGGCCCATCAGTAATTCATTGAAAATCATTTCACAAATATTACATGACCAATCTTGTTTGTCCCAACTGTTATGGAACGTCCTAATCCATAGCGGTAGCTCACAGTACACGATTGGGAAGGAGTGACATCATTAATGCTTTGCTCCCCTCCACTCTGAGTTAGCCCTAGTCAGTACCATATGTGCTGTGTTCACTAACTGGAGGCAAGTTTGAGGTGATAATCCTACAGTGGGCATGCTGTGGCTTCTATCCCCTCCACTGCAAGTGTTACATGGTTGTTTTTTTACTTTGGTACTTCCATGTAAACTCTGGTCAATGATTCGACCCCTGTGGTTTGTCTCTACTTATATTGCAGCATGTCCATCCTGGGAGAGGGATCCCTACTCTGTCAACTCTCCCTAAGATTCCTCTATTTTTTAATCCTAATAAAGGGGTTTTTACTGGGAGTCTTTTCTCAGCCGAGCTAAGGGTCTAAGGGCAGGGTGTCGTACTGTATGGAATGTAAAGCCCACTGAGGCAAATGTCTATTTTTGATATTGGGCTATACAAATAAAACTGATTTGATTTGGTATTAAGCTGACATTTTTCACAATGTTCTTTTTTTCAACGTATGTGTTAACACAATGATCAATGGTGTATTCATTAAGCTGTAGGGGAGAACGGGGTTATATGTCACACGGGTTGGTTGTCACAATCGTTATATCTCAGAACCAGAAGGCGCTGTCTGTGAAATGTTGGTATGCAAATATCTAGAATTGGGATCAGAGGTCACCTACATAGTCTTCCTTGGAGTTAGACTGCTGAATTCGAGGTGAGAGGACTGTTTGTGTTTTTCATGTCAAATTGAAAATATTTAGCTCCTCATTTTTATATGCTTTTACACAATGGGTTTATAACACAACACTTGTTACCCTAAAAAAATGTGAAGGGTAAGGTATAGTTTAGATTGTTGTTAGCAAGCTAATTAGTAGTCAGATGGTTGTTGGCCACATTTTTTGGGGGGTTGGTTGTCACATGTTATCCAAAGGCTGCAGCCAGAAAAGGAAACCAATAACTAAAGAAAGTGTTAAGCTGAATCCTCACTGACACCCCAGAGAAGGAAAGAATAGAGCAGGAAAGGCAGCTAGCATGCAAAAGAAAAAAGGGCAACACAATCAAAACAACCCAGTGCATCCCAAACTAGACCAGCTGCAAAGGCTATTGCACCCCAGTGCACTCCACCCCAGCTGGAGAAGAAGAAACAGTAAGTTATGTAGGCCTTGTCAAATTGACAATGCAATTAAACTTTCAAATGTAGTTCTGCTTTCTTGCCTTATTTTCAAGATTATTCCCATTAAGATAACATTGTGACAAACAACCCCATAGTGTTTGACAACCGACCACTTGATGGGGTTGGTTGTCACAATGTGCAAGGGGGTCTTTGATGATTAATTTCTTCTTTATTACAATAAGTTAGAAAACGTGAGGGGTAGACATTTCAAGCCAACACCTTAAGCTTCAATTTCATGTAGGAATCACTATTGAAAAATGTTTAGGTGATGAGCAATTCTCACTAGAGTAAAAAGTGTGCCTACTAGCCCCGATCTCCCCTACCTCCAAAGATGTCTACTAGTGCTAGTGGAACTCGTCAGGTAGAGGTTTTTATAACTGAAAACAGAAACCGTTGCATTCATTGGACATTAGAGTTGATGCATTAGCATAATAATAACTTAACATAATAATTGTACAAAATTAATGATAGGATGATTAGGCTTACATTAAAAGTGACTGCATTCGATTGAGAAATGTACTGTATAACCTTCCATCTCCAGTAAATTGAAATAATCCAAGTCACTACTGTACTACAGATGATCTGATTTTTAGAGCTGTAATTCAAGCTCTGTTCCCATATTGACAGCAGTTGTGCATGCCAATAATCAGTTAATGGAAGCAAATCTTAATTGCCCTTTGCACACAAACAATACAGTAGCATTGACAGACGAATGACTGACGAAAAGTGAGACCGACAGGGAAATTAGAAAATGAATGTTTTACCCTGAGAAATTCAATCCGGGCTCTCCTCAAACCATTAGTCAAAATGGGCTTTCCATTGACATGTAGATTGACATTGACTACTAAAGGAAGTGTTTAGCAACGGGCGCCAGTATTAATGTGAGCTCGATGAAGCACACTGTTATTTAGCTCCACTGCCCAGTTGTTTTATATAAAAGGCATCTGTTTTTATTTATGTCAGACATCATAGAGATTTAAAATGGGATGAAGGGGGGATGTTTAAAAATCCAAAGCATCATATCCATACTCTCCAGCTCAGTAGGCTCCACTGGAGTGAGAGAATGGAAATTACAGCCTGTCAGGCATCAGTGACATGGAGAAATGGGAAAATGGTGGACTTTTAGCAGCCTTTCCTTTTTAGATAGCCACACACAAAAAAAACAGTTTGATGGTCAATTTAACACTGTGTAAGGCAAGGTCACTCCCCCTTAGTTAAGGCTGCAGGGAAATTGAGCCTACATTTTTTTTAACTGAAGGATGAAACTGTAGGATAATTCAGGTGACATTTTAATTGAAGCTGAGAATCCATAAGCACAAACATGATACAGGTGTGTGCATGGCCCAATGATATATGGAGAACGACATCCTTTTGTAATTGAGGTTAGAATTTTCATTTCGGGAAGCTTATTGAGCAAATAAAATATGAGGCTATTTGGTGTTGAATCCCATCCCACCACTATAATTGGCGGTGTGTGTGTTTTTTCGTGTGTGTGTGGCACCACTGCATCCCATGCTTCTGCCAGCTGTCACCACGTTTTCTACTGCCCAGCAGCCCAAGACACATTTGTCGCTTCCTGAAGTCCAGCTTTGCAGACTTGTGCATGATGGATCTCCTTGGCTTGGTACATTTTAAACATACACACACACACACACACAGTGCCGCAGCTTCACACTCAAAGTATTTAACTTCACACTCAAAGTATAAACATGCGCTGACTTATATTTTGAAGCAGACTACAAGAACGTGGCGTAGCTAGCAAAACCATAGTTAAGTTAGTGTAGGCTACAATATGTGAAGGAAGGATGATGTCCCCACAGTGTGTTAGGTCACGGCCGGCTGTACACTGACTTCAGAGTGTTTGACAACCAAGACACTCTGACAGACGACATTGCTGTTTTACATAGAGTATTTTTAATAAATAAATAAACCAAAACATAAGAAACCTTGCAGCTCTGGATATCCTTTACAACTCCCTCATCGACCCTACCAATCCAATAAAGTGCACACCACAAGTCATGATGACACACTCAAACATTGCATGTCAAAAAATATCATAATTACTTGCCCACTCCTATGTAACTACAAACTTTCCACCGACAAGAGGTTGAGTGTAGCATCACACTTAGATCTAGTTAGTAACACATAAGTAAAGAGACTCTTGCACACAGTCGTATGAGGCAAACTGCAAACAAATGCAAAGGGTCGTTGGTATTTTTTTAAGTAATTCCCCCCCCCCCCCCCAATCGATATCAGATATTTTCTGGTTGAATAGCTTCACCAACCAATGTTAGTTTGATATTAACAAGTGAGGGCACTTTATTGCCCTCATTGATACCATGCAAATTAGGGGTGGGAAAAAAAATCGATTTTCCGATTAATATCGATTCTCTCTCGAACGATTCTGAATCGATTCAGAAAAGTTAATAATCGATTTTTTTTTTAAATATATAGGGGATAGTGGGGTGAGTTGTGCAACTTTTTACTCAAAGTGATTTTAAAGTGAGGCCTTGACAGTTATGTCTCCAACTCAAATATGTACATATATTTCAGGATGTTGTGCATCCCTGGCAATAAAAACTTTGGATCTGGAATAAACTGTTTAAGAAATATAGCTTTCGGAAAAAAAGTTGTCTTGTCGCACAAATCACCCCACTACGTGGGGTGATTTGTGCATTTGGAGAAAATAAGGTGGGGTGAATTTGTAACGGTTGGGGTCTAGAGGACACAGGCGCGGAGACAGTGTAAGTAAAAGAAGATTTATTTGCGGAGAAACCAGTAGGGTGTTAGGGCCGTGATCCGGAGAGGAAAACTGGCTGGCATGGGGGTCCAGGGAGAGAGCCACGGGGCAAGTCCAGGGGGCTGAGTGGAAGCAGGCTAGAGCAGGCAGGCAGGAGGGGTCCGAGGAGTAGTGCTGGAGAGCTAGGGCTGGAGCTGGTGGCTGGAGTCAGGCCGGGAGAACTGTGGCAGAGAAACAGGAGTTAACCAGGAGAAAGTGCAAAAAACAGAGCTGGAAACAGGTGAGCTAGAGAGAGAACTGACTGTATGAGAACAGAAGCTACAATCTGGCAGTGTCTGGAAGGAAGGGCCGGGTATATGAAGAGCAGTTGATGATGATTGATGGCAGCTGTGAATGCTGGTGATTGACTCCAGCACACCTGTCTCCAACCCTGCAATTAAACCAGCACATGGACAAGGGTAATAGGGAAAACACACACCAGGCCAAGGGGCCCAAGCGGGATCATGACAGTACCCCCCCCTCAATGAGAGCCTCCAGGCGAGCCACCGGGTTTCCCTGGGTTGTCCCGGTGGAACTCCTTAATCAGGGAGGGATCGAGGATGAGCTGGCGAGATATCCAGCTCCTCTCCTCAGGACCATAACCCTCCCAGTCCACCAAATATTGGAAGCCCCGACCACGGCGGCGAATATCCAGGATCCGCCGGACTGTGTAGGCCGGGTGGTCGTCAATCATGCGGGGAGGTGGAGGGGGTGTTGCTGGAGGGCACAGAGGGCTGGTGGAGACAGGTTTTAACTGGGACACGTGGAATGTGGGGTGAATCTTCATGGATGAAGGCAGTCTCAGTTTGACAGCGGACGGATTGATGATTGTGACTACTTCGAAAGGCCCAATGTAGCGGGGGGACAACTTCTTAGACTCTGTATTGAGTGGGATGTTCTTAGAGGAAAGCCAAACCTTCTGACCTGGTGTGAACTGTGGTGCCGGGATCCGGTGTCGATCGGCCATGCGCCGATTGCGCTCGGTGGAACGGAGCAGGGCAGCGCGAGCGTCTCTCCAGACCCTACGACAGCGTCGAAGGTGGGCCCGGACAGATGGCACCGCGATGTCGCTCTCCTGCGCTGGGAACAGAGGGGGTTGATATCCAAGGGAACATTCGAATGGGGACATACCAGTAGCTGCACTAGTCAGGGAGTTGTGGGCGTATTCAACCCATGGAAGGTGAGTGCTCCAGGAAGACTGGTTCCGAGTGGTAACACAGCGCAGCGCAGCTTCAAGGTCCTGATTGGCCCGCTCCGTTTGCCCGTTAGTCTGGGGGTGGTAGCCTGAGGAGAGACTGACAGAGGATCCTAATTCACGACAGAAGGCTTTCCATACCTGAGACACGAATTGTGGACCCCGATCGGAGACCACATCAACCGGGATCCCGTGGAGGCGGACCACATGCTGAACCAGGAGATCAGCAGTTTCAGACGCTGTGGGGAGCTTGGGCAGAGGCACAAAATGGACAGCCTTGGAAAATCTATCAACAATGGTGAGTATGGTAGAATTACCTTCGGACAGCGGGAGACCAGTGACGAAGTCGAGACCAATGTGACTCCAGGGGCGCCCAGGCACCGGGAGGGGACGGAGCAACCCTGAGGAGGGTTGATGCGAGGACTTACTGCGTGCGCAGACAGTGCAGGCGAGAACGAAGGCACGGGTGTCAGCCTCGATGGTGGGCCACCAGAAGTGTCGCTTGGCCAGGGACAGGCTGCGGTTTACACCCGGGTGGCAGGAGAACCGTGAATTATGCACCCACTGGAGGACCTTGGAGCGGACAGCACTTGGCACGAACAGACGACCCTGCGGCCCGGTTCCCGGATCCGGTTCCTCCCTCAGCGCCTCTCGGATCCGCGCCTCAATCTGCCACCGGACTGCCCCCACCACACAGCCAGGGGAGACGATGGTATCGGGACTGGAGAGGCCGTGGTCAACGGCAAACTGTCGGGACAGGGCGTCCGGCTTCCCATTCTTGGACCCTGGTCGAAAGGTGAGCTGGAAGTTAAATCGACCAAAGAATAATGCCCAGCGGGCTTGGCGGGAGTTAAGGCGCTTGGCGGACTGGATATAGGACAGGTTCTTGTGATCAGTCCAAACAATAAAAGGGATCTCCACCCCCTCTAACCAGTGCCTCCACTCCTCCAGCGCTAGCTTAACAGCTAGCAGTTCCCTGTTGCCGACGTCGTAGTTGTGCTCTGCTGGTGACAGGCGTCTGGAGAAGAAGGCACAGGGATGAAGCTTCTGGTCCTCCGGGGAGCGTTGAGAGAGGACCGCCCCTACCCGGAGTCTGAAGCGTCGACCTCGACCACGAACTGCAGGGCCGAGTTGGGATGAGTGAGAATGGGGGCAGAAGTGAACCGCCTCTTCAGTTCAACGAACGCCGCCTCAGCCTCAGGGTTCCAAGAGAAGGGGATAGCTGGGGAGGTAAGTCTAGTGAGGGGAGCCGCTACTTGACTATAATCCCTGACAAAACCGTCGGTAGAAGTTGGCAAAGCCCAAAAAGCGCTGGAGCTGCTTTCGGGTCACGGGTTGAGGCCACTGTGCCACCGCCTGTACCTTCTCGGGGTCGGCCCTCACCTGCCCACGCTCTATGATGTACCCCAGGAAGTCCACGGAGTCCACATGGAACTTGCACTTCTCCGCCTTGACATACAGCTTGTTCTCCAGGAGTCGCTGTAACACCTGCTTCACGTGTTGGACATGTTCCTCCAGTGAGCGAGAGAAAATCAGTATGTCGTCCAAGTACACAAACACAGTGCGATTTAAGAGGTCACGGAGCACATCATTAACCAAGGCTTGGAAGACAGCGGGAGCATTAGTGAGTCCAAAAGGCATTACCAGATATTCAAAATGCCCGAGGGGGGTCTTAAATGCAGTCTTCCATTCGTCTCCCTTCCGAATGCGGACAAGGTGATAAGCATTGCGGAGATCAAGCTTGCTGAAAACTGTGGCACCGTGGAGGGATTCAAAAGCAGAGTTAATTAAAGGCAGAGGATACTTGTTCTTGATAGTGATGTTGTTAAGGCCCCTATAGTCTATGCAGGGACGCAGGGAACGATCCTTCTTGGCCACAAAGAAAAACCCAGCCCCGACAGGAGATGACGAAGGTCGGATAATACCTGAAGCAAGGGACTCCTTGATGTATGTCTCCATTGTCTCTCGTTCAGGCCGGGACAGGTTATACAGACGACTGGATGGTAAAGGAGCACCTGGAAGAAGATCAATAGCACAGTCATAGGGCCGGTGAGGGGGCATAGAAAGGGCACGTTGCTTACTAAAAACCTCTCCCATACTGTGGTATGCGGCAGGAACTTCAGACAGGTCAGGGGGCTCGAGCTTTAAAGGCACAGTGGCTCCCTCTGCTGGGGAAAGGGCGGACCGCAGGCAAGACGAGAGGCAATAATCACTCCAACTTAGTACACGACTAGTCGCCCAGTTGATGTGGGGATTGTGTAACATTAACCAAGGCTGGCCTAAAACTAAGGGAGTGTGAGGGGAAGAGATAATGTGAAACTGTATTACCTCATGGTGGTTGCCTGACAGGACAAGGCGAAGGGGCTCTGTGCGATGGGTAACCCGTGCCAGCAGCCTCCCATTAAGTCCCTGGGCATTGAGGGGAGTAGCGAGCGGTCGAGTGGCAATACCTGCTCTAGCAACGAAGTCAGCATCCAGAAAGCTCTCATCAGCTCCAGAGTCCACCAGAGCGAACAGTGAATGGGTTTGTTGGTTCCAGGAGAGTGTAGCCTGCAGTTGCATGTGAGTTTGGGGGAAAGGTGCCGAAGTGATCTTGCTCTCCAGTATTCCCACCGTTACTGGGGAGCACTCCCTTTTGGCCGCTGGGGACAGGGGCTCAGGAAGTGACCGGGTTGAGCGCAGTAGATGCAGAGGCCTTCATCTATCCTCCGAGAGCGCTCAGCATAGGAGAGTCTGGCTCGGCCCAGCTGCATGGGCTCCTCTGCCGAGGAGGGGGGAAGGACAAAGGAATCAGGGGACTGACTGGAGAAACGGCCTGGGGAGTGTCTTACAGGGGCTGAGGTAGAACGGGAGGAGAACGGGTCATGAGGCCGCCCGGCTCTCTCCCTACGACGCTCTCTAAGGCGATTATCAAGTCTGATAGCTAGGGCCACTAACTCGTCCAAGCTAGCTGATTCGTCCCGAACTGCTAACTCATCCTTAACTGGATCGGCTAGTCCGTTGAGAAATGCCCCCTGAAGAGCCTCATCATTCCACCCCGTCTCTGCCGCTAGTGCTCTGAACTCTACTGAATACTCAGCTACGCTGTGGGTACCCTGTCGTAGTGTGAGGAGTCGCTTGGTGGCATCCCTGCCGCGCACCGGGTGATCGAACACCTTCTTCATCTCAGCCAAAAACAAAGCAAAAGAAAAACAAACAGCTGACTGACCCTCCCACACTGCTGATGCCCAGGTTAATGCTTTACCCGTGAGTAGACTGATAATATAGGAGATCTTGGCTCTGTCTGTGACATAGGTAGATGGCTGTTGCTCAAACGCTAAGGTGCACTGAATCAAAAAAGGCCTACATGCCCCAAAGTCACCTGAATAGCGCTGCGGCGCCGGGACACGGGGTTCACGGGCTTGGAGAAGCAGCGGAGCTGAGGCAGGACCTTGTTGAGGACGACCGGGGTCGGCAGGAGATGGGGGAGTGAGGTGTGCCGAGACAACGTTGAGTTGCTGCCCCATAGCAGTGACACAGGTGGAGAGCCCACTTAACGTGGAGAGAACATCACGGAGGGCCTGCTCATGTTTCCCCACGAGCGCTCCCTGCGCTGCCAATGCCTGATGGATGGAGTCCGTCTCTGCTGTGTCCATGTTTAGGGCCAGATTGTACTGTAACGGTTGGGGTCTAGAGGACACAGGCGCGGAGACAGTGTAAGTAAAAGAAGATTTATTTGCGGAGAAACCAGTAGGGTGTTAGGGCCATGATCCAGAGAGGAAAACTGGCTGGCATGGGGGTCCAGGGAGAGAGCCACGGGGCAAGTCCAGGGGGCTGAGTGGAAGCAGGCTAGAGCAGGCAGGCAGGAGGGGTCCGAGGAGTAGTGCTGGAGAGCTAGGGCTGGAGCTGGTGGCTGGAGTCAGGCCGGGAGAACTGTGGCAGAGAAACAGGAGTTAACCAGGAGAAAGTGTAAAAAACAGAGCTGGAAACAGGTGAGCTAGAGAGAGAACTGACTGTATGAGAACAGAAGCTACAATCTGGCAGTGTCTGGAAGGAAGGGCCGGGTATATGAAGAGCAGTTGATGATGATTGATGGCAGCTGTGAATGCTGGTGATTGACTCCAGCACACCTGTCTCAAACCCTGCAATTAAACCAGCACATGGACAAGGGTAATAGGGAAAACACACACCAGGCCAAGGGGCCCAAGCGGGATCATGACAGAATTGTGCCTATTTATATATATCTCAAAAACTGTAATGCAAGACAAATCCATTAGACAATCACTTATTTAAGGTGTATTTAAAGTAAATAATGTAAATAGTTGACAAAGATTGAAGGTACATTTTCTTAAACAAGGCCTAGCAGATCTAGGTGGTTTTGCCTGCAAAGCTCACAATGACAAAGTCACCATCATCATCTTTCTGGCCATCTGAACTCTCATCAGTGGTGTCGTTAAGTGGAATTGAGATGTCACTCTCTTCTGAGCTACTGTAGACAATCACTTTCTTTTGGTGACCAGCGTATACAGCCATGCCACTGGCACGACTCTCAGAAATGTACTTTGCACTAGTTGCTCCGTGCTTGTGGAACCAACTGCCACCTGACAAATGTGATTCCCCCTACATTTCTGCCTTTAAATCAAGGCTCAAAACCTATATGTACACCCTGGTGTTTCCTCCCCATTAACCTCTGCACACTTACTTACCTCTGCACTACTATCTGTGTTTATGTGGATGTATGGGCTTTACGTCTTTTATTTTGGTTATTGTTATTTTACCTTCATTGTTTACCTACTGAATGCACTATGTACAGCACTTTGGACAGTGCAAACTGTCATAAATGTGCTTTTCTAAATACATTTTACTTACTTACTTACTTATAACTCACCCAGGCACTTTGGCACAAATCACCCCATCCCCAGAATTTTGGATAATAGGCATGATGCAGCAATTTAGGGCTGACATCGTGCTAACTATAAGACTCAAAGTGTAGCATACCAAAGCACTAAAACATGTGTCAAATGTTTTCAAACGTGTCTATAATTGTTCAGACACAATAATCAAAAAACCTTGATCATGGAAATTTTACTTTGAAAGGCAAAACACAGTTTTTTTTAGCTTAAATGTGCTTATATCTTATTCCGTGTGTCTCCCTTCTTTACAGGATGAGTCAAATGGATGGCTCTTCTTAAATACAGTCCCCTCCATAAGTATCGGAACAGTGAGGCCAATTCCCTTATTTTTGCTGTAGACTGGAAACATTTGGGTTTGACACCAAAAGATGCATATGAGACAATGGCTCAGCATTTCAGCTTTCATTTCCAGGTATTCACATCTGGATCTGATACACAACTGAGAAGATATCATTATTTGTAAAGGAACACCAAATTTTTAGGCGAGCAGAAGTATTGGAACAGATAGACTTTAAATACATTAAAGTGAATAAAACATACTATTTTGTCGCAAAACCTTTGCTTGCAATAACCGCATCAAGCCTGTGACCCATTGACATCAAAACACTTTTGCATTCTTCTTTTGTGATACTTTTACAGGCTTTCACCGCAGCCTCATTCAGTTGCTGTTTGTGTTAGGGGGTTACTCTCTTAAGTCTCCTCTTTAGCAGGTAAAATGCATGCTCTATAGCGTTTAAGTCTGGAGATTGACTTGGCCAGTCTAAAACCTTCCACTTCTTGCCCCTGATTAACTCCTTTGTTGTGTTTTGGGTCATTATCTTGCTGCATGATTAAGGATCTTCCAATCAGTTTGGTTGCATCTTTCCTTAAATTGTCAGACAAAATGTTTCTGTAAACTTCTGAGTTCATTTTGCTGTTGCCATCATGTGTTACATCATCAATGAAGAATAATGAGCCCGTCCCAGAAGAAGCCATGCAAGCCCAAGCCATGACATTGCCTCCACCGTGTTTCACAGATGAGCCTGTATGTTTGGGATCATGAGTAGATCCTTTCTTTCTCCAAACTTTAGCCTTTCCATCACTTTGGTAAAGGTTCATCTTGACAACAACACAGTAACACATGATGGCAACAACAAAATGAACTTAGAAGTCTACAGAAACATTCGGTCTGCCAATTTAAAGAAAGATGCAACCAAACTGATTGGAAGATGCTCCATCATGCAGCAAGATAAGGATCCAAAAAAACTGCAAAAACAACAAAGGAGTTCATCAGGGGCAAGAAATAGAAGGTTTTAGACTGGCCAAGTCAATCTCCAGACTTAAACGCTATAGAGCATGCATTTTACCTGCTAAAGAGGAGACCGAAGGGAGTAACCCCCCAAAACAAACAGCAACTGAATGAGGCTGCGGTGAAAGCCTGGAAAAGCACCACAAAAGAAGAATGCAAACGTTTTGTGATGTCAATGGGTCACAGGCTTGATGCAGTTATTGCAAGCAAAGTATTTGCGATAAAATATTACGGTTTATTCACTTTAATTTATTTAAAGTCTATCTGTTCCAATACTTTTGCTTGCCTAAAAATGTTGTGTTCTTTTTCAAAAAATTATATCTTCTCAGTTGTGTATCAGATCCAGATGTGAATACCTGGAAATTAAAGCTGAAATGTTAAGCTATTGTCTCATATGCATCTTTTGGTGTCAAACCCAAATGTTTCCAGTCTACTGCAAAAATAAAGGAATTGGCCTCACTGTTCCGATACTTATGGAGGGGACTGTATGTGGTCACATTTCCAATTTCTTCCACGGTTTTCTAGAAACAAAGGGTTTTGCAACTTCCAAAATGCACAACTCACCCCACTTTCCCCTATATATTTTTTTTAATATTTTTTTTTTTTTTTTTTTTTTTGTAAATACTAATACTTCCTGCGCCATTGCGCATGCACACCACACATGTGCGAGTTGTTTCCAAAGTGGCTTCAAAAGGGCTGAGAGCAGCAAACCCAAGACCTGCACCGGCTTTATCTCTGTTTACGTTTTTGTATGAGAGCTGAATTCCAAGCCATACTTTTTGTACAATGTGTTGAAATGACATAGAAAATAGATAATAGAATAGAAATCCTATAGAAACATGATTTACGAGATTAGAAATCAAATAAAACTGAATCGGTTTAGTTTTTACATACTTCCATATTGTGTTGAAAGCTGCATTGATTATTGCACTGTTCATAGAAAGTCATGTTTGTGACAAGAAAAGCTTTTCTCTTAATACAATATTAGTGAAGGCAATTCATCTGTTGATTGTATTTAATGATCATCACAAAAGTAGGAAGTGATTAGCAAACTCTGAGGAGCAAACTCAGATGTGCATATAAATATATTTTTGAAATTCACACATAGGTATGTACATAAAAATGTTTTGCATTGAGATGCATTGAAAATCGATTTTGAATCGAATCGTTGACCTCTGAATCGGAATCGAATCGAATCGTGAGGTGCCAAGAGATTCCCACCCCTAATGCAAATTATACAGATCTCATTTAAACCTTAACATCAATAAACTTAAAAAGTGAGCATTTCTGGATTTTCCCCCTGCGCCCGAGTTGGACATAGAAAGAAAGGCATCAGTGCTTGCCCAACAAACCATGAACACCTTATAGTATTGACAGCAGCTTGTGAATTTGTATCAGTCCTGATATTACAATATAAAAATGAATGTTGTCAGTAAATACAATTATTTATTACATAAAATACATTTTAATATATATTGAAATAATATAATATTTCAAATGCATTGTATTCAGTGACTTCTTCTGTACAGTAATAAAGGCTATATTAACAGCTGGTAACTCATGTCAAGCAAATAAAGCTCAATACATCACATTGACTTGATCCTGCTAGCATATCTCAGCCTCCAGTTAAGCTCCTGTGCTAATGTAATAGGCTAATTTCACCCACTGAAAGGACAAGCTGCTGCCCTGCTGTAAGTGTAAGTGCTCCGGAGATTTGGATTTACGTTTATGAGTATGCAATATTGATATGATGTGCTTGAAATAATATGTGAGGGTTTTGGTCTCTCGTTAGCTGAATGCTAACATTAGCTGTCGGATATTCTTTGACTGCTATGTAGCCATATGGGGCTAGAAATGAAACACAATAGATATTTCAGCCTCACTGTTCTCTTAGTGTTATTGCAAAATCCAGTGGCATACAGCAGTTTGTGATGCTAACGGGACAAATCTGTTGTCTTGCTATTGTGACAAAAATCCAGAAAGTAACGTTATCTAATGATGACAGTGACCATGTTAAACTTTATGTCAACACTCATGCCTGACTGTATTGGGACGGTTCAACGTTTATGGTATAGTAACATGACTATGACTAGTTTTAGCAGCCATCACAATGGGATCAGTGTATCATGTGTATGTTGTCTCCCTGCACACTTGAAATGAATATGGATCAACAAACGTAGCCTACTTACAGTAAATGTATCATGGACAGAACAGGGTGTTTGGTTGGTAAATTAAAGTATGCACGCAAAATCTATCACATGCTGTAAACCAGTTCCAGGGACAAAACCATTTGTTTTAAGCAAACTCTTAGGAGAATGACACACTCAATGCCCTCGCAGGTATGGTTTGTTTGCAATCACTTGTTGAAATTAGGTTGTTTGAACTTAATAATCTAAGATGAGGAAAATAATAGGCAGTATTCTTGAAAGCAGCTTGTTCTAAAGGCCAGGACACACCGGTCCGACTAGAGACCGTCGCCAGAAAATGGAGTCTGCCGATTCAGGCAGCTTATTCTCCCCGACGCGGTCAAAAAAGTGCGAAGAACACACCCAGCCGACTACCGACTTGCCGTACGTTCTGCGCTTGCGCCGGATGAAATTAAGTAGGCTGTTATCATAACATAGGCGGCGGCCGTCATTATAACGGAGAATGCATGCTGCAGACACACACACACCTGTGTGGCCGCTCCTCGCCCAAACTACCTTGACTATTTCTGAAAACATGTGAAAACGTCATGCACAGACAATCTAATGTTGTGTCCTGATTGTGTTCAGCCTATAACAATACCCTACCAACTGAGCTAAGGGCACCCCCCTAAATCATGTTTGACAAAAGTGAAACTAATATCTGCTCCGCTGCCGTGGCAGAGCAGAGACGGGCTAGCCCTCCACCAATCAGATTGCTCCGGCTGAAAGACTGCCCGACGCCGATTGAACATGTTGAATCGGCTGAAAAGAAGCCAGACGACATTTACGACGGCCGACGTCACCGAACACACCAAACAGATTTGTGTCCCCGCCCCCTCCAGACTCTCCGACCATGTCCAACGGCCGATTATCGGGCCGGTGTGTCCTGGCCTTAAGGCTTTGTATTCATTACTACGTTGTGTTCTTCATTCTCCGCCTTACTCAAACCGTCTATCAAATTAAAAGTCAGGGTATCCAAACATTCATTACAAATAACCCCTTCCCCAATGTTGAAAGTGGTTGAAGGCTATTTCAGTGCTTTTCAGACTGCCGTGACTGAGACATTTGTGGTTGTCACTTGCAGTCACCACATCTGTCAGGCTTTTATAAAGGCTTTCTATGGATGTTGACATTAAGTGTAATTCCAGTGGCGGATAATATGTTAATGTTTCAATTGGCATGTTGCCTGGAAATGCTAAGATCCTGATGGGCAGCCACTTTACAAGGGGGTAATGGACGTTTTACAGTTATCCAGTGATTCTGACAGTTTTAACCATCCAAACACTGGATCCGCTTGGTTTTAGTTACCCAGAAACTCTACCTATATGTTATACCTTTGGGTTTGAAGATGTCATGCCCTTTAACCCTCTATGGCACCACGTTGCCTCTAGGTAACATACCCATGTTTGCCCTTTTACACCCACACAATACATCCTCAATTTATCTAATATATTTTAAAAAAGAGGCAAGGCCCTTATTAAACCAATAGCAGTGTTTTAATTTGCCACATGACTCTTTGGAGGCCATTTTGAATCCTGGTTTTTGATGGTTCAGCTCCATCATCTCTCTTAAAAATTGGTCTGAAAACATATTTCTCTGTCATTATACAATTTGATTCAGAATAGTAGATGAGTAAAGTGTGACATGACTAAGGTTTGTAAAATTGTTAAAAATCCAAATGTTGTCTTAAAGCAACACTATATCATTATAGATTCGCAAAATTAAGTTTTTTGGTATTATGTAGTTAGGTTTATAGGCCGTTCAAAAGCACAACAGTCGTCATAATTTTTCTTTTTATCTCTACAAATGAAGCTCCATAACATTGATAATGTGAGTTGTAATACGGGTTCAGGAAATGACATAGAATATTCTACTAAAAAAGTGCATATGCTTATATTTTACACACATTATTTATTCCGTTTCCAAAGACCCAAACGGTAGAATTAGCACTGCAGTTGATGTTAGTGAGGATGACTTAAGGTTGAGTAATAAGGAGGACAACACGCTGATGACAACCATGCAAAGACAAGGTGAGAGTGAGGGTGAGGATGACCGATGAGGACATAGTGAGGGTGAAAGAGCAGCAACAAATGGTGGCAACATATGTCAAGCAAAAACACACCATATAACTACAGATAAGCACAACTGATCAAACACTTACATATAATCACTGTCATTTTTTGAAGGGAGTTATGATAGTTTGATAAAAAAAAACGTTTCATGGTTCAATGAAGGCATACTATTACAATTGAAGTACAGCATCCTGGAGACTTGGAATCATGCTGATGATGTATCGAATTAGAGCAGTAGATTTTATTAAGGCATGAGTTCAATATTTAAGGATGCTTAATGACAGATTTGTTTTTTAACCACATCAGTTCTAAAATTAAGGCCAAAGTTGTTTTTAAGGACACCTTGTACACACTGTTATGATGAGCAGTGGCATTGTGCTCCACACATCTAAATATAGCTCTAGGATGGATTGAAAGCAAAGGTGGTATCTGGGAGGGAAATGACTTGAGCTTAATGAAGTACATAACTCATGGCTCACATGCTGCCCCGCTATATCGCACACTCTCTCAATGTGCCAGGACACTTTAGAGGGCACTACAAACACTTGTAGGGGGTAATAGTTCATTTAGCTTGCAAGGGCTCATCCAATGATTACCTCTTTCCAGCCTGACCCGCTATGTGGAAGAAAAATGATGACTCCATCATTACTTGTAAGGGGTTTCTGCAAACATGATAATGATAATGGCTTTTGGATTTCCTTTCTGTGTCAAATATTAAGGACCTCTTGGTAGGACAATTGTAATGTTTTGATGTTACAGCCTCCATGTGTATATGATATTCATTTATTATACTAAAATATATACAATTAAGCTGTTAACTATAATGTACAAAAAAGTACTCATTATTTAAAGGCCAAGTTTAGAATCTTCTAAATGCTATTTCATGTTATTATTGAATAGTTTTTGATAAGAGATATGAAAGATAAATACAATATCAATGTGTAAGCTAGCCTCACTGTTGTAGCTGGAGGTGGAGGTCATTTGAACTATAGTAGGGTTTAGTCCAGTGGTTCCCAAACAATGGGTTACGTTTCCATTCAAACTGTGGGGCTGTAAAGTGGTGAATTAGGGTGCGAAGATGAACAAACTCATGCTTACACTATGCAGAGAACTGTAGACAACTGGATACAGTTTTGTACAATTATGTGATCTTTGCTTAATGCACAATATACTTCATAGAGGGGTCAAACAATGACTTTAATGAAACCATTGTGAAAAGCTGCAGCTCATATATACATACATCTGTAAGTTTGATCTAATTGCATTATGTAAGCATTTAACTTGTTTTGTTGTTGCGAAATCTCAGAATCATAGCTAGAAGCTAGATGTAAAATCTAGAGTGAACTGTACAAACTAGTCTTGATTATATGCATGTGCACTATTTGAGTGAATGTTCTTTTTTGCTTTTCCAGCACTGCAGGTTAGTGCCTTACGCACTCAGCTCCTCCTCCTATTTCAAGCAGGTATTGTGAATCATTTCCCAAACCTTTCCCAAGGCTCCAAATGCTCCCAAATCCTTTTGTCAAAAGGCATTTGTAGCATCAAAGGCATCTCTGACAAAATAAACCCAGAAAGAATGTTATATCAGAGCACCAAAAGAGGGTTAGTGTAGTTTTTTCTGTTACGGGGGGTTAACCATTTCCCAAATAGTCGGGGGGTAGGTTGATTGAAAGTGAAGGGCGTGCTCCATGGCGAGAGAGAGGGGAGAGTGGATGAGAGAGAGGCCCTAATGCGGCATCTCATTACATCCTCTGTCAGGATCCCTCTCTTCTACCCATCAGCTCCCCTTAACTTGGTGAGAGCCCCGACTGTCGTTTCCAGTGAGTGTGCCGCCAAGGAAGGGCATTTACAAATAAATGAAAAATGTCACATTTGATTTCACTCCTTTTTCTCGGACTGGCGGCGCCTCAGCTTTGTCACAAACTGTCTTTTGTTGTTCTGTTCTCTGTGTGTGTGTGTGTGCAGGTCTGGCTGGCTGGCAGTCGGTCGGCGTGGATAGGTTGTGGCAGGTTCAGGCCCTCTCTGCGTGTCTGTCTCCCAGGGTAAGCCCCCATATAGACAATGACCTTCCCCTTAATGTTGCTGGCTTCCCCCCCCCCTCCCCCTATTCCGCCTCCACTCATCCTTTTCCTTGAATGGCATGTGAGAGAGTGAGCAGGAAGTTGAAGCTGGTCGGCGCTGACGGTGGAAATAAAGAGCTGGTAAAATGGCGTGGCATGTGTTTTAGAGAGAGAGAGAGTCAGCATGGTTTGGTCTTTAACCCTTTTGGCTTTGTGGTTTAGCCTGAGATGCCCTCGCTATATCTCCGCCGCCGTCACCACCACAAAGGCAGGGAATTTAAAGACGCACTGCACCTTTTTTCCCCATCTCATATGTGTTGTGCTGATATTATTTTATTCCTTCGTTTGGCGGAAGATGTTTAGATTGTGCTCTTTTGTGTTTATCGGGGTTCGAAATCTTTGGATATATTTTTGTTGGTGTTTTCTTTGCGGCGCTATATGATTGCTCTTCAGTTATTATTGTGTGATCTTATTCGCACGCAGAATCATTTGTGTAATTAAATGCCTGTTATGGCTATAGTATGGTGTACCGTTGTTATCATTGCGGAAAAGCGTTCATGGAATAGAAGATTTATTTTTTAGATCCGCGCAATGCGAGAAAATGCTGCTAAAAATTGCAGAATATCCCGTTAAAATAAATGCAGTAGCCCTTTTTTAACAGATTCACCGGACACATATAAGGTTTCAGAATGTGTACAATATGCACACTGTTCACATTCTGTGAGTCATTCAAACTGCCTAAACATTGATATTTCCTTGTATTACAGTCATGTATTGTACTCTGCATTCCATTGTTGTGAACTGTGAAGCCATGTTCGATTGTGTCTCACAGTTTTCACCTGTGTTATCGATTTGTACGAACCAAACTTGCTTCCTAATGTCTTCAAGGCATATTTAATGTAATGGACCGAATTGCATGCCATTTATTAACTAACAAGGATTTCACTTCAGCCTAATGAGACTGATATCATTTTAGAAACATGCCAGTGAGGCGGGCATTGTGTGTGCTTCATAATACAAAGCTTATCTATTTCTAAACCTGCTTCAGCTTTCATTCTCTACCAGGACAACACATCCTTAGCATGCTGTTATGCTAAATGCCCTGGCTCCATATCAACATCAAACACTGGTGCACTTTTATTTATAAGGCCATGTTAGGGCTACTTCCCTCCTATATTTGTAACGTAATCACACAGAAAAGTGTTGCTTCTCACAATCTGCGTTCAAACAATCAGATGCTTCTGTCAGTTCCATTTGCACACACAGAATTAGGAAAAAGGTCTTTCATCCATTCTGCTCCCACCACATAGAACTGGCTACAAAACGTTTTTTAATTAACCGAAATGATTTCTTTGAACGCTTTTAAATCTAAGCTGAGAGCATTTCAGACCACCTCTTTTACTTGTAGTTGTTTTTTATGATTTTTAATTTACTTGGAACTGTTTTTATTATTTTAATTGAAAACAGTTTTTTTCTGATTTTATTTGATAACAGCTTTTTATAATTTTAATTTTTGTCTATATGTTGTGAGTGTATTATTGTGAGTGAACATGTAACTTGTTGCTGCCTCTTGACCAGGACTCCCTTGAAAAAGAGGTGTTTAATCTCAATGGGACTTTCCTGGTTAAATAAAGGTTAAATAAAAAAACACTGGCACTTCTTTAAAGCCATTTTGTCAGTTGTAAGGCAGTAGGCCTATATGTTCTTGTGTGATGTTGTAATGGCATGTTCCAAGAAACCATCAGTGTGTGGACCCTGCTGAAGCAAGCCCAATGCTTTGTTTTTAAGGACAGTGTTGCCACAGTTACTTTGAAAAAGTAATCTGATTACTAGTTACTCCTTAAAATAGTAATTTAGTTACCTTACTGATTACTCGATGTTAAAAGTAACTAAGTTAGATTACAAGTTACTTTAAACTTACTTTACAGGTTTTGAAACCCATATATCTCAATTTAAAACATGCACATATTAAGAATCATTGAAAATATATAAAATAACGCTTGAAGGCTAGTAGCTATAGGCATACTGTTTTCAAATTAATAAAAATTATTTTTTTTAAAAATGTAATGAAAAAAAAAAACGTTTTCCCCCCCATGAAAATAAATGCATTCCTCCAAAGTGCAAAGGCAGTAGCAGTGTCTTCAAACTTAACGTGCTTGACCCTTCACTCTCATGCATTAATTTGACTTTTCTCTGCAATGTGTTTGATAGACTGGGTGTGTGCGGCCACCGGTCGCCACGTGACTATAAGTTTCCAAGTTTTAAACACTTTTATCTCTTAAACGTCACCGTACCCGAATCCTAAATATCCCCATAGCAGACGCTATATTTCATGGGGGGAAAAACGTTTGTTTTGCGCCACAGTTCAGCTTAGACTCGGCCGTAATGCTGCTGCACACACACACACACACACACAACCACACACAACACACACACACAACACACACTGCTTGTCAGAGACGAGGGGCGCTACCAAAAAGACGATAGGAGCGGTTGGAGCCTTTAGAGACACATGCATGCACATTTATTTAGCCTACATTAAATCGCAGTCATTTGTGCAGTTATGTAAAATGTTTCACTGAGGAAAATGACAGAAAAAGTAACGCACAGTGACTTTGATGAGTAACTTTAATCTGATTACTGGTTTGGAGACAGTAACGCGTTAGATTACTTGTTACTGAAAAAGAGGTCCGACGCGTTACCATCACTGTTTAAGGATTACCTTCAGTCAGCCTGGTAATGCACTAACTTCAAAGAAAATACACTGCAACCTCTAGAGATGTGTCATCCTATCCTGAACACTTGTCTAAACACTTGAACATATGTTTGTATCTAGGCCTATGCTTTCATAAGTAGTTAACAGTAGTGGTGGTGTTACCCACTTCTAACAATCCTCACACCTCTTTGAACAATTTTCAGGAAACAAGTGTGTTGTAGAGAAAAACGCTTTTACTCACCTGCTGAAGCCCTTCACTATCTCAGCACATCCATTGGTGTATGCTCCATAAGGACACTTGGTGAAGTACCACTTGAAGCTTGTAGTCTTTCTTTAAGGAGTACAAATGCCCCATGCAGGCTTTTTTGAATGGTCTGTTAAGCCTCTTTAGTAACACTTGAAAGAGAGAGTGTGTGTGTGTGTGTCTGTGTGTGTGTGTAGTGGGTGGGAGGTTGTGAGGAGGGGGGGAACTGACTGATAGAAGATCCTGAAGGCTGGACGCCTCTTTGCTTTAAAAGCTGTTAATGATGCATGTCACTCACTGAGGATGCAGTGGAACACAACCAGCAGGTTTGATAGACTAAGTGTGTGTGTGTGTGTGAGAGAGTGGGACACCTTTTTGGCTATCTGCAGCCTTACTGCCATCCAAAGGTTGAATAAGAAGAAAAAGTATGACTGGGGTTGAATAGAAGCAGCAGCAGTGTCTGTCGCTGAGAAGCTGTTGATGAGGAACGTTGCTAAGGCTTTAACCTGATCTTAAGGATGTTATTCACACATTAGTAGCATGCTAGGTGGACCATTTTAGGACTCTGGCTAACCCTCATTATATGTGATTGCAATGTTCGATTGCTTTATTGGCATTGCAGAGTGCACAGCAACATTGATTCCATCTGACATATTTAAAGCGGCTACGAGTAGCATTTAATATCTTTTAAACAGCCTCATGTTTCCTCTGATAATCATAAATACCTTTAACAGCAAACGAGACCATCAGTGCAAAGAAAGACGTTTTTATATAGTTTTTATTAGTGCTTTTGGTCTGGTCGCACACCCAGTCCGATTTTCGGTTCGCTCGTGCTGGCTCTATGGTCACATATCCGTATTGGTTGCAGATTTCAGTGTGGCGCTGCAACGCGAGAAGCCTATCCCTCCAGGTGAGGGAAGGGGAGCGGGAGCCTTGTTTGAGACAGTTATTTGTCGTCATAATGACTGATAACGGGGCTGAACCATCAAAGAAAAAAAAGAGAATGCAATGAAGAAAAGCGAAAAGGGAGAGTGAGTGATAGGCGGGCGGGAGGGGGTTGCCAAGCAACGTGTATACAATTTCACGAGAGCAAAACTAGACTGCAGTGTTTACTCCTAAATTAATGAGCGGTTGGTACTAACACAAAGTTTGCTTTGCTTCACCATCATCAGATAACCATTATCTGAAATAGTCATTATTTACATCAACAACACAAACACATTACCTCATTGTGATCCATACTAACTGCCGTCTCACGTTCATTCGCTTTCTGTGAGGACACAGCTCCGTGAGAGAGAGTAGTTAGGTGACGCTGCTGCATCAACTCATTGCAATCAGGTGTGTGCACTGACTGGCATTAGTTGATGCAGTGTCAAAACCACTCTCACAGAGCCGAAAAGAGTCCTCACACTTTCAACACATGGACATGCACTATATTGCGCCCTTCTCAGTCCACACTCACACGCCTGGCACGAGCATTTGCGACAGCGGGCGTCGTAAAAATACTACCGCTTTTGTCCAAAGGGGACGCCAACGTGCCATCTTACTCGTAGTGGCTTTAAGTCCAAAATAATGACTACAACTATCACATAATAATAATAATAATAATAATAATAATATAATAATAATAATAATAATAATAATAATAATAATAATAATAATTGCATTGCATTATCTCACCATGTGTGTACACATGAATGTCAAACTATATTTATACAGCCTTAAGATTGTGTCCTGCCGAATTTAAACAAGTAAAACAATACAAACTAAAACTGTGGCCCACAAATGTGATGATCACATAGATTTTACATTAAAGAACGCAGACTCCGTCAAAAAGAAGTGGTAAAGCCACACAGTAAGTCACTGTCAGCATTGTCATCTTTAGAAATGATGAAGGCAGACTTTTTTGAAGACATGGCTGATGAATGTCTCCAAGAACAGTACAACATTCTTGGTGTCCTTAATGTTGGAAAAGTCCTTCACTGAATGTGGAGAGGCCACAAGTGAGTGTGTGTGTGTGTGTGTGTGTGTGTGTGTGTGTGTGTGTGTGTGTGTGTGTGTGTTGCATATAAATGATTAGTTCTGTTCACTCAAGGTGACTTTTGAAGAGTCATCCATTTCTCCAGTCATTGTCTCCCATTACTTGCTCCAATGCACCACTTATGCTACAGACATGAAAGCAATCACGGCCTCTTATCCAACTTCAGGGTATACTTTAACCTATAACGTGGACGGTATACATAAAAAGTAAAGAGAAAAAAAAGGGAAAATATAAACTGAAAAGAATCCTGAAGGAAATTCAGAGATATTCGGGCAGGGACATTTCCATTCTTATCAACGTCGACAATTGATTTAATTCTAGGTTTGTGTTACTTCCTTGCCTTGATCTCATGTGTCTGCTCCCAGAGGACTGACCCTACCCTGCACCCTGCTGTACTTGATGGGTCCCATCACTAACAGCTCCAATTGCTTATTTGCCTCAACGAGACACCCTGTTTCAGTAAGCGATTTGCTCAATTATTTTCTACAAAGAAAAGAGTATAAATCTCTTTTCTGTGATGTTCGTCGTTCTATTGGCTTGTTTTGTACTCTGAATTAGTTCACAGCAGCTGGATAAAGTAGGGGCTCAGAAAACTCAGTGATTGGGGTTCTGATCGATAAACCTCCCTAGACAAATGAGGTGGGAGATAAGTGAGGCACATTGATGAGTGGAATAGGATCAGTGGAAGTAAGGCTGATACAAGGTCTGGATGGATGGTTAATGTTTAGAGGGATAGGCGGTGTGCTTAGATCACATTTATGTTGTTTTTACCACTGCAGACTGTCCCCAGTCTGGGGACTGCAGAACTGAGTTTAGGTGGATAGGGGTGTTGGCTAAAAGCTGGACCAGGGTGTGCAGGAGACGTCAGGCCCGAGAACTGCACCGGGGCCCAACAGAACCCATCAGGTTCCATGGGGTTCAGGAGTGTCATTGCCTACTTAGGCAAGGCGCCTTCCAGCTAGGGCGTTCAGGGTGAATGCAAACTAGGCAATCCGTACCGTGCCCAAGCACGATTGATGGCCTAAGTCTAGTTTGTTTGACCGTTCCATAATCAAGCATGGTACACTCCCTTGTCCTTGGCATGGTTGGAAGAAGTGTGCTCTGCATGTTATACATGCTGTTTGGGTAAACACAGGAACATAATGGGGATACAAGTAGCCTAATCCTTGTTTATTCACTAGCCATCCCTTTTCCACTGGTCATAAATCCCAGTTAAACCTGCTTAGATCATCGTATCATTTGTGTCAACTAGATTTAATGAGCCAACGGCCGCACGGTCAGCATCGCATCAACTGAGGGCCAAACATTCCTGTATATACCGTGAGCTTCTAAGGTGCAAGATAAAGTGTTGCGTCTTTTTTGCCACACTTAAGCGGCATGTACGTCCCCGTGTAAAAATTAAACGATCAATTGCTAAATGAACAAAAAAAAGAGACGGGATGAGTCTTGACACAGTTATAGTGTCACACAGTAAGAGGAACAGAAACTGGTGGGACTGATACATGACTTGCACACTGAGCCACTCCCAACCTCAGATCACACGGATGAAAAAAGAATGGGTTTAATCGTAATCCAATTTATACAGACGAGGCCTATGTCTAGTTTATAGGAGCGATGTCGGACAATATTAGAGAAGAGACAACTGATCAAATTGCCTCTGTCGATGGGATAGGCATCTGTGATACCTTTTTTTAATTTTATTTTTTTATTATTATTTAAGTGATGCGGTACATGACAAAACAGTGAGAGACATGACAAAAACGCGATTGTGTGTGGGACAAGACTACATACGTTTGGGTCAAGACCAGGCCCGGTTCCAGAACAGAATGCCTTAAGGTGCATCTGAGATTACAGGGGGTGCACCAGTACTATACTAAAACCAGCTACCCAGCTTCAGTTCAGACTTCGCTTTTTACACAGGCCTATCTACCAGTAGATATACAAGCACTTCTGGGCAGGGCGGAGCAAGAACATTTTCATTGGGGTGGCAAGGATGGGGCCAGTGATCATTTTTGGGTGGCAAGCACAAGGGCTTAGGTTTCGCTTCAACATAAGTGGGGGTCTGGGGGTACTCCCCCAGAATTTTTTGCTTCGAACATACCATTTTGTGCATTCGGGTGAATTTTTATGCACTAATTTATGCCTTCTGTATTTTATTATTTAGCTCATGGCATATTGAAATAGTGGATGTGAGTGTGTGTGTGGTGTGTGTGTGTGTGTGTGTGTGTGTGTGTGTGTGTGTGTGTGTGTGTGTGTGTGTGTGTGTGTGTGTGTTGTGTGTGTTGTTGGAGGAAAAGTACTGCGGCTAACTTCTGTGGGTGGTTGTACAGGTAGAGTTTGGCAAAGTAATTGAGAATAAAATAACTGGGTAGTGCGTCTCCTCCTCCCCTGCTTCACTTCCTCTCCCCATGAAGTCACTCCCCTAACTTTTATTTATTTTTTATTAAATTAAAACTTTAATTCTTAATGAGGCAGGAGGGGCTCATCTTCCAGTCGCCGCTGGACCCTAGGAAAGGCTGATGGATTTGATATATATAGCGTATATCATAAATGTAGACAATTGACAACATATGAACAAATCCTCCTGTAATAACCTTCATAATAGTGCTGAGAAGATAGTTGTATAGGAGAAATATACAGGCAAAGGCAGACAATTTTTAGTCAAATTAACACCTAAATGTACATTTGGAGTTGTATTTTTACTAGTATTACTAGGAGACTGCTACACCTCTTAAAATTGACTAGTGCTTGAAGAAAAGAATGTTCTTGCCTGCATAAAAGACTTGTAGTCAGACATCTTTCAAAAAATGTGTTGGACTATCTTAAAGAGCCCATATTATGCTTTGTTTGACCTATACATGTTCTTATAATGTTTTCTAGTCATATTAAACAATATCAAAAGGGTCAGATCATGACGTATCTGCATTTAGATGTATTCCCTGCCGACCGTCTGGGATGGCTGTGCACAGCGCTCAACACTGTCTTCAAACACAGACTCCAAATTTCATGCATTTCGCTACGTGTTCGACACAGATTTCCATGTATGGTAATGCTGCTATACACGCTCAGGCCATTCCCTGCCCTGTCCTCACCTGCCTGCTCAAATGCGGAAAAATAGTATAATATAGGATCTTTAATGTCATATAATCACAAACAAATAGTTTAAAGAACCTTATGATTGTTGCCTGCATATTATTTCCCATGATCTTGTTGTGCCTGTTTGTGTCAAACCTTTTGCTAAGATTTATCCACCTTCTAGCATGTCACCCTGAGCCAATCGATTGAAGGTTATCCTCCACATTGCTTCGTCTCTTTAGCCTCTCTTTTCTTCCATTCCTCTTCTTCTGCTTGTCTTTCTATTTATTTCTCCCTCTCTCTCTCTCTCTCTCCGACCCATGCAGTCTCTTTTCAACCTCATCACATCCCTACAATGACACATAACTCAGAGGCACACCTGCGCCCTGTGACAGCTGAGCCCCTGGCCCCCGGTGCGCTGCTGTCACTCAGCTAGCTAACTGCCATTAAACAGTGTGACCCTGCCGCCCCATTAGGCTGGAGTCAGATGGGAGAGTCAAAGCATCCCCCCCCCACCCCCATGCACCTCACTGTTTGGCTGCTACTGTGTAGATGTGGTCTTGGTAAGATCCCTGGAGGATTTTCTTAGTTGACAGTGAAATTAGCCAATTTTCTTTTAATGAGAAAAGGTATGTTTGTTTAAAGGTGGGGTAAGTGATTCTGGAGAATGTTTGTAGACAACATCTCTTTTTGTCAAATCAGTGAATGTCTCCTTCCTGTCCGTACTGTGAGTGTGCTGAACCAAAATGTGTTGTTTATACACAGCCTAGGCTCTGTAAACTGGTATGTTAACAAAGGGAATGTAATCAAAGGGGCCCTCCGTAGCATGTTAACATGCCCGTTTACGGAGCCTCTAGTGTGTACAAACACCAAATGTATTTTCAGCGCACCTGCAGCACAAGAAGCAAATTGGGCCTCATTTATCAAACTTGCGTGGAAATCCTGGCGCAGATCCTGCAGATCGTGGCGCAAATATCACCCTACGCCAGGTATCGCGTGGGATTTATCAAACTGTCGTACCTCGCCAATCTCAGCGTACACCAGAGATCAGTGTTGATAAATGCGACGGCTGAAAACTATCGTAATTTGAATATCACGCCCCGATATTTTCTCAGTTTACAGGCCTCACCCAGAGGTTTTACGACATGGATATGCGCATTACGGCACAGAAGAGTACTTCTCTGAAGTAGACATAGACAGCATAACAGCGAACGTAAAAATAAAAAGAAGTTTAATTTCGGAGCATTAAAAGCGGCATCAAAGAACGTCAAAAGGCAGCAGTTAGGAAGGAAATAACTGCTGCAGTCAACAGCGTTTGTGTTGACAAACAAATCTCCAGCTGATTGGTGTATTTTAGGTTTACATCAGTGTTATCGAACAAATGATATAAAATAGCATATACAGTTTTATGTTGCAATTTCTTTACATAGGTGAAGAAAAGGTGGTCTGACTTAAAAATCGCCACTAAAAAAGCGTGTTGCTGCTCTGAAATGCAACACCAGCTGGAGGTGCGGGCATAAGTGGTGGAGGAGAAACAGATGCACCAACTGTCCGATAATGTATAAATATTAAACCTTTAACGCATGTCTTGTTTTTTCCCCCGTGAAGTAAATACGCGTCTGCAGAGGTTTGAATGATTAGAATGTATTGGCCCTTTCAGATAGCACTAGTCAGTGAGAGTGGTCAGCCGTCAGCTGCACAAACCGGCCCGTATTGACCTCCACAGAGCCAGGCAACCACCAGCTGTGAGAGCGCCCACAGTCCTGCTCCACCAGCGATACTACATTACTGCTGTGGTCTGGGATCAGAAAGACAAGTTGAAACGTGCCGGTTAAAAATCGCTCACTAAAATCTCAAAAGTGCGTCAAATACATAAAATGTTAAGCTGAATGGTGTGCCGTGTTATTTATATCATAAAGAGCAGCGTACTACTTGCATAGCCTACATATTTAATACTTAGCCTAACATTATAGAAGTGATGAATGAATGCAGCCCCCGTGCCTCAGTGTCCCCCCAGCTGCTCCAAGTCGGAGACAACTGCCCTTGCGCAGTCCCTTGCAGCGCTCCAAAGTAGCCCGTGTGCGCACTATTGCATCAGCGCTCAGTTGCACACCATGCTGCACATTTTTAAGTGATTAATATGTGTATCTCGGTCTGAAAAAACACTGCATTAGTATTATCTACTAACAATTGTCCAACAATGTCATAGGCTACATGGCACAGCCTGCACTGCAAGTCCATGCTGTTTACAAACTTGCGTACACGATGTGAGAGCTGGCGTGGCATTTGAGCGTACCCTACGCTCACGTCCAAATTGATAAATGCCGAGGTTTGCGTGGAAATGTGCGTACACCCACTTTTCAGGTCTACGCACGGTTGATAAATGAGGCCCATTGTGAGGAGATATACTAATTTGACAAAATTGATTTTGTCAACACACATTCTCCAGAATTGGTTTACCCCACCTTTAATGATGACCCTTAATTAATCTAATGCTTATGAGGTTACATAAACAAAATCTAAGACAGATGTTGAAACAGTTTTAACTGGCCTCCATTTGTCTTTATTTCAATTTAGGCAAATGTACCTATTCTGCCATACTGGTGTCTTTCCAATCACCCCATATGAAGCCTCTCTCTAATGGATGGGAGGTTGGATAAGGCTGTCTTTGGACTTCTACCACAGACTTTGTGGTTATGTAATGCTTGCTTTTGTTGGTCTAATGTGGAGTGGGGAAAGGAATCATTTGTCTTCAGTAAAAGATGCTGCAACAACAATATGTCACCATTCACCTTAATCAAATGTACTCTTCTTTTATAACCGCTTTTATAACCTTATTAAATGGCTCTGTGGGTGTCCTGCACACTTCCACTAGAAACATTGTGTAATTGTCTAATAAGCAATACAATCCATGACACTACCTTAGCTAACCATGGGTTGCTCAGTTTATATGTTCACAGCTGTGTTTA
This sequence comes from Ammodytes dubius, assembly GCA_026122265.1. NCBI lineage: Eukaryota > Metazoa > Chordata > Actinopteri > Uranoscopiformes > Ammodytidae > Ammodytes > Ammodytes dubius. The sequence goes on from CM047510.1 coordinate 3,166,321, forward strand.
TGTAGTGTAGCCTTTATTATGGATATGTTACTTAGCTGTTCACATTAATTTCCAACAATTAGCTTCTCATGTGGGTGGTAATTAGTATTGATAATGATATGTCACTGTTAACAATCACCTTCAGCCTTCATAGACAGAGTATTCCACAGAGTACCGGGCCAACAGATCAGATGTATCCAACAGTGTTGTCAACTTGGCTGCTTGTGGATATCTTCTCTGAAAACCCTTGTTCCAATTGTGTCTCAACCATTTCTCATTTGGACTGAGAACGATGACTTTACAATCCAGTTTAGTGAGCAGATATCTACCTCAGAATCCTGCCTTCAGAACTTACACCAGGGTTCAGACTCAGCCATTTTAATACTAACACTTCAAAAATTAAAAAGCATCTAGGGGAAAACGGCGTGTAAATGCATCAATAATGGTCTAGTTTACCACATGACTTACCAAACATGACATCGCTTTTATTTGACAATTCTGTTATAACAAATCACATGAACGCACAACACATTGTTATTGTGTTAATAATAATAATAATAATTGATAGGTTTTATATAGCGCTTTATTGCCTAGGCACTCAAAGACGCTTACATGGTTCCTGGTTCAATTCGTTCACACACAGTCATACCGGTGGTGGTAAACTACGAGAGTAGCCACAGCTGCCCTGGGGAAGACTGACGGAAGCGTGGCTGCCATTTAGCGCCAACGGCCCCTCCGACCACCACCTCAAACATACAGCAATCATACACATTCACACCAGGCAAGGTGGGTGAAGTGTCTTGCCCAAGGACACAACAACCATGACACAGGTGGCCGGGCAGGGATCGAACCGCCAACCCTTGGATCGTTGGCCAACCCGCTTAACCACCTGAGCCACAGTCGCCCCAGTCGTTAGTTATCTTACAATGTATTTAACTATTTATTTGGGGCGGCTGGGCCCATGAGGTAGAGCGGGTTGTACATTATTCACAGGATTGGTAGTTGGTCCCTTGTTCCTCCTGTCTACATGCCAAAGAGTCTCTTAAGCCAGTATCTCACTGGGCTGTGACTGTTGGTGACAAATTGCAAACAGCATTTGCGAGGGAGTTTCCGAACTGTCTCTCAACGTTTGCAGGGTTCTCGATTTCCTCAAAAGAGTCTCAGAGCCTCGTTGTTGCGTCGCCTTAATTTTGAACATGTTCAAAAAATAACAAAATAGTCACAGAGTCGCAGGTGTCGCCAACCCGTCTCCAAGCCTTCTCAATTTAGATTCCGTGAGTCAGGAAGTGAGAGAAATGTGAGACAACTTTGCGAGCGGTTGGTGATTGTCGGGTGAACGTCTGACAATGCTCGCCCGAACAGCAGGCGATATGAATAGGAACTCCCGGCAAATTTTGTAAGTACCTATTCAGTGTGATTGCAAGGGGAAATTGTCGCCAATTTGCATATTTCCTCGCACATTTTGTCTCCAACTAGTCTCAGGCAAGTGAGATAGGGCCTTTAGCAGGACACCGCACCCCAAGTTGCTCACGATGATCAGGTCAACTATTTTAAGTGTTTCGTGGTGATTGGGTTTATCATTTATGACAGCAGCACATAAGCAGAGAGTGTAAGTAGAAGTATTTTACGGATATTAATTATAGTCATACTAAATGACAAGGCCTTTGCTGCCTAAAGTAGGCCTAGTTCATTATTAATGAAACTGGTAGGTCTGCTTTGTATGATCAAAGGCAATGTCTGTGGCTTAGGCGGTAGAGTGGATCGTCCACCGATCACAGCGTTGGGTGGTAAATCCTAACCCCCCCCTGTCTACATAATGAAGTGTGCAAGACACTGCACCCCGCATTGCTCCCAATGGTCAGTCCATCCCCCTGCCTGGTGAATCACTGCATGTGTGAGTGGCAAACACTTTTTTTTAAGCACTTTTGATGAAATCGATGTCAATGTAGCCATTAATAATCCTTTTATCATGGAAGAAAACAAGCTACCTAAGCTTCCAGAAATTATGACTGATGAACTGACTGATACTTTTTAGATAAATTTCACCACATGCTGAGATGAAGACCTAATTAGATTTTTGGTGTAACGGCCCCAAGAGGTTTGCATACTGAACCTCAGCTTCATTGTTCAACAGATTGGGAGGACACATTCATTTGATTTGACAAAAAGTGATTTTGTCAACAAACATTATCCAGAATTGCAATTCTCATGCTCAACTTATGTCGCCAAGTCTAAAAAATAGTATCATTGATTTACAGTATATATATATATATATGATTTGCATATCAGTAACAGGTCCCTTTTTATATTTAGGGCCACTTCTGGCAATGATGGCCACTAATTCAGGATCCCTAAAAATGAACTAGAAAACTTTAAAAGTGCTGTACATCTAACTAATTGGACTAACTTAATGCCAGGGCTAAATGTGGAAGAAGATTGTAGTATATTCACAAATGAAATTGAGAGCATAGTGCATAATTTCACAAAAAAAGTCAAAGGCAAAACAAATCAAAAGAGGTCGCTACCATGGTTGAACTCTGAAGTACTGAAATTGATGAAGGATAGGGATCTTGCGCTAAAAAGGGTGTTAATGTCAAATCGGGTGGAAGACAAACGCATATTTGTTATGCTACGGAATAAGTCCACTAAAGAGATGAGGAAAGCTAAAGCAAATTTCTTTATAAGTATCATTAATGAGGCGAAAGGCAATACAAAATTAATTTGGAACCAGATCCAGATGCTCATGGGGTCGGATAATCTTAGGCGCAGCAGGCAATTAAGACTAAAAAGCAATGGTAACCTATTGCTAAAGCATTCAATCAATACTTTATTGATTCTGTCGCTGAGATTACACAATGTTTCCCTGACACATGTGTGAATCTCATACCAGTTAATATTACTTTGCCTGTTTTTAACATCAATTGCATCACAGCCAGTAAAGTTCAAATGCTCGTAAATTCCCTCAAACCCTCCACCACAAAATATGTTTATGGTATGGACTCAGCCATGCTCAAACACCTTAAAGATGTATTGGCATCACCCATTAAACAGATCATCAATCTGTCAATCTCACAAGGGGTATTCCCACAGGTTTGGAAGACAGCCGTTGTATCACCTATTTTTAAGTCAAGCGATTCTCAGGCTATTTGTAATTACAGGCCAATCAGCATCTTGCCCGTAGTGTCCAAGGTCGCAGAGAAGTGGGTAGCAGAACAACTAATTTCTCATTTAAACAACAGCCCCTTCTCACTGCATCCCATGCAATTTGGTTTTAGAGCCAATCATTCTACAGACACTGCCAACTGCCCCTTAATTGAAAAGGTTAAGTCTATGATGGACAAGGGAGGTACTGTTGGGGCTGTATTCTTAGACCTGAGAAAAGCTTTTGACACAGTAAATCATAAGGTACTAATTTCCAAACTCTCCTCATTCAATTTCTCCAATAACGCCCTCAAATGGACGGAGTCATATTTAAAGAACAGAACTCAGTGTGTGAATGTCAACAATCAAAAATCTTCTGCGCTGAATGCACCAACTGGTGTCCCACAAGGGTCAATACTAGGTCCACTTCTATTCAGTCTTTACATAAATGACTTGCCCTCTGTGTGCCCTGATGTAGAGGTTCAGCTTTATGCTGATGACGCTGTGATTTTTACACATGGCAGCAATAAACTTCAGGCTGCAGCAACACTCACCAATGCATTAAACCGCATCTCAACTTGGCTAATTCAATCATGCCTTCAACTAAATACATCCAAAACAGTCTGCATGTTTTTTTCCAAAAAGCCATGTAGCACTGCAGACCCAGCCATAATGCTGTCAGGAGTAAAACTAGAAGTTGTCTCTGAGTTCAAATACCTAGGCCTCCTAATCGACTCTCAACTGTCCTTCAAATCTCATGTAAAAAAAGTTAGTCACAGGGTTAAGTTTAACTTATCAAATGTTCGCTTCATTAGAAATTCAATGACAACTGATGCAGCCAAGATGTATGCATGCTATGATAATGTCTCATTTCACATACTGTTTGACCAGCTTTGCACAAGCCAATAAGACAACACTTAAAACACTTGAAACACTGTATAAACAAACCCTGAAAGTCTTGGACCGGAAGTGAAACACCTACCACCATTGTCTTATTTTAAGAAAGTATAAACTTCTGAGCTGGGACAACCTAATAAGGTATGCAAATCTTTACCTCTTCAACAGTGTATCACTCAGAGGCCAAATTCAAACCGGACAACCAGAGGTAATGGTAAATGGACTTATATAGCGCTTTATCTCCGTTATTCACAGACCCAAAGCGCTTTACATTGTTTTGTATACATTCACCCAGTCACACACATATTCATACACCGATAGCAGCAGCTACCACGCAGGGTAGGCTTAGCACTAGGGTGCTAAGTTAACTAAGCTAACTATCGGGAGCAATTCGGGGTTCAGTGTCTTGCCCAGGGACACTTCGACATGTGGCGGGGAGACGGGGGATCGAACCTCCGACCCTGCACACCAGAGGCGAACTCCCTACCACTTCGCCACTGCCGCCCCAATAGAGGCTCGTCCCGGGGAGACTGTGTAGTACCCTTTAGAAAAAGTGCCTTTAGCCACTCGGCATTCTCAGTTACAGCGTCACAGGAGTGGAACTCACTACCAGCTCATATTAAAAAAATTAGTTCTTACCGTCCCTTTTCAGGACAGCTGAAGATATGGCTTATTAGTAATCAATTTTTTACACCCTAGTACTGCATTTGCTTCTCCTGCCGACCTCTTAGTAACTGTTTTGTCCTGCTTGCTTGTCTCTTGTCCTGTCCTGTGTTGTTCATGTGAGTGTCTAAATGTATACGTTTGTGCTGCGTGTTTGTGCTTTATGCTGCTATATATGTTTGTGCTGCTTGTTTGTGCTTTATGCTGCTGTATGTGTTTGTGTTGCATGTTTGTGCGTTATGCTGCTGTACATGTGCTTTTATTGTAGGTGTGTTTGTCCTGCTCTAATCTACTGTTTTGTGCACTTTCCTATAATGTTTAATGTACGCTGTGTTTTGTTGTCTGCTTATTTTATTGTTTGTTTGCCATTGTCTGTCAATTCGTTCTTACTATGTGTCACTGTATTTTCTGTGTCGACTTTGTTTATACATCCATTTTATTTCTGTAATTTTAGGTTGCCTTTTACATATCTGGCAGGGGAAAACAGATGAAAACTAGCCTCTTAGGCTAACTCTGGCTCACTTACATTTTGAATGTTGATTAGTGTGCAATGTCCCTGAAATAAACCAATAAAGTAAAAAATTAAATAAAGTAGATATCACTTAAATTCAACTCACTTTGCTGGACGAAATGTATTTTCTTTATATATATATATATATATATATATATATATATTGCTGCTTTAAAACCACTAAAGATTTTCAGGGAAAGGTTTTACTACACTCTGCAGCCCTCTAATGCATCCAAATCCCTTAGGGATAGAGAGCGAGGTCAGCCTGGGAAAGAGAGAAATATGAATAAGTAGAGATGGTAAGATGAGGAAAAAATAAGAGTGAAAGGAGGGTGATTGGTTCAGAGAGAGAGAGAGAGAGAGATTTGAAGATAAAGAAGAAAGGCTAGAAATTGCATTAATCATATTGGTTTTAGTAAAGCTATAGCGTGAGTGTACTGTTACCTTTTCTGGATAATCAACATGGTAATAAGACAGGCTTTGCACTTGCAACAAAAGTCTCCTAGCAACCACAGCTGGCACCTTCAGGTCAACTCTAATGGCTCACACATTCACTGTCCTTGGTAATTATGCGTGGGACTTGTTGGTTGGCCATCAGAACAGGAAATGCCAATGTCATTTATACAAAGTTGAATCTAATGGATTAAGACCTGAGATAACTACCTTCTGATCTCCTATCCACATTAATCATTTGCAGATATATACTGTATATAGAGTGCTAAACAAAACAAAACAAAAACATCTGAAACATTTGTTTTGTGGTTACATTTCATTTCAGTAAAAGTAAATAGCACAAGATACAACGTATGGTGGCTAGTGTTCAAAGCGAGTTTGTTTAAATAAACTATATTCCCCCAACGGCCTATTTAACATGGGAATCAATGAGAAATTGCTCCGTTTTGGTACCACCTCTTAGTGGCCACTCGGTGAACTTTAATTTGTGTCACTTCTGCATAGGATGCTGGTAGGACTCGCTGTGGTTGGGGCTTGGTTCAGAACGGCAATTTGTTAATCATAGCCATTGGATTCTAGAGTTTGACAGATTCAATATTTATTCCATGTGGTATGTAGTTAGTCCATATGGTGTAGCCGTATAAAGCTGGCGGCTGCGTGACTCACTTTGTATAGGGGACTCACATGTTGTATTGACAGCAATTACCTGTCGACTTTCCTTAACCAAACCATGGCCATTCTAGTCTTGCATTGCCTTGAACTGCAACTCAGGAGACGTACTGTAGACACATGTTGTGTTTACTCATTTCAGGGATATAATGGTTGGCATATAGAGTACATACAGGGTATTTATTTGCAGCTTGAATTTACCTCCTCTTTAGAGTAACGTAAGTGAAGATCCTTGAGGCTTTTGCATTCACACAGAGGGATCAGTTTTGCCATTAAGTCCTGTGGATGGATACATGTTGATCTTTCTTCATTAAGGCTTATCACAACATTGCAATACTATACTGTATGTCTCAACTGATGCAAGTCACACTTGATGAATATAATATCCCTTTTAATTCAATATATCACCATTGGAGATCAAAAGCTCAGTCAGATTTAGCCAGTTTAGCCCTACAGACTGTGGCTCAGAGGGGCTGCTTGGTGCCATGAGTTGAACTGTGATACTTTTTGGGGAATAAAGGAGATTATTAGGCACTAAGAGGATTTGCTGGTGAGAGGCATAATGTGGGACAAGCCTTTCTCTCTCAGGGGGACCAGATAGCTCACAGGGAGATGATCAATGAAAGAGGAAGAGATAACAGTGTTGTTTAACGGGAGATTAAAAAGATTAACACTAGTTTGGCATTTTTTAAATCACACAAAAAAATAAAAACGTATCTCTAGGTTCAGCTAAGGGTTTTGTTTTAGATATGAGCTCTCAATCCTCTCAAGGCTTTTTCTTTTCCCCTTTTTTCATGAGTCTGTAATCGTTCACCTGAGGCAGCTGTTCAGCTTTTTTAAGTTACCTGACCACGTTTAGCCAAGCTTACCTTCCTCTGTGGAGCAACAAATCCTGTGGAGCATGTCTAAATTGAGAAGGGGGGAGGGGGATTGAGGTGGCTGGAACACTGTCTGAAAATAATGTTTGCTGGCTGGAACATCCCATTTAACAACACTTTAAAAGTCCTCCTGAGAAAATCGAAAGTAAAGGGGGGTGCCGCTCACTCCACAGAATTGTGGTTGTTATCAGTTGGGCATTATTTGATAGAAAAGGAGTGTTGATTAATATTGTCGAAGCATCAAGGTTGTTTTGTCCCTGCCTGAGCCGAACCGATAGCCATCTTCCCCCTCACTAACCTGTCGATGCTGGTACTTTGACTCTTGAACTATCTGACAGATAGACACACTAACACAACCCATAGCATACACAAACACACATTAAAGGTTGCAGAGTGTAACAATGGAATAGAGCAAGGCATTAAAGGCATTTAAAGGTCACCTATTTTGCTAATTTTCAGGTTAAATTTTGTAGTTGGGGTTTCTACAATAAACTGGTTTCATGGTCTAGTGTCCAGAAAACACCTTTATATTTCTCACAGTGCCATTGCTGAAACCCCCTTTTTCAGCATATGTCTGAAACGCTCCGTTTTAGAGCCTGTCTCTTTAAGCCCCGCTTTCCAAAGAGTCCAGTTGGTATGAATCTAACTCCCAGTTGCGAAGCTTAATTTTTTCCAGAGCTGTATATACAAAAAAATAATAAAAAAATATACATATATATCCTTTGTTCACAGTAATAGTCAAAACTTAGTTAACTAAACACATGTAAGTGATTATTTAACTGCAGGCTCTGCAAAAGTCATGTAACCTGCAGTGACTCACCTCCATTACAGTAGCTTATACTTTAGGAGGGGATAACCACTAAAAAGCTACCAATATTAAAGGTCTATCACATCATCAAAACCTCCTCTAGGGATTTGAATAATATAAAACATCACAACTAGAATGTGCCCACCCAGATGGGACTGATATCCGTTTTGGCCCATGGACTATATAAAGTACCCCAGATTTTCTTAGGGGAGTTGAATTTCAACTCTTTAAGATGTGTTAATAGACACCTTTACAAACACATTGGTGAAGATAGCTAGTGGTAAGAAATGTATTCCCAGATTGGCTAAAAATATCTGATAATATTCCCTGACCAATATAGAAGATCAGCTAAAAATAATTTAGGTTTAGGGGACAGCAGTTCAAAAGCCATTACTAAGAAGTGGTTGTATTTATCCCGATGTGAAATAGAAGCTACTCTATCAACTCTTACATTTTAACGACGGGGCTCCCTTTCATAATCTCAGCCCTGCTCTAATGTGTTGCCCTAATCAGCCTTAAATTGTCATCTTGGTTTGATTTAACTCTGCCATAATGAGAAATCTGCCATTTTAGAATGACAGTGGCCATCCATTTATCCTTTTTCCATCTCTCTTTACGTCTGCCCTCTCACCACCTCCCCCACACCATCCAAATTGAAGTTGGGGCCTGGATTGTGTGATGACAAAATACATTTTCCTGGATAGAATATGTTTTATTTTTTTCATTCATATTGTAGACTTGTGAAAGAGTGGGAAGATTATTAGAAAAGTTTAATTCAAAGGGGTTCTCCCAAAAGTAGATCACTGATGGGCTTTGGTCAAATATAGTTATGAGTTTTTAGGACTATGTGTTGGTTTTGATAGGAGCCCACAGTAAGGGGCAAAGGATAAATGGATAATTTGCACAAGGAACAGGCATGCAAACTAGTCACCTTTCGGCGAAATTCTTGGGAAGGGGGAGGGGGGCCTATTAAGAAAGGAGTGACCATAGTGACTAACTATGATTGACGGATGTTAACTCCTATCATGAGCTTTGACGGTCATTTGGCCAATCAGAAACAGTATTTGTCATTGAGGGGCGGTGACATCAGTCAGTCAGAGCGTCTGCAGGGAAGTTTAGATTTTTTTCTCTCCGAGTCATCGGAGCGTTCAAGTAGCCGCAGCCGCAGTACTATTATTTTGCCGTGTTAATGTGCCTACTTGGTTTATGTGAATCACTTTTTAAATAAATTCACAGAGTTTGCCAACCGTTGTTTTACAGCCGTTTGCATTGATTTATACGGGCGCTGATTAACGGCCGCGGTCGGCGGATTGTCACTGCAGATTAACGTGTCACCTCAAGTTAATAATGTGCTTTTGTCTATTGCTGTTTTCACGGTTTTTGAATGGTGCGTGGTGTTCTGGCCGACACACCTGAGGTGAATGTAGTGATTATAGGAGATCAGCGCCGAAACAACACACTCACCTGCTTCCTCCACTATCGTCCTTGTTGTGTTCCTGCGCACAACTGAGCTGTGTGCGTGTGTGTGTGTGTGTGTGTGATTGCGTGGACACAAGATTAACTATGGTGACAGAGTGTATTCTTATGTGTTTGATTGATGGTTGTGTAGCAAAGATAATGCAAATCCTGTTTGCCACAATATAATTAGTTTATTGTAAGGGAATTTGGTGTGATTGATTTGAGGCTCCATGTTATTGTCTTACTTAAAGCTGGTTTTGCCAGCATTTTTAACCGTTTTCTAAGCTGTTTTAACGTTTTTCTTGGTTAATACCTACACACTTTGTATTGTAAAAGTCAAGGAGGTTGGCTGACTAACTTGTTTTGCTCATTTTACTATTCATCTGATAAAGTTTTCTTTGTCCTTAATTGTCTTCACCAGAATACACCAAATTGCTTCTCTTAAATGTTCAAATCACAAAAAAATCTTCTGGGGGGATGCCCCCAGACAGGGCGGTTTGTTTGCGGACTTCTCACCTTTTGCATGGCTTATGAGTTTGCATGCCTGAAGAATGAAAGTAAAATGAGAGCAGACCTAATTTCCATTTAGGTTGTGTTTGGTTGGCGACATGTTTGTTAGGTATGTGTTGTTTTTTTAAAATAGGAATCTGCCACATAGCCTGGGTGTAGAATAGCTACGAACAATCTCTGCAGTTTTACTCATGTCACAATGGATTCAGTGGCGTTTTCTCCCGGAGGCCAAGGGAAGCCAGGCTTCCCTGTTTTTTAGGCTGTAGTTGTCATCCAATAAAAAAAAATGTATTAACAGTTTCGGTAATTCTTTGGTGTTGTGTTGCTGTCATTTCTTCGCCATTTTTCTGCTCTCATTGAGCATTTCACAATGCGCGAAACAGCGCCCGTTTACATTTAGATTCTGAAGACGCGGCGAAACACGATACTGCACACTGTATGTCCACGAGGAAGCCAGCCCGAGCTGGCATCCCTTGGTGAAAAAAAGAAAGAAGGATTGACCAATCAGGTGAGGCTATTGTCTTGACACTGCCCTCCTGTGATTGGTCAGGAGGGTGTCATGAGGGTGCCAAGGGAAGCCACTCGGCCCTTGGCTTCACACCAATCAAATCAAAGCATCATTATCAACGTCACTGAAATTTAACAACAATAACAATAGCGGGAGATTAGCATGTTTGCATTGTTATCATATTAGCAAGAACAGTTATGGAGGGTGGAGATTTTGAGTATTAAATAAAAAAATATTTTACCAAACTGCCAATTGAGGAGCCATTAAAAATCAAATCTGACGGCAGGCCAATGCGTGTGGAGAGAAAGAAAGTTTATCGCACTTTCAGGGAGGAGAACTATGTCCGCACCGAGTGGCTAGCTGGCCTGGTAGCGGCAATCTTCAGCTAATGGCCTTCCTCTACAAATAGTGAGTAAAATACACACCTTCTCCCGGCGCGGGTTAACTGTGCCCTTTACTGTCCGTTTAGCTATATGTTATGTTTTGTGTTATTTTATTGCTAATTGTGCCTTGATTAAGTTGCATTGCTATCCACTGAAGTTGTTCTGGGTTGTCTTAAGTAGTGTTGTATAATGAACACTTGGCCTAGTTCTTAAACGAAAAGGATGTGAGTGAGTGAGTGAGTGAGTGAGTGAGTGAGTGAGAGAGAGAGCGAACGAGCGGTGTCGGACAGATTACAGGCGTGTGCAAGTCCTGGTAAAGTGACCTAGTTCTTAAACGAAAAGGATGTATAGAAAGTATGTGTTTATGTCAAGCACATAACTGATTGTGTGAGTCGTGTCTCACGTGAACGTGAAACTTAAAATAGCCTATAAAACGCCCCCTAATTATATTGTGAATGAATTCGAATCTGTATTGGGCATTAAGCGGCTAGTTGTGCATTCCGTTCGGGGTGGGGGGTGCATTTATAATACAATGAAATTTAATAAAACGATTAGGAGGTGTGTGAGTGAGAGAGTGAGTGAGAGAGAGAGAGAGAGAGAGAGAGCGAACGAGCGGTGTCGGACAGATTACAGGCGTGTGAAAGTCCTGGTAAAGTGACCAGGCGCTATAATAGCTCTTGTAGTTACATTAAATACAAGCTGCGACGTACCCTACTCTTTTCTGTCCCCCACCTTCCAATAAACATGTAGATTAAAGGTGTTGTCTCACTTGGCTTCCTCAAAAAAAATCCCCACGCCACGCCACTGAATGGATTACACAGGGTTCTCAACTTTTGGAAATTGTTTAGAGTGAGACAGAAGTGTATTTCCCATGCGAGCGCGCGAAGCGCGCGAGTGAAATTTTATTGTGTGTTTTTAACACAAGTTCAGTTCAATATAATTTCTTTGTTTTAGTTAAAATATAGCCTATTGTAGTAATTTTATGATGAAAGTATAACTGGATTAATACCAAATGCCAGACTAGTGAGATGGCTGTAGGCCTAGGGTAGTTGTTCGGGGTAGTTATTTCAGTAAAACTCTTAGTTCAGTTCAGCAAATATGGATACTGGATATTACTGATGCTCGCTGTCGCTTCGAGTGGCAGATTTTGAGGCCTTCAGGATAGGGGTTTTCTGGCTCCCACTTGAAGCACTGTGGCTCCACACCAGCCATTTTGACCATCATAATGGAGGACAATGTTCCTTCTAGGGCTAGTCTGTTTCTGGTGCTGGTGAAGACCAACCATGGAGAAGACTCTTTTGGTGTCCGCATTTGAATGTGGGAGCACTAAAACCAACTTGGCCCCTCAACTAGTAGGTGAAAAATCGAAAAGCAAGTGCAAAACAAAAGCATTATTAGCTATGTCTTATGGGCTTCATGAGGGGCCTCTAAGGCCCCCCCACACACACAGGAATAAACTTTCTACATGTAAATTATATACTGTTCATAAAAAGTAGCTTTCCACCCTGTATCTGTTGCAATGGGCCCCTCCATTATATAACATGGGTCTGCAGACCAATCTTCTGAAATGTTTTTACAGTTGCAGAGTAAAGAGTGCTGCCTGTTTAAGAAAAATAATGTTCCTTCTGCAGCTCAAGATTTGATTTAAATCTAAATTTTCCAGATTGATTTTTCAGATTGATGCATTTTACTTTAAAACTGTACCAATTTTCTTCCAGGGGGGCATGCCCCCGGACCCCCCAACAAGGTACAGGATATCTCCCACAGTATCCCAAAATCCTATGGGAAACACTGACTCCCTTAATATGTTTATGCCAGTAAACGTATGTATCTTTGCAGAAAAGTCAATGTAACTGACTGGATAGGGAGGGGGGCGGGGGGGCTTTAAGAGTCTGGGCCTATTATCTCATAATCCGTCTATGAACCAACTAGTTTCCACAATCTTTTTAATTTTTGCGGGGAGCATGCACAAGCATTATTCATAGAAAAAAATAAAAAATAAATGTGGGGGGCCCCACACAGGGTCTTGAAACGGGCCCCGAGATCCGCCCCTGCACGCTTGTCGTGTAGCTTGACGAAACGCTGCGCCTTCTCTCTGCCCGCTCGGCTCTCGCAGAATGCATTAGTGGGCGCAACAAACGCCACTGTCCCGGGAGAGATTTTTCTTTCCTCGGGACAGCTGGTGAAAACAGAGAACAATTTCGGGAAAAACGGGACGGGTGGCAACCATAGTATAAATAAGGTGGCAACACTAGGTGATGGTGGTGAAGGCCAGGATTTATCGAAGCTATAGGCTATATAAAAAAAATTGTTTGGCAGAGTTATAATTTGCGTGAGAAATGCAAGGTGTGGCGTGGAGCGTGTGAATTGCCTGAAATGCGTGTGTCTCACTCTCATTGCATGAGGGTTGAGAACCCTGATTACATTTAGTTTACCTACACTTATATCAGACTATACTGTAATGTCAATCAAGTAACAGTGTAGGGAGTTCTACTTGTGCTACTGCTCTGCTGGCTTTAATTAATAATAATAATACTTTTTTTAGAGAGATAGCAATTTGCACGATTGTGTCTTTATGATTGGATGTTCAGGCACACGTCTCCATGAATGAATACAGCAAATGCTTAAAGTAAATGTGCAACACTTTTAAGAAATCGGTTTATCCTAGCCTGAGAAAAGGCAGAAAGAGTTGTTTATGGTCTCACTGTCTAACCCTACATTTTCCCATGTGTGAACACTGGCCGACACACCTGACCAGACAGTGATGGACCTTGCAATGAGGGGTTTGTATGCAGGTGTTAAGTGCAGACTGATGTGGTCGGATCGGCCCAGATAGGGCGAGGGGGACGCTTTGTAGCCTTTAGCAAAGTTGCAGTAGACCTGGTCCAAGATATTATTGCCTCTGGTCGGAAAGTCAATAAACTTGTGAAATGTTGGCATTACAGTCTTCAGCTTGGCATGGTTAAAGTCGCCTGCTATTATAAACACACCGTCTGGGTGGTTGTTTTTCAGCTGTAGGATAGCGTCATGCAGACTAGCCAGTGCTAGCTTAGCGTTAGCTTGCAGTGGTATGTAAACAGCAGTTAAGAACACCACTGTAAACTCCCTTGGCAGATGAAACGGTCTACATTTAACTGTTATAAACTCCAAATCCGGGGAGCAAAATGTCTCTACAATGTCAGTTGTGTTGCACCATGAGTTGCACACGTATATGCGGACACCACCGCCTTTATCCTTACCGGAGTCAGCTGTTCGGTCCGCTCGGTAAACAGTGCGGCCTGCTAGCTCAATAGCAGCGTCAGGGATGTTCGGATTCAGCCAGATTTCAGTGAAGAAGAAAGCACAGCTATTTATCCTGTTTGAGTGAAGCCTCAGTCTGAGTTTGTCGATCTTGTTGACAATGGACTGGGCGTTCGCTATGAACAGGCTGGGCAAAGCTGGTCGATCCGGTGAGCTCCTTAGCCTAGCTTGGATGCCGCCCCGCTTGTCCATGATTTTTACGGACCTGGCTGAGAGAAAGAGGTTGTCACCCAGTATTTCATGGTACATGGCCCCATCCATAGTTCCCTCGATGTAGTAAAGTCCACCTGTCCCCTTAGAAGAGAAACACCCCCAAAGCATAATGCTTCAACCTCCATGCTTTACTGTGGGGATGGTGTTCTTGGGGTCATAGTCAGAATTCCTCTTCCTCCAAGCATAGCGAGTCACTATGATACTATGAAACTCTACACGCAGATACACAGCCCATACCAGACCACCTGCTCAGCAACACTGCGACCGTCTGGACAAACTTCAGGCTTTGCCAAAGGACTCTCGGTCCAAACTACCACATTCACGCAGAGTCATATTTAGGACGAAGGTACTTCCTCCTTAGCACATCAAGGACACAGTATGTTTTCATTCAACACAATTATCAGGGAGAGCGCGAACGCAGTCCCCCACTACCACAAATTACGCAGTCGAGATTCCCACATTTGGGGAATTCGCAGGGGTCAGCACAGCCTGAGTGCAATGGCTGAGCCTCGCCCTGGGTGAACCACCTTCTTGATCATGGTATCTCCCCTACCAGGTAAGTATGCATTGGAACTGTCAGACAAAGGGCCCCAAGCCCAGACACAGCCTCCTGGCTGGCGGTGCCTGCACGTCATAATGCCAGAGTTAGGTGCTTTAGCATTGACCCGCCTTCATCTGGTATCAAAGTTGTGTAAAAGTGAAAAAGACTGCTGAAAAATGAGTAGGGCATGCAGTACTCGGTCTTTGTCCCCTATGTTTGCTTTAACCAAACATGAATTACTCAAAAAAAGACAGACAACTCTGCCAAAAGCCACTTGGCGAGCTGTGTCTGTCTCAGAGAAAGCAAACACAGTCAGAGCAAACACCAAGCATCCTATCAGGGGAGAATAACTGGAGCACATGTCTTCCTCCACAAAGTCAGGACAATCTCGGGGAGGAAAACCAACAAATTTTGTCCCGTGTTAAAGGCCGCACCCACTTGTCTCTCACTCCCATCTGGATCATGGCTAATTGGCATTAAGCTGCGAACGCACCGCGGTGCAACAACAACAACATGGTCCAGCTGTGCCAAAAAATACAGATGTAGGTACACTGTGTAACCAGCGGCAGTCATGTCACAAATATCATTAAAACAGCATGAAGACGCACCCCGATCGCAAATACACACACATTAACAGCAATTCAGCAACATACTAAACACATTAACAAAAGCATTGTGTGCTCAACGGCAAAAATAAAGGCAGACATCAGCCTACCTGAAAGTGTGCCGGGTCTGACGGAGGGCAACACCGGTGCTTCGCTGTACTATATTGGAATTCCACACGGACACTGCCGTCAAGTTTGGGTTCATATTATCCTCCGGAACAGCACACAGCTGGGTGAGTTTCACTATGCTAACTGGCGCTACCTTGGCTAAACTTGATACTAAAGAACTTGATTTTGTTCCAATTTGAACACATCACCTTCTCCCAAGCATTCTCTGAGTCGTTCAGGTGTTCATTGGCAAACTTCAGATGGTTCTGTACATGTCCCGTCTTGAGCAGGGGGACCTTACGGGCACTACAGGATTTCAATCCATTACAGCATAGTGTGTTACCAATGGTTTTCTTGGTGACTGTGGTCCCAACTGCCTTGGGATCATAAATAAGCTCCTCCCGTGTAGTTCTGGGCTGATCCCTCACCTTTCTCATGATCATTGATACCCCACAAGGTGAGATCTTGCATGGAGCCCCAGAACGAGGGAGATTGATGGTCATTTTGTGTTTCTTTCATTTTCGAATAATCGCACAAACAGTTGTATCCTTCTTACCCAGCTTCTCACCACTGGTCTTGTAGACTATTCCGGCCTTGTGCAGGTCCACAATCTTGTCCTTGATGTCCTTAGACAGCTCTTTGGTCTTGCCCATGATGGAGATGTTGGAGTTTGATTTATTGACTCTGTGGACAGGTGTATTGTATACAGGTAACAGCTTGAGACAGGTGTGTTTTATACAGGAAGCTAGTTGAGATTAGGAATACTTTTTTAAAGCACAAGGACTAATCTGTGGGAGCCAGAATTCTTTATGGTTGGTAGGGGATCAAATATTTATTTCACTCGATGAAATGCAAAATAATTTTTTTAAATCTTTTTTTTAATGTGATTTTCTGGATTTTCTTTTTGATATTCTGTATATCACTGTTAAAATAAAACCTAGCTTTAAAATTATAGACCGCTCATTTCTTTGTAAGTGGGCAAACTTACAAAATCGGTGAGGGATCAAATACTTATTTCCTCCACTGTATATATTTTTTTTATATATTCTCTGGGTTGAAAATGTAATTAATATTGGTAATATTGTATCCGTTATTTTCATATCATTTGCTGAAATTATTAAGGTTAGCAGTGTGTTCACCGGACACTAATAGATATACAAATATCTAATATGCCAACACATGGCAGCAACTCAGTGCATTTAAGGCATGTAAACATTTTTGATCTGCCGAAGTTCAAACTCATCAGCATCAGAATGGGGAAGAATGAGATTTAAGTGGATTTGAATGTGGCATGCTTGTTGGGGCCAAATCAAGTCAAAGTCAAAGTCTTGTATTGTCAGTTCTGATATATGCAATGCATACATCAGAATCAAAATGGCGTTTTTCTCTGGCCCACAATGCAGTTGGAACGATAAAACAATAATACAAAAAATAATAATAAAAAAATGCATAGAGTTAAATAAGATAAACAAGATAAACATAAACCATATTTACACAAGATACATTCTAAATACTAAGTAGTGCAAAGGAATTTTCTGTGCAATATAAAACAGTAGGGGAAAGTGGGGTGAGTTGTGCAACTTTTTACTCAAAGTGATTTTAAAGTGAGGCCTTGACAGTTATGTCTCCAACTCAAATATGTACATATATTTCAGGATGTTGTGCATCCCTGGCAATAAAAACTTTGGATCTGGAATAAACTGTTTAAGAAACATAGCTTTCGGAAAAAAAGTTGTCTTGTCGCACAAATCACCCCACAACGTGGGGTGATTTGTGCATTTGGAGAAAATAAGATGGGTGAATTGTGCCAATTTATATATATCTCAAAAACTGTAATGCAAGACAAATCCATTAGACAATCACTTATTTAAGGTGTATTTAAAGTAAATAAAGTAAATAGTTGACAAAGATTGAAGGTGCATTTTCTTAAACAAGGCCTAGCAGATCTAGGTGGTTTTGCCTGCAAAGCTCACAATGACAAAGTCACCATCATCATCTTTCTGGCCATCTGAACTCTCATCAGTGGTGTCGTTAAGTGGCATTGAGATGTCACTCTCTTCTGAGCTACTGTAGACAATCACTTTCTTTTGGTGACCAGCGTATACAGCCATGCCACTGGCACAACTCTCAGAAATGTACTTTGCACTAGTTGCTCCGTGCTTGTGGAACCAACTGCCACCTGACAAATGTGATTCCCCCTACATTTCTGCCTTTAAATCAAGGCTCAAAACCCATATGTACACCCTGGTGTTTCCTCCCCATTAACCTCTGCACTACTTACTTACCTCTGCACTACTATCTGTGTTTATGTGGATGTATGGGCTTTACGTCTTTTATTTTGGTTAAGCACTTTGGACAGTGCAAACTGTCATAAATGTGCTTTTATAAATACATTTTACTTACTTACTTACTTATAACTCACCTAGGCCATTTGGCACAAATCACCCCATCCCCAGAATTCTGGATAATAGCCATGATAAAGCAATTTAGGGTTGACATTGTGCTAACTATATAGACTCAAAGTGTAGCATACCAAAGCACTAAAACATGTGTCAAATGTTTTCAAACGTGTCTATAATTGTTCAGACACAATAATCAAAAAACCTTGATCATGGACATTTTACTTTCAAAGGCAAAACACAGTTTTTTGAGCTTAAATGTGCTTATATCTTATTCCTTGTGTCTCCCTTCTTTACAGGATGAGTCAAATGGATGGCTCTTCTTAAATATGTGGTCACATTTCCAATTTCTTCCACGGTTTTCTAGAAACAAGGGGTTTTGCAACTTCCAAAATGCACAACTCACCCCACTTTCCCCTATATATAAAATATAATAGAAAGTAAAAAGTAGATAAGTTAAATTGAAATGTGCAATGTGATGAAAAATATTGAAGCGATCTCGACTTCCAAAGTCTGATCTTCAATGAAAAGCTAGTATCTAAGTTTATTAGTTATGACCTCTTAAACCAGTATTAACTAACTTGTAACACGATGCTTTAACTACAACCTTTTTATTCATAAAGAAATATCCCCTTCTCTCACAGCTTCTGCTGAGCGGCGAACCCGGTCTCCTGCGCTGAGCGCGCGGAATTATAACCACTAGACTACCGGGGATTCTTCTAAAGAAATAAAAATTGTTCTACTTAAACCTACTGTGTTCAGCGTTTTACTTCATCAAAACCTATTCATCTATATAATGAATCCTGTTTAGGTATGAAATGTAACACTTTATATTTGATCCCGATAATCATTCACCACTTTCAGGCAGAAGATATATTTCACAAGTTATTACCCTCAGTTTTATGTAACCGATGTTTATTAATTCCACCTCCTAAAAAATAGAACAGATATACTATTTTCAGCATTCAACAGCACGCGTTAAACCTGGGAAGGTATTAAAAACATTCCTTTAAGTAAAAAGGTCTTGTTTATGAGGTTGTGTTCAATAATGTTGTCAGCGTGTGTCGGCCGTTGCATGAGTACCAACTTACATTGTGTTCCTTACGAGGGCGCTTCACGTCATTCTGTAGAAAAAACTATAGCTAGGTCCGTTAATTATTTCTTATAAACTAAATGGTAACTGAGACAGGCGGAACGGTTTACTGGTTTTTATTCAATCACATGATATTAGAGAACATCATATAACAGAAAAGACAGAAACAAGATTATTTGTCTATTCACTCATCAAATGGAGTTTTTGTTCATTTTCCCCTAATAGATGTTTCCTTGGTATTTCTCACAATTTGCAAAAGCACAAGATCAGAGTTATTGCATGCTCTCCGATTTTAAACTTGCCTCTGTCCCTAATCTAAAATCCCGCTCAGTCTGTAAAAATGGTGAGGACTTCAAGAAAGTTTCCATTAACCTTCGTTAATTCCATCCCCATTCTATAAGTCTAATATTCCCCATCTAAAGTTTTAGAATTTTACCAAGTCATCTGTGTTTAAAGACAGAGAGAGAGAGAGTTAGAGAGGTGCTTGGTTGTTCCGTCCCAAAGTTTACCGAGTCGAGTTACCAACTGGCTCTCCCCCCTCCAAACATCTGCTTTTATTCTAAGGGAGGTGTCTCTTTCCAGAACTAACAGGAAGGAGGAGCCCATTCAACCAGCACATAAAAAATCCCTCTTTATCGCCCTCTCTCTTCCTCTGCGTGAATATACTGTTTTAACTTACAAAAAAAAACTAACACTTTCCCTTGTTTTTCAAAATAAAACCCACATCACTACAACTCACCCGGAAACCAGGCTTACACAATCCAAACTTCAAAATAAAACAGTGTACCACTTTGTTTAAATGTACGAATGTAACAGTTTTATCACATATTCGTCCATAATATTCAACAATATTTACAATGTGCAATATGCACAAATTGGCTGGTTTGCGTGTTTCTGGAACTGCAGTTATCTGCCTTGTTGATGTCAGGGGCTTGGAGGAGAATGGCCAGACTAGTTTGGTGTGTGTGTGACGGTGACTCGCTGCACAGATTCATTTTAAAAGGGCAACAACTAATGAGGAGTAATGGCTTTTTCTGACCGGTCGCTGAATTTCGCCACCCACTCACTCGGCAAAGCTTCCCCCCCAAAAAATAAATAAATGCAGGTCTGTGACAGTGTTCTACTCTGGTCTACTGCACGGACATTTGTTCCTGAGCTACTGTGTACTTCAGGTTCAATATAGATAGCAGAATACTACTTTTAGTGTAGAATATGCAGAACTCTTATATGATGTATTGCCTGCTTTAACACAAACAGATGTGTGGTACAAACATGATTTACTGGTTGTTCAGTGGGGCGCGAAGAGAGAATGCTGTTGAGTTACCTTTACTGTCGCTGCGACTGATAAATAATTGTTTCTGTGTAAATCTTTTATTGACACAATGATGCCTATACACCCCACGGTCATATCATATGTGTGTTGTAGATATACAGTATGTTGTGTATTTGTGTGTAGGCAAACAGGATTCATATATTGCATACGGCAGTAGCAGGGAAGATACGCTTCCAATGTGTGGATGGTTCAAATCTGTACTTCCATTCTATCTTAGTTACCTATTAAAGTATTTTTCATTGAAGTAATTGGCACTTGGTCTTCAGTAGACCCTATTGCTAATCATTTCATGTAAATGAAGAAGACAAGGGAGCTTGACATTAAAGGTTAACCCATACCCATAAGTGATTTTGGAGAATGTTTGTTGACAAAATCAATTTTTGTCAAATCAGTATATCTCCTCACAATCTGCTAGCGGTCCATACTGTGAGCGCACTGAAAAGAGATCTGGTGTTAATACACAGCCTAGGCTCTGTAAACAAAGGTAATGTAAACAAAGGGGGCTCATCGTAGCATGACAACATGCCAGTTTACAGAGCCAAGGCTGTGTAACACCAGAGGGGTATACTACGAAGCAAACTCAACAGAGCCCGCTCTCTTTTTTGATCTGGTTCAACATAACACATACCCTCGCTCAGAGCTAACCGGTATCACGAAGGCAGTTATCAACCTCTTATGTTGAACGAGGGTTTCAGCTTCAGGCTCTGTGCGCGTCCCCATGAGAGGGGGCGTTTGGCCGTCATTTGACTCTGCTTCCGCACAGACTGGACTGTTCTTGTGCCGCTAACTTTACACTAACGGACTGATTGCCAGCAGCTGACTTCGCTGACTTCACTCAAGAGGAAGAGTTTGTCAGTCTGAATTATCACAGAACAGCAGAAAACAAAGAGCCGAAAAAAACGCTTACTGCAAATAAGGAGAGAGTGGAATGTTGTCACAAAATTGGGCTACTGAATTGATTAATTTATTTTACAGATCGTTCTCGCAGTGCGTAACGTGACATTATAAAGCAATTAAAGGTTGAACTCGGATTTAAACAGTACACCATTTAGCCTAGTTGATAATCCTACACTTAAGAATCTGATTTAAATCTGACACTGTCCCCTAATGAATAGCATAGCCTATGTGGAAAATCACGTTAGTTTTGGGCCACATCAAAATTAATACAATTTTGATTTTGATTTAGGCTAATAGCCGCCCTTTATTTGCACCTTATAAATACCATTAAAATAAATAGCCTAGATACAAAACCTGTAGGCTAGTCTGTATTTTCCGGACAAATATGAATCTACTGTGAGAAGCTTAACCTGCGAGTCTGCAGCGATGTCCGAACTGTGACAGCTGTCACCTGACACGTCCCAACTGTAATCGCTACTGATGAAAAGAAAGAAGCCCACAGTGAAATTATGTTGCAACCTGTGATTTTATAGAACACTTCATTAAGAGCTAGTGTGTGTAGATTGCCAGGTAAAATCATTTGAGGTGAGAGCATAGAATGGCGCTGCATACACTATTTTACATTTTCTGCATCAATAACTATGCATGTGGCAAAAAGCCGCAGCGTGATGCGACAGTTCACTCTATTGTAAGCCTTATGTCACGGCTTCGTTTCGTTCATTAACTTACTGATCAATAAGTTTACTGATTTAACTAGTTTAGGCCTACTCAGTGAGAAGTATCGCTCAGACAATATAGTCAGGTCCGCGCCTCCGCGGGATTTCAAAAGGTGTAGTTTCCTTAAAGGGCAGCGCTCTAAGAGCCGAATTTAAACTCAAACTCCGGAACAAAAACTGGTCTGGGCAGGTTAGCCGTGCAGCCTCTGTTACCACGGTGATCTAGCCAGGTAGAAAGAGAGCCACCTTTCGTGATACTGAAAACTCTGGCTTTAGACCGCTTTAGACTCAACAGACCTCGCTCAGCCCTTAATCTCGCTTCGTAGTATACCCCTCAGATTTCTCAGTGCACTCATAAAGCCGGGAACACACCGCACTGGCCGCCTGCGGCGGTTGGCCGCGTGAACGCAGGAGGCTCGCCGCTTGTCATATTGGGCCATATCCGCCGCCGCCGCCGGCCGCCACATCGAAGGCGGCGGTTGGCCGCGTGACCGCAAGAGGCTCGCCGCTTGATCATATTGGGCCATATATTCCTAACGCCGACGCCGAGATCAGACCCGTCACACTTACGGTGCAACAACAACAATGACATGGTCCAGCTGTGCCAAAAAATACAGATGTAGGTACACTGTGTACAGCGGCAGTCATGTCACAAATATCATTAAAACAGCATGATCGAAAATACACACATATTAATAGTAATTCAGCAACATACTAAACACAATAACAACAGCAGTGTGTGCTCAGCTGCAAAAATAAAGGCAGACATCAGCCTACCTGAAAGTGAAAGTGTGCCGGCTGACGGAGGACAACACCGGTGCTTCGCTGTACTATATTGGAATTCCACACGGACAATGCCGTCCAGTTTGGGTTCATATTATCCTCAGGAACAGCACACAGCTGGGTGAGTTTCACTATGCTAACCGGCGCTGCCTTGGCTAAAGTACAACCAACAGCTAAACAGATGCAAAATACACATATTTGCAGAATGTATTGGAAGCCCAATGTCCTCACTCCACACGCCCAACTCGTCTTGCAGACCACCGGGCAATCTCAACGCCGCTGATGAGCTGTGGAGGCGCGGCGCCCAGCGCGCCGCAGAAAAATATGAAATTTTTCATCTTTTTCTGCAGCGCCGTGTTCGCTGCACAAGCCTTCGATTCACGCTCCTTCGATGACGCGCCGCAAATGGCCGCGCTCCCGATTCACGCTCCTCTCATGAGGCGCGGCCACGCGCCGCGCAAGCGCCCGCCACCGGCCGCTGGACGCCGATTATTGGGTGGACGCGCGGCCACGCGCTAGTACAATGACTTTGTATGTAATCTCGCCGCGCGGCCAGTGCGGTGTGTTCGCAGCTTAATACAAACGAGAAGCAGATATAGTGAGTGGATATTCACTGATTTTGACAAAAAGTGATTTGTCAACAAAGATTCTCCAGAATTGCTTACCCCACCTTTAAGGGATAGAGGTGCATGGTTTTTTCTCCAAGCTAGTCCTAATCTACTGAAACTGGGGAATGGGTTGGGAGTCACAAGCAAAACATGGACAACACCGCGACTAAATGTGCTGTTTTGAAGACGTAATTACCAGGAGGGTTCATGCTCATCAGTTTGTCTCATCAGCGTCCCATTGAAGAAATTCAAACGCCGTGGTGTCTGATTGATGTACTGTGCTCTGACTGATAACATATGTTTATATGATGCTTCTCCCAGAGCTGAGGGCACTCACAGCTGTGGCTGCTCTACAGGAGAATAGTGTGTCTGCTTCTCTTTTTAGTCCAGACACAGCAGCTGAATAGGATAACATATGTATCAATACCATCATGAAAACTTGCCAGTTCTTTACATATGTTCAGAACTATTTCAAATAAATATGCAACGTTGGAAATACAACCTATTATTCATACATCTATCTTCTTAAAACCAGAAATCAAGATGTTGGAAAAAGGCAAAATAAACAACAATGCGGATTAGGCAGATCATTTATAAGAACGTCAATCCATCCACACTGTAGCACAGTGTTTCGTTTATCTATTGTCACTGGGTGATGTTTTGTATCCATTATTTTTGCTCATTGTCCACAATAGACCTGCCGTTGTCTGCCTTTTTTTAACTGATAGCATTAGCAGCTGTTATACAAAGAGATGTTCCACTCAGGGCCTTTTTCTAACAGGCAGCTCTGTTTCCATTTGCTCCACAGCCTTTTTGCTCTTAATGCCTCCACTCCTGATTATTCTCCTCTCACCTGAACGCATTCTCCTCTTAATGCATTTTCCCCTTACCTTAAAGGTCCCATATTATGCTAAATGCACTTTTTAAATGTGTTCTAACATATCCATGGGGCCACGGTGTGCCTAGAGACTGCCAAAATATCAAAAAAAATAACAATCTCTCCTTTTCTCACTCTCCCCCTTTCTGAAACCCCCACCCCTCCCCCCACATTTACTCCAGTCAGAATTCTGGCCGTCTATTACGTAATAGACGGCACAGCCACATCCCCATATTTTCTATATATGTCCATGCTTCCGATGCACGTCCACCGTGCAGTGGTCTAAAAAAAAAAAAAAAAAAAAAAAAAGTCTGATAACCCCACCCCCCCCCCATTTCTTATTGGTCCACGGCCCCGAGATCCGATGGATGGCTGCCATGTTGTTTTCCCCGCTAAGCGACAAGATGCCCATAGCCTATTGTGAATGTTACATACACCAACACAGAATGCTTTTGCTCATCATACTCCACTCATTTATCTTATCCACAGCAGTCTATGCCTCGTTTTTAGTAACACAACGGATAGGAAGCTACTTGTGGGTTTTTGCAAACAGTGAAACTGAAAGAAATGTTTTTATTGGTATTTTTGCCTGACTGGTGTATAGCTATTTAGCTTTGGGACAAGCATTCAACTTTTGCTCATAAAAACATAATTCTATTACCCAGACTAGTCTGGAAATGCCTCGTTTTTAATAGGACAAAGGATTGTAACTTAATAGTGTGGAAGTCAATTTTGAATATATTTTTTTTTCACTGATTTGTGTGGTATTTTTAGCCGTAGCTTCCGAGCTAGCTTCGAGACAAGCATTCAGCTTTTGCTCATAAAAACATAATTCTATTACCCAGACTAGTCTGGAAATGCCTCGTTTTTAATAGGACAAAGGATTGTAACTTAATAGTGTGGAAGTCAATTTTGAATATATTTTTTTCACTGATTTGTGTGGTATTTTTAGCCGTAGCTTCCGAGCTAGCTTCGAGACAAGCATTCAGCTTTTGCTCATAAAAACATAATTCTATTACCCAGACTAGTCTGGAAATGCCTCGTTTTTAATAGGACAAAGGATTGTAACTTAATAGTGTGGAAGTCAATTTTGAATATATTTTTTTTTCACTGATTTGTGTGGTATTTTTAGCCGTAGCTTCCGAGCTAGCTTCGAGACAAGCATTCAGCTTTTGCTCATAAAAACATAATTCTATTACCCAGACTAGTCTGGAAATGCCTCGTTTTTAATAGGACAAAGGATTGTAACTTAATAGTGTGGAAGTCAATTTTGAATATATTTTTTTTCACTGATTTGTGTGGTATTTTTAGCCGTAGCTTCCGAGCTAGCTTCGAGACAAGCATTCAGCTTTTGCTCATAAAAACATAATTCTATTACCCAGACTAGTCTGGAAATGCCTCGTTTTTAATAGGACAAAGGATGGGAAGATATTCCTGTAGAAATCAAGCTACTGTTTTCACTGGTTTTAATCATGTCAAACTGTTCTCTTAGCTGCCTCTGAGTAAACAACTGTGTTCGCAGTCACGACTCACGTAGTGTCTCTCTAGTATCGCGAGAGCACGGCAGAGACGGTGGGAGAGCCCCATGGCCATATAAAGAAAGCCCGGCAGAGAGGTGGGAGGGGCCAGCCAGATCGCAGAAATACAGCTCATCCAGGACAATCAGGGTATAGAGGCATGCTACAATAAATGATCTGAACAATTTTTTCAGCTAACAACTAAAAAAAAACGTATTAGGGACCTCTAAGACCATATAATATTGACAGAAAAGAGCATAATATGAGACCTTTAATACATTTATTTTCCCTGGGTAAGGCGTGGGCTGTTTGAGCTTGAACATATTGATTGTTGTAGTGGAATTTGATGCCTGGAGACTTTGCTGCTTCTACCTCTCTCCTGCAGCCCCGCAGGGAGTTTTAAATGGAAACACATTACTATGAATCACACAGCGGGGAGCTCCGTGATTGATAGCGTTGCTTACTATTTACTAGTAACTGTCTGGAGATAAGCCCTGAATTTATGGAGTATTGGAAATCCTAGCCGCTGCTACATGCGGATTAGAGTGAGGAACGGCTCCCCCCCCACCCCCCCGATGACTGGAGTCACCCAGGTTAACGGCTTAAGTGGAAGGCAAGGGGCCCCCGTTTTTTTTTAATAAAATAATATTTAGTGTGTTTTCTTTTTATGACTGGACTGTTACTGTAAATGGAATGGGAGAAAAAACGCCTTGAGTATGGTCTTTGTGTGTGTGTGTGTGTGTGTTTATGGAGTGTGCTCATTTGCTTTTACCTCTGCCTCCAACTCATCTAAGTGTGTCTCACTAAAGCATTTACTGACAAGCCGTTGTGACTGGGCTCATATGGAAAGTATATGCTCACCTTAAAAATCGCAGTTGCAAATGAGTGTAGGTAAGTGGACTGAGGCCACTCTGGGAATGTGTGTGTGGAGGGATATATTTGGTTAAAATCAAACCTGACTAATCTGACAATGTGGTTACCTTTATTTATCTTAACTCAAAAGCAAATTACTTAAAGGGATAGTTCAGTATTTTTGAAGTGGGGTTGTCTGAGGTAGGGGAGAACGGGGTAAGTAGGCACACTTTTTACTCTAGTGAGAATTGCTCATCACCAAAACATCTGTCAATAGTCATTCCTACATTAAATTGAAGCTTAAGGTGTTGGCTAGAAATGTGTGTCTCTCTTTTTTCCCAACTTATTGTAATGAAGAAGTAATTTACCATCAAAGACACTCTGACACATTGTGACAACCAACCCCATCAAGGGGTCGGTTGTCACACACTATGGGGTTGTTTGTCACAATGTTATCTTAATGGGAAAAATCTTAAAAAGAAGGCAAGGAGGCAGAACCAAATTTGAATGTTTAATTGCATTGTCAAGTTGACAAATAGGCCTACATAACGTTCTGTAGCCTTGGCAGCTGGTCTAGTTTGGGATGCACTGGGTTGTTTTGATTTTGTTGCCCTTTTTTCTTTTGCTTGCTAGCTGCCTTTTCCTGCTCTATTCTTTCCTTCTCTGGGGTGTCAGTGAGGATACAGCTTGACAATTTCTTTCGTTATTGGGTTCCTTTTCTGGCTGCAGCCTTGAGATAACATGTGACAACCAACCCCCCAAAAAATTTGACGACCAACCCCAACTTGAATTTCTTGCTAGCATCAAGGCCAACAACCATCTGACAACTAATTAGCTTGCTAACCACAATCTAAACTATAGTTTACCCTTCACACTTTCTGAGGGTAACAAGTGTTTTGTTATAAAGCAATTGTGTAAAAGCCTAGAAGAAAAATACTGAGAAGCAAAATATTTTGAATTTGACATGAAAAACACAAAACATCCTCTCACCTGAAATGCAGCAGTCTAACTCCAAGGAAGTCTATGTATGTGACCTCTGATCCCAATTCTGGACCTTTTTTATATCAACATTTCAGAGCTAGCGCGCTCTGGTGGCGAGATATAACGAATGTGACATCCAACCCATGTGACAAATTACCCCGTTCTCCCCTACTGATGCATAGTAGTGTGTTACCTTATGGAGATGGAAATCAGTGCAGTCACTATAAGGAGTATAGGGGAGATGTCACTGTAGCAGAAGTTAGCCTTGTACTGTTACAGACAGGGCCAGAAGAAAAACATTGTTCTCCAAATACTGCATATAAATGCGAAATAATTGTATCTAGTTAACTGTCTGTTCCTATCTATCAAATAGTGAGTTAAAAATAGTGATAGAGCATATGACCCACTGATGAAAGCTCTTGTATTTGCTGCCTTGCCCAGTAAAACTATCGGAGTAGCGACCTCGTATTAACTGTGCTGCAGAGGTGCGTTCTTTTACTCAGGACATGGGAGCTTCAGACTCAGAAGTAATGGGTTCAGACCTGTCTGCATTCCAGTTCATCTGTTAGTTTTTTTAAATCTTTATACAGTCTATGGTTTGTATAAGACATGGTCCTAGGTCCCACATTTTCAAAATGTATGAAAATGTCTTTCTGCAAATTGTGTGTGCTGCTGTGTCTGAAGTTCCCCGATTTTCCACTTGCAATCGAACGCAGCATGCATGCCTGGGCGAGTGCTCTCACTGCGCAGTGCCAACTGCTGTAAGGATACAGACTCTCTGTCTGCACTTCTCATAACTTTTTGGTCACAATGTTGGATCAGAACACACACAGAACGCATTCAGGAGGTATGAGCTGCCAATCTACTGACTTCATACAGTCAATAATGTTCGGTTTCGAAAGAAAGTCTGGTCCAGAAGTGCCTGCAATTACATTTACAGTCACCAGAAATGGCAAAATACAGCTTTAAAACGTAAGTATCCATATCAATCATCTGCTAAACTGATCCGCCAATCAGCTGCTCGACTCTAGAAAGTCAAGAAAACAAAAATAAACAGCTGTCTGGCGGCACGCTAAAGCTGTGGGAAGCATTTACATGTGTGGAGACATTTTTTTTTTCTGGCCCTCGTCTGCAAAAGTTCAGTGCTGACTTCTACAGCGATATCTCCCCTGAACTCCTTCTAGTGACTGCACTGATCTCACCATCTCCATAAGATTACACAATAGTATCCAGCTGCATCCCCGGAGAACAGTACTCTGGCGGGGCGGAAGTACTGTGGCTGGGCGGAAGTTACCTAAGAAGTCTTCTTTTTTTTTAGACAAATAAACGTATTTATCGCTGAAATTAACGTAACAAAAAAATATATTTTTTTGGCGATTATGTTCAGGCATCACAGTTGTGTGGTTAGGGTTAGGGCAAGGGTACAGGGAGAGGTTAGAATATATATAGATAGAACATTAGATTAGGTTCAGGCATCACAGCTGGGTGGTTAGGGTTAGGGCAAGTTAGTGACGTAGCAGCAGACATGTTATGGAAACTAAATAGTCAAAAATCACATCTGTCACAACACTTCCGCCCAGCCACAGTACTTCCGCCCCACCAGGGTATTGTTCTCCGGGGCTGCAGCTAGACTCTACTCAGATTACACACTAACTATGCAAAAGTACCCCAAACAACCCCACTTTCAAAAACACTTAACCATCTCGTTAAGGTTATACTTCAAAAGCAGCCATCATACTTCCACCTATCATCAGCTAGGTCCAGCGAATGGACCAGGGACCCGGGAGCAGTGCCTTCTTCCGCAATTGTAGACACAGTGTTTAGTGTTTCACAAACTTCAATGTTTGTTCTCTAGGACCAGTTTAAGCACTGTTGGCACGGAATTAGTATTACCTGGGGACCTCATGTGATATAGAAATTACACCCCCCCCCCCCCCATGTTTTCACTCTTTTGATGGATTACAGCCTGCTCTTTGGGTAACTAGGGTGTAGGGTTTTTAGTATGGTGTAGGTTGGGTAAAGCGAGATGATCCTGCACTCAAAGTACTGTAGAAACACTCCAAGGCAGCATCCATTCATCTTGAGATGCTGGAAGAGGCCTTTCAAAGGTGCAAAAAACATAGAAATAAATGTATATGACCCCTTTGATATCGCAGACATTTACATTAGCAAGGGACAAATATTATCACATGACCTTTGCGTTTGGCAAAATATTGTAATTTTTCGGTGGAATTTTAACTTCACAAATTACGGAAATGGCAGATTGTCTTGAGATTAAAATCACAGACAAGCTCTGCAATTATTACACAAAACTAGTGGTCACCTGGGGCCTCATTTATAACGGTGTGCGTAGAAACCTTCCCAAAACATTGCGTTCGCACAAAGCCAAGAAAGTGCTGCGCAAAAAAAAAGTTGAGATTTATAAAACTGTGCTGCGCACAGTTGCACGCAATCTTCCCTTTATAATTACCCACCTGCGGTGAATTGTGCACGGACGATCTCCGCCCGGTGTCATCCCACTACACGTCCCAGTTTCATCCCACAATCTACCATACATGGCGAATGCTAAATAGCTCCTGAATATGACAACGCACTTAATAAGCACAGCATTTTGATTGACATGAGGAAAAAAGGGAGGTAACCGGCCACAAAGAAAGCGACTGGGAAGGAAGAAAGCCCGTGCCATGCGTCGCTGTAACTGCCTCACAAACACAAACACACACGCGCGCGCTGATCACATATCATGATTGGCACAGTCGTTATAGTCTTTGGGCTGTTTTGCCCAACTTTGTACTGTATGAAATATCACGTATTAGCGAACCTGTAGGACTAGCCTATATGTAGGCCTATATAAAATGTGTTGTGAGAAGTGAAATAATGCATTAGCCTATAGTATATTCCAAAGCATTGTTTCCCTTCCGAGATCAACACATTTCCAACAACGTCAGATTATAGTTTAAACTTCGAGGGTTAGTTGTTATGGGAAACTTACTTACTTACTTACTCCTCTTCGTCCCCTATGGGACATAAGGCTTCAATGAGCAATCTCCATTGCATTCGGTCCCTGGCTGGTTATGGGAAAGAGATGCATAAAATAATTTGCTAAATTCATAACATGATTTTATCTAACGAAATATATAGTTTTAATTAATATGGTTGGCCTTAACTTTGTTCAAAACTACTTTTTACACACAGCCTAAAATATAAACTATTTGCTCTCCCGCTGGCCACTCAGGGACACACCTCCCGACGTATATGATATTATTATAGAGTAGAACTATAAGATTCAATTTAAAAATATAACCAAAATATGTATGAGCTGTGGATGACCTACTTGATAAGTAAATCAATCTACATAATTACTGCATGCCATAGACAACAGTAGCCTATATTCGCAACAATAGGTACGCACATATAATTGATTAAATATATTGGGTGTCAAGGATATGTGTGTTTTTCCGATGACAGAGCTTTATTTTGTGGTGTTGCCATTGAGTGTCGCTGATTCCCCGAGTCAGCAAAACCTTGCGTGAGCTCTACGCATGGTCAAAAGTTTGCGTGGGAATACGCACACTTCTCCGCAAAGAATTATTTTATAAATACCACCGGTTTGCCAACGCACATTTCACCGCACATTTCTGCCGTCTACGCAAGGTTTTTGTGCGTAGAAAGCTTTATAAATGAGGCCCCAGGTAATACTAATCCCATGTGAATGGGAACTCTCCCATTAAACTCAACTCTCCACTGATAGACGTCAACTTTAATATTTTTTTGAAGCAGCTCACAGATCGTTTGAGGCAGTTTATACAACTGTGTTTTTAGATTACAGAGACAGTTTACATACTTTAGATCTTATACCTCAGCTGAACATATGGATTTTGATCCTTTGTGAATGCTCACTGCCTGTTTTCGGACCGCAGTGCCACATTTTACAGATCTGTTATTCCACCTCAGAGGTTACAAATCTGTTTTTGTACTTCCTAAACAGCTTACAGACCTCAGTTCTTACCCCCATAGAGGCATTATTTGAAAAATAACACTCAAAAATATCTTACAGGCATCATATTTCATACTCTTCTAGACCTAACCTAGCTGACCAGCTTGCAGACATTTAAAATACCTCAGCTTTTATACTGGAAACACTTTTTATCTGCATGATCTGCTTTTGATTTTTGCAGAAGCAGTAACCCATTGGTGTTTATATCTTGGACAGGTTGTTTTCATGTCCGAGCATTTTCAGGAGGAATTCAGTTTGCCACTTAGGACTGGGAGAGACTTCTGTTTACCGACCTCACTACACCTCATAGGAACTACTTGGCACTTCTCACTCTCTGTACCTTACAGACCTTTATACACCGGAGTGTATACATCAGAACCACTTTGGAACTCTCAGCTTTTATCATTCAACAACTTTGACTTTTTTTTATTTTAGCAGTCACATTCACACCAGTTGTACGGAAGAGTGTTAGGGACATGGGAGAGAAAACAAAATGAAAGAAGAAAGTTTTTTGCACCTCAATGCAACTATGCACAACGTTAAAAAAGGCAGAATCCATTTTCAAAAATAAAGAGCATATATGAATGAGTGTAAAACTTGACAGGTAAAGACTTACTGTAAACTGGAAAGATGTTGACATATTCAAAACTCAGGTATCAATAACTGATGAGCAAAACGTCAACATCATCAAAACACAAACAATGCATCTTTGCTACAACCTTTACCAAAATCAAATACTAGACTCATAACTACACTGCACTGTATTGACTAGGTGTTTCTCTTTGTAGACGGTCCCTGTGCTCTCTTCTCACGGCCTGTTGCACATAGAGAGCAATGGTATATGTTTAGCATATAGGACGTCTGGTTTCAGTCAAAATAATGTTGGTGCCCATTTTTCTGGCTTATTAAGATAGCTAAAATGCACCGTTAGTGTTTTAGTAACGTTTTTAATTTGTGAGTTATTGATACCGGAACTTCAAATCTGTCGTTATCTTTCTCGCATCATGAAAAAAAACCCTTCCTCCTCTATTTTTTTTCTCTTTCTCCAAACTAGCACTACTCAACAGGCCCTGTTTTCCTTTAACCTTTTCTACCAGCTTCAGGACTGTACTTCTTATAATTGCGACCAACATCACAGGTTGCAGTTTTCATCTTCTTCACTCAGAACCCCAAAAGCCCTCTATCCCAGGATTAAATTCCATATCGAACAATTCCACAGCTCTTGATTTATGTCCAGTGTCAAGATTCAGGAAGTATACCGTGTCCTATTTCTAGCAAGGTGAAAAGTATGGTCAAGGTGTTGTGTGTGTGTGTGTGTGTGTGTGTGTGTGTGTGTGTAGTGAGTGAGTGAGTGATTGATTGATTCCTATAGTATATTGAATAACTTAAAGTACAATAAACAAAGGTGCATACTTCACTAGAACTCATCAGAATATCGCAAAAAAGGTCAGATGACTTATACCCATTGCGGGTTGCCCTGACAACAACAAACAAACAAACAAATAAGAGCTATTAAATGTCAACCAGGGTTTGGCAGAATTGTTCAATATTGACTTCATTGTTTGGCGAAATGCTTGACCACGTAAATGATAAATTATTATTATAAATTAGTATGAATTATACATCTTAAAAGCAGAC
The DNA here is from genome assembly GCA_026122265.1 of Ammodytes dubius. Lineage (NCBI taxonomy): Eukaryota > Metazoa > Chordata > Actinopteri > Uranoscopiformes > Ammodytidae > Ammodytes > Ammodytes dubius. Next base: position 3,199,637 of record CM047510.1, read on the forward strand.
CGTATAGATCTACGTTTTTCTCAGTGGTGTAGTTTTCGAACTTTAGTTTCTGTACAATATAAAACAGGTGTTACCACACACACAGGCAGGATACTTCTTTAATAGGTTCTTTAGAAGACCTAAAGGTGCAGTGTATTTAAGCGTCATCTAGTGGTGAGATTGTAGATGTCAACGCTCCCTTGCTAACCCCTCCCCTTTTGCATCATTTCCATAAGCTACGGAGGCCTTCACAGACAAGATGCTAGTTGCAAAAGATTGCATCATCCACCACTGCCTCAATTCTTTCTTTTGGTTTCGGTGTATTGAAAAAACCCTATGTTATTATAAATGTTATAATAGTGGATGTTAAAGATAGTTAAAATACTCAGACACAAACAGACAGGGTTTAGTCAAATAAACACCTAAATGTTTATTTTGGACCTTCCTGAAAGAATACATGTTATTGATGCAAAAAACTGACAAAAATCTCAAAATTGACCAGTGCCTGAATTTTTTTTAAATTTCTTTACCTGCAGTGTCTCACTTTAATATTCCTCTGCAGTGTGATCTAACCCATTCAATTTGCACATGCTGGTATTCAACATGTCTTTTTTTCCCCCCACATCTAATTTATGCCAGTGTCACATACGGAGGTCTCTTTTTTTCTATCATGGAAAATGACTTAATTCTCCTTGACACAAAGCCAATTCAGGACGAGATTGTTTCACGGGGTTCATCCCATCTCCCTGCGCAGCATGAGGGCGACAGTGTATTGGTGATGGTTTGGAAAGACCACGGCTGAGGGGGGGAATAGCTTATCTAGCATGTGGAAAAAGAGGAGGACACAGTATAGCCCCCCGTCTTGTGTGCTCCCTGAGAGACTTATTACAGAGAGACGGGCCGGGGCGAGAGCTGTAATTAATTTGGGAGAGAGCTGATATTGGTTTTGATGCACCAGAGACTGACAACAGTTGCTGTACTGTATATGCTCGCCTCTTGTTTGTGTGTGTGGAGGGAAAACAGAAAACAGGGTTGGAGAGAGGGAGAGAGGGTTGGAGAGAGGGAGGCGAAGGAAGAAGGAGAATAACAAAAGCACCTTGGCTCTAGCGTGCAGGGGGGAACGTCAAAAAGCTCCTCTACAAAGATAGCCCATGGCAATGCATATTTATGCCCGCGCTCTCGTCCCCGGCCTCTGCTCCTTCTATGCAACGCCATACACTCATCTCTCATCTCGCTCCCCCTATCTCTCTCTCTCTCTTTCACGCCTATCAATCTCTGTAGCCATCTCTCCTTTCTCTCTGGTTCCTCTCTTCCTATAGCCTCTTGTGTGTCAGTCAGTTGTTAAACACTTTTTTGATATTTTTCATGCTTAGCTATCTCAGAAAATATTGCATGTTTTTTTTGTGATTTTCTGCTGGCAATGATATCTTTGGATTGAAATCGATCATAAGTCAATGTGAATTTTTGAACTGGCTCAATCAGGGTCGGCCCTCCTCCACTAAGGAGCAGGATGTGGTTGTGCACCGACAGTGTATAATCAAGGCCACTGTAATAATTTATGAATTGAAGCAGTGTAGTGAGCGAGACAATATTTTGATCGTATTTACAGGCTCTGCGTCACACTGCTCCCTCACCTATGCATACATATTTGATCTCGCCCCCACACACACACCAATCAGTGGTTGAACTGATCAGGGGGCAGATAAACACTACAGCTCAGCTCACATTTTAATTGATCATATACTGTATATAGAAAGCATTGGAGACGTTTCTTGTTGCGTAATGAGACAAAGCTAATTTCAGGTCAAGACAGACCATCTTAATTAATACTGTGCATTTCAAACACAGGGGGAAAAAAGTGATTGGTATTCAAAACAGGAGCTACATTATTTTAGATAACATCAAATACAATCGATTTTAAAATAAAATGATACAAAAAAATAATTGTATTGACCAGAAATAAAGTTCACTGTGTGCAGCATACATGCAGCTCCCTTTGTTTTGTTCTAATTTAAGGTACATCCAGTTGTCTGCCTTCAAAAGAGTTAAGGGCAAGCGTTAGCTAACCCTTTGTGGGCACATAGTTGCTATTTTTAATATCCTATACATCCCTAGAAAAGGTTTTGATGTGATAGACCTTTTATATTGGTAGCTTATTAGTGGCTACCCCCTTACATTGAAACAATAATTTTCAAAAAAAGGATCGAAAGAAATAAGATGTTCCACTTTTCCTACTACTTTTTCCCACTACAATAGTTTTGGACTGAAGCTGATAAGTATCTTTTTTATCTTCTTTCATTCCTAGTTGCCACATACAGTGTTTTCTGTCCAGTCCTAATTCAATTGCAACCAGCTATATGCTTGCTCTAAGCATCGGTAGACCGAGTCGAGTCACTTGTTGAAAGAGTTAAGTAAATATGAGTGTCATCTGCATAGCCGTGATAAGCAACCCAATTGTCATGCATGATTTGACCAAGTGGGAGCCATGTACAGAGTGAATTACTGCAGCCCGAGAATCAACCCCCGGAAGAGTGAACAAATCATGGTAATCTGCTGAGATGTATTATCACCAATGGCAACAACAACATAGGCTCAACCACAGAGATACTATCTGAGCAACTGAGGTCTTTGCAAGATAATCTTACCATATTTTCTAGTCTGTCAAAAACATTTTATGATCCATAGTGTCAAAGTTGCATTTAGATCAAGAGTCAGCAGAACTGTTCCTAATGCATAAACTAGATTTAGACAGTAGTCAAACACAAAGACAAATAGTATAGGGTAGGATTATGGTGATTTTTCCTCCAAATCATTTGCCACCTAAATCAGTTCAGGCTCAGTGCTGTGATGTGGTCCGAATCCTGATTATACAATCATATGAAAAAGTTTGGGAACCCCTCTCAGCCGGCATAATTGCGCTGAATTGTTGAACCATGTACAGATACACAATCTGCAGCCAGATGTTCTTGCAGGTCTTTGGAGGTGATCTGTGGGTTGTGTGCAACCATTCTCACAATCCTCCACCTATGCCGCTCCTGTATTTTTCTTGGTCTGCCATGCCTGGGTTTAACTGCCACTATGCCTGTGTCCTTCCATTCCCTGACAACGTTCCTTACAGTAGAAATTGACAATTGAAACCTTTGGGAAAGCTTCTTGTAGCCTTCCCCTAAACCATGCCAATGAATAATCTTTGTTTTTAAGATCTTTTGGGAGCTGTTTTGATGATCCCATTCTGTCTCACTTCAGCAGAGAGTCAAAGAGAAGTGCAACTTGCATTTAGGCACCTAAAATACATTTTCTCATGATTAGACAGACAATTCTATGAGGTTCAAGGCTTAACAACATAATCCAAACAACTTTGCGTTTAAAGTCATCAGTTTTACATGCTGTTACTGTAAAGGACAGGCGTGTGTGTGGACCCAAGTGCAAAGGATGATCAGAAGGCAGAAGTACAATGTCCAAAAACCAGCTCTTTAATCCAAAACGTAGCAAAGGTCAAAATCCAGAAAGGTAGTCAAAACCAGGCAACAAAGCAGACAAGGAACGGGCAAAATCCAAGAGTCACAAAAATACCAAAAAGGGTCATACATGGGAAGCAAATAGAACAAAAAGCAAGAGAGCTCGAACACTCGGTAACAAAGACAATCTGGCAAAGACACAGGGAATGAGGCAGGGCTTAAATACACAGGGAAACGAGACACAGGTGAAACACCTTAGGGCGGAGACAGCAATCAAAAAAGGAGGGAAAACCCAGGAAGTAAAACTAACAACAACACAGCAGAACCTAGACTACAAAATAAAACAGGAAATGGATACAAAACATACAGATCCTGACAGTACCCCCCCTTTAAGGGACGTCTCTAGACTCCCTGGAATGTCCGGGTTCAGTCTATGAAAGTCTCGTATCAGAGTCTTATCAATGATGTCCCTCGCAGGGACCCAGGACCTCTCCTCCGGGCCGTACCCCTCCCAGTCAACGAGGTACTGGTGGCCCCTGCCTCTACGACGGACAGCCAACAGTCTTTTGACTGAGTAAACAGGACCACCATCGATGAACCTGGGTGGAGGAGGTGGGTCGGAGGGAGGGGCCAAACGACTGGTCTTGACGGGCTTGATCCGGGAAACATGGAATGTGGGATGGACCCTCATGGTCCGAGGAAGACGAAGGCGAACAGCAGCAGGGTTGATGATCTCAGAGATCGGGAAGGGCCCCACGAACCTGGGAGCCAGCTTACGACACTCCCCTCGAACCGGCAGGTCTCGGGTGGAGAGCCAAACCCTTTGGCCAACCCGGTAGCGGGGGGCTGGGGTGCGATGACGGTTGGCGGACCTCTGGTATCCAAAATTGGTGCGGAGGAGCGCTGCCCGAGCCTTCCTCCAGGTGAGGTGACATCGGCGCACCAGGGCGTGAGCTGAAGGAACAGAGACCTCCCCCTCGAGATCATGGAAGAGTGGAGGCTGGTACCCGTAGACACACTGGAACGGGGACAGACCAGTAGAAGCCACGGGGAGGGAATTGTGGGCATACTCCACCCAGAGGAGCTGCTGAGACCAACTGGATGGACTCTGGGAGGCGATGCACCGGAGGGCCGTCTCCATCTCCTGGTTGTACCTCTCCGTCTGGCCGTTGGTTTGAGGATGGAAGCCAGAGGAGAGGCTGACTGATGCACCGAGCAGCTTGCAGAACTCCTTCCAGAAACGTGAGGCGAACTGGGGACCCCGGTCAGACACAATGTCCTGAGGAAGACCATGGAGCCGAAACACATGAAACAGGACTGCCTCCGCCGTCTCTTTGGCGGAGGGCAGCTTAGGCAGGGCAATGAAGTGAGCCATCTTAGAAAAACGGTCAACGACAGTGAGGATGACTGACTTACCCTCTGAAGGAGGCAACCCAGTAACAAAGTCCATAGACACGTGAGACCAGGGGCGGTGTGGAACAGGCAAAGGCCTGAGAAGACCAGTAGGGGGGTTGCGGGAGACCTTGCTGCGGGCACAGACAGAACAGGCAGAGACAAAATCACGGGTATCTTCCCTGAGGGAGGGCCACCAGAAACGTTGAGTTATGAGACTCAGTGATCTACTCACCCCAGGATGACAGCTCAACGGGGAGGAGTGCCCCCACTGCAGGACTCGGGAACGGAGCGGGCCTGGAACAAAGAGCCGGCCAGGAGGACAACCGTCAGGAATCTGGGCCTCCGAAAGTGCGTGTTGGACCTCCTTCTCAATGTCCCAGGTCACCGCCCCGACCACACAGTCAGAGGGCAGGATGGGAGCTGCATCCCGAGGGCGGTTTCCTACCTCAAACTGCCTTGAAAGGGCATCTGGTTTGACATTACGAGACCCAGGGCGATAAGACAGGGTGAAGTTAAATCTGGTGAAGAACAACGCCCACCTGGCCTGCCTGGAGTTGAGCCTCTTAGCTCCACGGATGTACTCCAGGTTTTTGTGGTCAGTCCAGACTATAAATGGCTGCTCTGCCCCCTCCAACCAGTGCCTCCACTCCTCCAATGCCAACTTCACGGCCAGAAGCTCCCGGTTTCCCACGTCGTAGTTGCGTTCGGCGGGGGAGAGTTTCCGGGAGAAGAAGGCACAGGGGTGAACCTTATTGTCATCAGCAGAACGTTGGGAGAGAATGGCCCCGACCCCCACATCAGAGGCGTCCACCTCGACGATGAACTGGAGTTTGGTGTCGGGCATCTGCAATATAGGCGATGAGGAGAACCGGGACAGGAGGGCACGGAAGGCTGCCTCAGCCTCAGGGGACCAGGAGAACTTAGAGTTCGAGGAGGTGAGGGCATGCAGAGGAGCTGCAACCTGGCTGAAGTTCCGGATGAAACGGCGATAAAAGTTGGCAAAACCCAGAAAGCGTTGGAGCTGTTTCCGGTCGGTGGGCACAGGCCAGTTTAAAACAGCCTTGACCTTTTCTGGGTCCATCTTGATCAGTCCTGGTGAGATCATGAGCCCGAGGAATGACACTGTGGTCTGGTGAAAATCACACTTCTCAGCCTTCACGAACAACTGATGCTGGAGCAGCCGCTGCAACACCTGACGAACATGATCCACATGTTCCTCTTCAGTCTGGGAAAAGATCAGAATGTCGTCAAGATAAACAAACACAAAGACATTCAGCATCTCTCTGAGGACATCATTGACCATTGACTGAAAAACAGCTGGGGCATTTGTGAGTCCAAATGGCATCACCAGGTACTCATAGTGGCCACTGGGAGTGTTGAACGCAGTTTTCCACTCGTCCCCTTCACGAATACGAACCAGGTGGTAGGCGTTGCGAAGGTCGAGCTTGGTGAAAATGTGGGCCCCTTGAAGAAGCTCAAAGGCAGATGAGAGGAGTGGAAGTGGGTAACGATTCTTCACTGTGATGTCGTTCAGGCCACGGTAATCAATACAAGGCCGAAGGGTCTTATCCTTCTTGTCCACAAAGAAGAACCCAGCTCCAGCAGGGGAAGAGGAAGGACGGATGATCCCTGCAGACAGCGCCCCCTGGATGTAGTCGTCCATGACCTTCCTCTCAGGACTGGAGAGGGAGTACAGACGACCCTTGGGTGGTGCCGCACCGGGGAGAAGCTCTATGGCACAGTCATATGGGCGATGTGGTGGCAAGGACGTGGCTCGAACCTTATTAAAGACCTCCTTCAGGTCTAGGTAGACTTCAGGCACCCTGGACAGGTCTGGAAACTCAGGAGAGGAATCAGCAGACGAGGAAACCGACAGCGGGAACAAACAGGATGACTGACAAGCTAGACTCCACCTCAACACTCTCCCAGTACCCCAGTCCATTACAGGATTGTGTTTACACAGCCAGGGATAACCCCAAGATTAGAGGGTATGTTGGAGACTCAATGATCAAAAATGAAATGGTCTCGTTGTGGTTACCTGACATCAGCAGAGACAGAGGAGGAGTCTGGTCGGTGACACGGCTGAGCAGATGACCATCGAGAGCGCGGGCCTGGCGTGGCTCAGGCAGAGGCTGGAATTGTAGATTCAGCTGGTGGGCCAGGTTCAGGTCCATGAAGCTCTCGTCTGCACCAGAGTCGATGAGGACTGACAGGGCCAGGGAATCCCTGGGAGAAGTGATGAGCTGAACAGGGTCAAGGCGCGTGCTGGTGTGGAGGCAGTCGAGGCGTGGCTCACCAGTAGGCCTCCGGTTACTGGCGAGCCTGATCTTTTACCGGGCACCGAGCTAGGAAGTGCCCCGTTCCCCCACAGTAGAGGCAAAGTCCCTCACGCTGGCGGCGCAGGCGTTCCCCTTGGCTCAAACGGGTACGACCAAGTTGCATGGGCTCCTCCTGGGGGCTTGAAGGTGTAGATCCAGGGTAGGCCGGATGATGGTTGATGGAGTGCTGGCCACAGGGGGTGTCGTAGAGCTATTCTGCCGCCAATGCTGGCAACCGTCATGTCCAGTTGCCCCTCGGAGCCGCTCTCGTTCCTGCAGCCGGTTGTCAATCTTAATAGCAAGTTCCACAAGGGCTTCAAAACTTGTAGGAAGATCAACCATGGTAAGTCTATCCTTAATATCTTCAGAGAGACTCAGGAAAAAGGTGTCCGCAAGTGCCTCGTCATTCCACTGACTCTCAGCAGCCAGAGTGCGGAACCTGATGGCATGATCAAAAACGCGGCGTCTGCCTTGCCTGAGATTACCAAGTGCACGGGCTGCCTCGCGGCCGGAGAGAGGTTGACCAAAGACACGGCCCAAAGCAGCAGAAAATGCAGCTACAGAGTCACAGATAGATGAATGTCTCTGCCACTCAGCAGTGGCCCATTCACGTGCTCGCCCCGTGAGATTAGTGATCATGAATGCTACTTTCGAACGCTCAGTGGCGAAGGTAATAGGCTGCAGCTCAAGCGTTAGCGAACAAAGAGCCAAAAATGAGCGGCATGTTTCAGGAGTGCCATCATACCTTTCGATGGGGGGTGCTCTGGGTTCCGAAAGACGAACTGGAGGAGCCAGGGAAGTTGGAGATGGAGCAGGAACGGCTGGAGCAGTCGTCACAGGAGACATGGAGTCAAGGCGAGTCACTACCTGGCTAGTCTGGGCAGCCAGGGCTTGCAGCTGCTCACACAATGACTGAACTCCCGGTCCCAGGCTAGAAACCGCCCGTTCCAACTCAGTAAGACGCCTTCCTTGAGCTCCCAGAGCAAGGCCAAACATATCTCCCTCTGCTGGGTCCGACATGGCCAGATTGTACTGTAAAGGACAGGCGTGTGTGTGGACCCAAGTGCAAAGGATGATCAGAAGGCAGAAGTACAATGTCCAAAAACCAGCTCTTTAATCCAAAACGTAGCAAAGGTCAAAATCCAGAAAGGTAGTCAAAACCAGGCAACAAAGCAGACAAGGAACGGGCAAAATCCAAGAGTCACAAAAATACCAAAAAGGGTCATACATGGGAAGCAAATAGAACAAAAAGCAAGAGAGCTCGAACACTCGGTAACAAAGACAATCTGGCAAAGACACAGGGAATGAGGCAGGGCTTAAATACACAGGGAAACGAGACACAGGTGAAACACCTTAGGGCGGAGACAGCAATCAAAAAAGGAGGGAAAACCCAGGAAGTAAAACTAACAACAACACAGCAGAACCTAGACTACAAAATAAAACAGGAAATGGATACAAAACATACAGATCCTGACAGTTACAGGCATTAAAATCAACAAAACCACAAGGGTACCCATATTTTTGCACAGCCAGTTTTTCACATTTTATTTTATTTCATACAACCAAATACTGCTTTTCAAAAAATCTTTGTTTGGAAAACATCCCAGTACTTAGCTGTTCCTGTAAATTAAAGACATACCACTTTTATCTTTTTTTTGTGAAAGCAGAGTCAATTATAATGCCGGCTGAGAGGGGTTCCCAAACTTTTTCATATGATTGTATTTGATGAAGCCAGCCACTCATAATTTACAGATTGCATGTCTGTAAAAGAGTAAAGGATAATTTTAGCATGCATCCATTTATTATCTAAGGTGACATGGGACCAGAGTATCATCCAGTTCTATGGATTGGGAATGAAAGCCCATGACAGGTCAACTACTTGTCACATGGTCAACCTCTGTCGCTTTTATATTGGTATAGGAACATCAGAGGCTTCCCTTTTTTTATTTGATTGAGCTGACTTTAGTTCAGTTGAAGTGGGCTGTTGCAGAGTGTGTTTGTGTCTGAGTGTGTGTGTGTGTGGTGTGTGTGTGTGTGTGTGTGTGTGTGTGTGGGAGGGGGTAATAGGCTCTTAAAACTGAACTTTTTGCACAATTTAAATGCAGCCCCAAAACTCATCTTGTCTCATTGGCCATCTCGTTCTTTTTCTTTTATAAATTGTGCATCTTAGACAGGGCCCCGGAAGCAGTGAAACTAGGTCCTGTGCTTCAAATAGCAGCCCATTGTATCCCATAGGGGCCCACTGCAGCTGAGGAAAAAGACCAAGCAAAATGGAGAGACACACACACACAAAGAACGGGAGAAAGAAAGTGATAGAGGGCAAAACTGTTTGATGAAAATTAATATTTGTCATTTGGCGGGGCAGACAATACCCATAGACACATGAAGTACAACGGGGCATTGTTTGAAATCCATGTTCTTTTGAAGATATCACAGCGTACCTTGATTTTGCAGCGGTCGGGATAATTTGGGTAGCGAGGTGTGTGTGTGTGTGTGTGTGTGTGTGTGAGAGAATGTGTTTATGTGTGTGCACATACCTTTTAGGTTTGCTTTGATGTGATCTGGGACTGCTTGCTATTTTCCACTTTGTTTCAATCTTTTACCAGAGCCTTACTGTTCACCATGCTGTGCAATGTCATGTGGGATGGTGTGTTTTCTGTGTGTTTGTCTGTGCTTTTGAGTGACATAATGATCTTGACGAGGCAAACAAATTCAAATCTGCCTCATTAATTTTCTGTAGTCCATTTTTTCACTTCCGCATAATTAATCCTCTCTTCTTAGTCCTCTCAATCTGCCAAAGAAAAATTAAGGTGCGACAACACTTTAAAAAAAAGATCTCTCAGGAACACTTTCCACAGTGCTTTTTTACATGTATTTATTATACTCAGTCTGCACATCGTTATGCTCTTATATTGTACACGTTCAATTTATGCAGTTTACTGCATATTGCACAGTGTAAATAATGCTCCTTATATCGCACTGCATTTCAATTTATTTACTTTTTCATACGTTTGTTTGCACCTTACCTTTTGCACTATCTATAATCTATTTATTAAGTGCGATTAACTTGAAATTTCTCAGCCAGTTTTAATTCCAGTTTAGCCTGGTACCAGACCATCGTACTTAATTTAATTTGTACAGAAGGTCTGGAATTGCTCAATTGACAAACGTTAACTCACTTGAAGGCGGGTGTCTGTTGAAGTTTAAAACTATTGGATGTGCCCAGTGCCACTCTGGATCTGCCAACCAATCGCATAACGTTTGGTCGTGACGTATGTCATGTGCCGGCTTCTGAGCTACTCCCTCTGTTCGCTGATTGGACCGCCAAAAATCTGGCCAGAGAAAACCAAAGAATATACCATAGACCCAGACTGACTACTGAAGGGAAATGAAAATTGAGCGTAAGTAGGTAGGCGGGTGATGCCAGGCTAGCACCAGCTCAATATGAAAAAGCCTCTGGGACCAGGTCTGCTGGGGAACAATAGTGTGTCTAGGAAGAAAGGAGGAGGCGGAAACTTAGAAATGAAAACATTATTAGAAAAAATTTAAATTGGGGAAAATGAAGGCATGTCAAGTCAACTTTAATTATCTAGCAGATGTATAACTGCAGAGGCAGACCAAAGTGCTGTACAGTACAAATAGTAAAACAGTATACACAAATACATCATAATTCATTATGAAAAAAGTTACATTTAAAGTAAACTTTAAAGGTGAAGTAAGCAATTTATTTATGTTAATATAAGTGTTAAATCACTCTTTATTCATACAGTGATCACTTATGTATAGTGTGCGCGTTTCATAAAGCCGATCTCTCAGTCATGCGCATGTAATCGGCAAATACACTTTTCGGGGATCCCACTACTAATAACCAAGAGAGAGAACACTACAAACCGGCACCCGTCTCACTGTCGGTGCACGTGCAGAGCGACAGATGGGTGAATGTGTATGCGCCTACAATGGCGGAGCAGGTAAATGCTGTTTGGTCAGGCTGGGAATACTGCTACTTATCGCGGTTGTGCTGCTTCGGACTGGAAATCAAGACAAGGGTTCTTCCTGCAGGATCGCTCGGCTACGGCCCAGCCGATTTAGGACCCACAACAACAGTCAGGACCCCGACTGCTCCATACGGCCGAGATGGCCGCGGCGCCGGCTCAAAAAAAAGTGGAAACCTTTTTCCTCAGCGTCGTCGTGCCTCTGGTTCGTATCAATATGTATCTCTGTACAAGATCTCCCACGGCCCTCTGGCTCACACTCTCCATCATCTGTCTTCTTGCTGTGGCCCAGTCCCCTGGCGATGCAAGCAGACATTTGCGCAGGCCAGCAACAGCCTTCAATGGTGGTGGGACGCTGGACTTTAGTCTGTTGCCTAGAGACACTTCCACCTTCTGGATCACCATAAATGCAGGACTTCCTAGTTTGTCTGCGTCACACTCTCCTCTGTATTATTTTATAATAGGCCTACTGCAACAATTTACTGACTCTTGCCTCCCACTACCTGCCAAACTCTCTATGAAACAAAACAGCACTACGCAAAAAGCATGCTTTGGCTTTGCTTTTAGGCGCACTGTTATCATTCTCATGCTATTTATCTCAAGGAACTACACCCCAACCCAGGCCCAGTTAGTGCTATGCATGCTGTCCCTAGCCTGGCATTTAATGATTTCTGTGATCACACATGTTTGGGTTTCTTGCACATTAACATTCGCAGCCTGTTACCTAAACTTGACCTGTTGAAATCCTGGGTTCACACTGTTACACCTGATGTTCTTGCTATTTCTGAATCATGGCTTAAAAAAAGCATTGCCAATCCTGACATTTTCATCCCGGGTTATAATGTATTTCAGCAGGACAGAGAACTAAAGGAGGTGGTGTTGCTCTGTATTTAAAGATCATCTGCAATGCACTGTTGCTCTGTCAAAATCTGTTCCTAAGCTACGTGAACTGCTAGTGTTAAAGATCAAACTGTGCAACAATTTCTTCTCTCTGTTGCTGTCTGCTACAGACCACCCTCTGCCCCACTTTGTTCTTTAAATATTCTCAGTGAACTTCTGGCCCCACTCATCTCCGAGTTCATTTTATTGGGGGACTTGAATTGGGACATGACTAACCCCCCAGATCTGGTTGTTCAGCAATTTGACGCCCTAAACCTCTACCAAATTATTTCAGAGCCCACCAGACTCAATCTAAAATCTCCTTCATCTGCTACGCTGATAGACGTCATAAAACTAAGGAGGATCAAAAGCAAACGTTTCCTTCATTTTTGCTATCTGACCGTACTCTAGAGGTCGTTAAGAAGGTACGGTATTTAGGGCACATCATCACTGATGATCTATGTGATGAATGATGATGATGTCCAGCGCCAGTGCTGTAAACTGTATGCTCAGGCCAATATGTTGGCACGCAAATTTCATATGTGCACGGTTGATGTTAAAGTTAGTCTCTTCAGAGCCTACTGTACTCCATTTTACACAGCTCACCTCTGGTGTAAATATAGAACAGCAAAACTGAGGAAGCTGCAGGTAGCGTATAACTATGCGTTTAGGATCCTCCTTAATGCTTCCTAGATGGACTAGTGCTAGCTCTTTGTTTGTGACTAGTAATGTCCCCACCTTTCATGCTGTGTTGAGGAATCTAATGTATACAATTTATGTGTCGACTCCTAGAGTCAGAAAACAAAGTAATAACTGCACTCACTGACACTAAACAGAGTGATACAAGGTACTCCTCTGGGTTGTGGAAACATTGGAATCGTGCTTGTATGTATTTTAATTTGTGTTGTCATGTATTTGTATTGTCTTTTTATATGGAACGTTGAGTCCGGAATAAAGTTTTCATTCATTCACTCACAAACGCCCCCTCTAATTATAAATCTGGTGCCTTTAGTCAAGATCTGAGTGCTCATTGTGCTATTGCCTGCACGCGCTTTCGGCGAATGCAGAAATAAAAGCACTCAGGCCGTCTGAAAAGCTAAAGTCACTCATTTTCTGGACAAATTTGCTTCCTGCGGCTCTGACACCAGGAAGTTTTGGAAAACGGTTAAGTCCATGGAAAACAAGCTCACTTCACCCCACCTTCCCAATGCAATGACCTTTGGTGACACTGTTGTTACTGACAAGTCTCATATGGCCTCACTTTTCAATCAGCATTTTGTTAACTCAGCTCATGTTTTCCCTACTAAGCCCTCCACTGCTGCTCCTTCACTTCACTTTCACCTACAACCTCCAGCTCTGGCATTTTCTCCTTCAGACCCATTAGACCTCAGAAGTCTTAGAGAATCTCACCAAACTGGACTCCAACATTCAGCTCGCTCTGACGGGCTCGAGCCTATGTTTTTAAAAGCTGCTGCTCCTGTCACAAACCATTTTAATAATTCTAACAGAGAAACGCTTTGCAGCAGCTTTGTTTTGTTCTGCAGGACAAACACAACAAATCCCACTAGGTACCTAAAAAAAATGTATAACAAAACAACACAGCATTCATTGAAATACAACGAAGAAAATCAATGCTCAAAATAAAGGCTTACATGAGGTGTGTGTGTGTGTGTGTTTGTGTGTTGTTATTGACAAACATAGTTCAATTGTGTGCTTGATGCAGTGTTTTGTTCATGTACATGCGCTACGTGCTCTAATAATATCCACTACCTATTTCCTCCTCTGCTCTCTGATGCATTTGTGCAGCTCAACATCCCATAACGGCAGCCTAGTCCCGTGTCTTCTTCCAGTAGCATAGTAGCCTTTAAACAGGGGTTACCGTGGAGACCACAGCGGTGCCACTGGCAGCAGCAGCAGCAGCAGCCACTCGCTTGTTCCAGCTGACATTCAGACAAGCCCCTCTAGCCACACACACACACTGACGAGTACACAACTACACACTAGTCCCCACTCCCCACATGAGCACTTTATACACACTTCCTTGAATACACGCAGGTTGAGGACACATGCCCATACAGCCAGATCAATGACACCGTCAAACCACATCTTGCATTATTAATAATGTGGCTGCAGTGTTTGAACACAGTACACCCACAGCAAGAGACACACAATGGTTCCCAACAGACCGATTCACGTGGATCTTTTTCCCAGTAAAAACACATTGTTATTTACATCGCAAAAATCTAAATTTCCCAAGCAATTATTCTTTGTGTCAAATGTCATCTAGTTGTCACTTCAATGTTACATGTGAGCTTTTTTTAAAACCAAGCAATGGAGAAAGAGTATGGCAGCCCTGTCAACAGCAACCTTCTGTTGACGCATATCCAATTGGATGCAACATTCATATTTTATGCTGCTCAGTGTCAAACTCAATGCATCTTATTGTTGGTCAAGAACATTGAATAATAAAAACAACTAGAAATGCAATTCCTGAAGAAATTGCGGTGTGAATGCTGCACTGCTGAGCTGATGCTGAAGAAGCTTCACTGCTGAATGTTGATGACGAACGAAGGATGAATATATCTGAATGAACAGAATGGTTGAATAATACAATGTTTGAAAAATGTGGAATATTAGGAAGTTTGAATGGACTTTCTAGCTGAAATGAGGAATGAATTATGACCTTGAACTATGACCTCCAAAATGTAATCAGTTCATCTTTGAGCCAGAATCAACATTTGTGCAAAATTTGAAGAAAAACCGTGGAAGCGTTCATGAGATAATGCAGTCAGAAAAGGCAACATCACAGTGACCTTGACATTTGACCTTTGACCCCTAAACTCTGAATTTTTCCCATCTGCTTTGAATGGGGCTGTGGAGTCATTTTTGGAAAATAACATTTAAAATCCACATACTTATTTTCATAAATTTTCATATTTTCAGGAACCTCTACCACTTTCCAGAGGAGGTCATTTCAAACTCCTGAAAAAGTTGAATATTTTGAAAGTTATTTGAGGAAAAGCATTCTCAAACTCTCTACTTAGAAAAATTTCACTTGAACTTGGGACATGTATTCTGGATGTATCATAAGCAGTGTTGGGAATAACGCCGTTTAAAAGAACGGCGTTACGTAACGCCGTTCTTTTTTCAGTAACGGGTAATCTAACTAATTACTTTTTCCGCCGTTACACCGCCGTTATCGTTACTGAACGTTAAATGCGGTGCGTTACTATGAATTGATTGAATAAACTGTGTAATCCGAACGCACCCCTGGCTCCATACTACACAAACTGCTAGTGAGGAGAGGAGTGTGTGGATGACATTATAACTGTCAGTTAGCGCCGTCACGTCAGTCAGCGCCGTCACGTCAGTCAGCCGGAGCGCCTGTTCAGTGAAGTTTCTTTTTCTTTCTCTCTCTGTTGTGTGAGCGACGAGCGTGCACGTTGGCGCAGTAACCACCTATCAATCCACGGTTGAAACGTGCTCTCCCTGAGTTCTTTTGCATCGCCCTTGTGAGTTTCCCGAACTCTATAAATTATAATTTATGCACGCTATTAAACGGCCGCGATTCGCCGGTTGCAACAGCTGTTTAGCGTGTCATCACGAGCCGAATATTGCTATTGTTTTTTTCCTGGGATCTGTATGCTGCTGTGCATGTTAAAGAAGGAAATAAACAGCGAATAAATCCTTACTCCTCTTCTCATCGTCTCATGCTTCATAGTCTGACGTTTTTGGCCTGAAGTGGTGTTTTAGCCGACACCCCTGAAGTGAATCCAGTGATATAGCAGATCAGCACGGTACATTCAGCAGTTTCCTCTACTAGCCTACTTTTGTTGAGAACAAAATACTGCAGGTGCAGGATAAACCTCTTGCTGTCTGTTGATGTGCAATACATATTGAAGGTTATGTAGCCTACAAGTAGGCCTACCTGTCTGTTCTACTCATTTCAACTGACTTGTGAAAACTGCTCAGAAAAATCCAAATTTTGACATATAGCAACTTTTTTTTTTACAGTAGGCTAACGAAAATAGTTACTTTCCCTGGTAACTAGTTACTTCTATTATAAAGTAATTCAGTTAGTAACTCAGTTACTTTTTGGAACAAGTAGTGAGTAACTATAACTAATTACTTTTTTAAAGTAACGTTCCCAACACTGATCATAAGAGATTGGACTCTTCCCCCATTATGTGACCTACATAATCCTATGATGTCATCCATAGCTGGATCCCAATCCAGAGAAGGACGCGGTCTACGCGGTCTATGAAGGCTATAGCCTGTGAAGGCCGATTCGAAGGCCGATCGAGCGTTGTTAAATGAGACGGTCTCCGCAGGTCTCCATTTACGAGCATTTCCGGTTTGCGTGACGACTCGCCGCTACTTTGCTGCCTAGCAACCCTGATTGCTGCCAACGGAGACAGCCTTGTCAACGGAGGAAAAAAGAAAAAGAAGTTGCCTACTAGACGTAAAGAAAAAAAAGTACAAGAAAAAAAGAAAGGAAGATAAAAGTTAAGAAGATGGAGCAACACGTTGCTGTTTTGTTATTTTTTATTTTATTTTATGCCATCTCTGAAAAAAACGCAATGCATCTTGGGATATGTTGGGCCGCGAAGGATCCATCTGTTGCAGCCTTCAAAACCGTGAAACGAAGGCTGCATTTCTCGACCGCATATGAAGGAGCCTTGCTAATGGAACAAGCCTTTGCGCGCCGCTATGACGCAATCTGTCTTCAAATGCAGCCTTCGTAGGCTGTAACCCCTGAATTGAGATTCACAGAAAGAGTCACAGACAGGTGCAGAGGTCTCCATAGTGACTGACAGCTAATCAGTGGCAATTGAAAACAGCTGTTGTACATGCACTAACTGATCTATCCCTCCTTGAGAGCTCAGCGAAAAGCATCACTCGAACTTTTGCCTCTCAAATGCAAACCGTTTGTCTGACAGACAAAATGAACATACCGTGAGAACCAGAAGATTCCGAATAAGATTCAGTGTGACATTTGGGTCTGTATTATAAAAATGTGGTTTGGCCAGCAAGTTGAAAATTTTGCATCTGGTCTAGGGATGTTGCTCCATCCGCTATAATGGAAAAACGGATTTTACACGTCTTCAAACAAGGCTGGCTCATTTGAAAACTATACATTTGTTGAATTTTTTATTTTTTATTAAGTTTCTAGGATGACGTATGAACAGTGTTGGGAATAACGCCGTTTAAAAGAACTGCGTTACGTAACGCCGTTCTTTTTTCAGTAACGGGGTAATCTAACTAATTACTTTTTCCGCCGTTACACCGCCGTTATCGTTACTCAACGTTAAATGCGGTGCGTTACTATGAATTGATTGAATAAACTGTGTAATCCGAACGCGCCCCTAGCTCCATACTACACAAACTGCTAGTGAGGAGACCGGTGTGTGGATGACATTATAACTGTCAGTTAGCGCCGTCACGTCAGTCAGCCGCGGAGCGCTGTATAGTGAAGTTTCTTTTTCTTTCTCTCTCTGTTGTGTGAGCGACGAGCGTGCACGTTGGCGCAGTAACCACCTATCAATCCACGGTTGAAACGTGCTCTCCCTGAGTTTGTTTGCCTCGTCCTTGTGAGTAAATGCATTGAGTTTCCCGATCTCTATAAATTATAATTTATGCACGCTATTAAACGGCCGCGATTCGCCGGTTGCAACAGCTGTTTAGCGTGTCATCACGAGCCGAACATTGCTATTGTTCTTTTCCTGGGATCTGTATGATGCTGTGCATGTTAAAGAAGGAAATAAACAGCGGATAAATCCTTACTCCTCCTCTCATCGTCTCATGCTTCATAGTCTGACGTTTTTGGCCTGAAGTGATGATTTAGCCGACACCCCTGAAGTGAATCCAGTGATAGCAGATCAGCACGGTACATTCAGCAGTTTCCTCTACTACTTTTGTTGAGAACAAAATACTGCAGGTGCAGGATAAACCTCTTGCTGTCTGTTGATGTGCAATACATATTGAAGGTTATGTACTGTAGCCTACAAGTAGGCCTACCTGTCTGTTCTACTCATTTCAACTGACTTGTGAAAACTGCTCAGAAAAATCCAAATTTTGACATATAGCAACTTTTTTTTTTACAGTAGGCTAACGCAAATAGTTACTTTCCCTGGTAACTAGTTACTTCTATTATAAAGTAATTCAGTTAGTAACTCAGTTACTTTTTGGAACAAGTAGTGAGTAACTATAACTAATTACTTTTTTAAAGTAACGTTCCCAACACTGCGTATGAATGAGGAGAATAGTTTTAAGTAATGTCAAAATGCTTCGCGTTTTAAAGATTTCCCAATTCATTCCGAATGAGGATTTTTGGTGTAATAAACCTTTAAGTATCTCTGAAGTTATGAATTTTATGAAAAAATTGTGAATTATAGAAATGTGCTCCTGTGCAAGACAAACATGAATAATTGTGAATGGAGTTTCTACGATGAAGTATGAACGAGTAGGAGCATTCATAATTTTGCAAGAAATATTAATTTCATAAATGGTTGATTTTCTTTGAAGTTATGGATTTCCTGAAAATTCCTTTCTGCTAGTATTATTATGTCTGAACTATGCTGAACATTTTGATGCGACAATGAAGTTTCTAGGATAAAGTATGAATGAGGAGAAGCGATTTGAAATGTTGCATACTTTTTCATTAAATGTTGAACAATTATGAAATTGTGATACTTTTTGAAAATGTTGAAGGGGTCCTAGAAAGTCCTTGAAGAGCTGAACATGTTGATATTTGAATGAGGTTTGAAGGTTGAAGTTCTTTAAAGTGGCGGAATAATAATAATAAATAATTTTTTGAAGGCTGTAGGATATCAGCCAATCAACTTCAAAGGTTGCTATTATCACTTATAGCGTTTTTTCCTGGTTTTTCACAGACTCAAATCGCTTTACATTGTGTTGTGCATGTTCACCCAATCACACAAATAATAATTAGTTACGTAATCTGAGTTTAAAAAAGCATTCCTATTTTAGGAAAGATTTCATTTGCATATTGGATTGGATGAATACACTGTATTTTAATGCAATTTGCAGATGTGATCCCTAGTATAATCCATATTATAACTTTTTTATCCGGCTTCATTAAGCTAACTTGTTTCAGTGCACATTGTGTGATATATTCATATGCAGTCATTTTGACCCCAATATAAAAGAATTAACCTGCCATTGTTCATACTTCAAAAATTGTATTTGTATTTTTTTGTCAGTAAAAAGTGTCATGTTCTGTCTGTGTCTTGTCTTGCTTTGGGGGTGTCCCTGTGTCTGTCTTGTTCCTCCCCATGTCCTGTCACGTTTCCCTCCTGTGTGTTTACTGGCCCCGCCCTAATGTGTTCCACCTGTTCCTCGTTGCCTACCCCAGTGGTTCTCAATTATTTTCTGTCATGCCCCCCCTAGGGACCGAAATTTTTTCGCGCTCCCCCCTCCCCCCCCCCCCCCCCTAAATTGAAATTCTATTGAGAACCTGCTAATATTTATTAATTTATCTGTACGAGTTTCTGGCACGAGCATTCTGCATACAATCACCGTATTATCAAATTAGATAACAAATTAGCTTAGATAACTTCTGCAGCAAAACAAATTAAAAGTTCAGATTATTAGCTCAATTTGTAACATTTAAACAAGACTGCTCAGTCTGTGTGAATCTCAGGACAGAAACAAGAGCAAATGATTCACTGAGGTTTGCATTTCATTCAAAACATTTTTTAACTGTTTTCTATTATTATAGGCCAATAGGCCTTCTGTGATGTGATAACCAATAATTCATTAATGTTATTATTAGTCTACTTGCTTGATTTCTTTTTAAATAGCCTACTGAGACACTTGGAGACACATGTGGACATTTATTTACTGCAAATCACGGCCTTTCGCACGGATATGACCATACAAAAGCACACATCGCGCTTGCTAGCACAAAAAAAAAAATTTGGTTAGTTGGAAATCAAGGCAGCCCGCGTTTTTTTTCAGAGATTGCATAAAATAAAATAAAAAATACCAAAACAGCAACGTGTTGCTCCATCTTCTTAACCTTTCTTTTTCTTGTACTTTTTTTTCTTTTCGTCTGGTAGGCAACTTCTTTTTCTTTTTTCCTCCATTGACAAGGCTGTCTCCGTTGGCAGCAATCAGGGTTGCTAGGCAGCACAGGAGCGGCGAGTCGTCACGCAAGGTAACGGCTTGTTACGTAAACCGGAAATGCTCGTAAACGGAGAACTGCGGAGACCGTCTCATTTAAACAAGGCTCGTTGGCCTTGGAATCGGCCTTAAAATCGGCCTTCATAGGCTATAGCCTTCATAGACCGCGAGACTGCGTCCTACCAAGTGTGTGGTCTCTGTAATGGGACATAGCCCTTGTGTTTCCTTGTGTTTCCTTGTTCCTTGTCTTTGCATTGTCGTTGTTGGTGAGTCCTGTGCTCTGAGTTACCTGTGTTTATATATTTCTTGTCTTTTTGCCTTTTGGCGTTTTGTAATTTGATGACAATAAATTATCCTTTACCTGAAGTTGTCTGCGTTTGGGTCCTGCCTGCCACCCGCTAACCTTAAATTAACACTGCCTTTCCTGTATTAGTCCAGTTAACTATGTAAGTTTTTTTTGGGATTAGACCATACATTTTCAAAATTGTCAAAGAACAACAAATCAGAAAATGCATGATTTACCGGATACCAGTAGCTGCCTGTATCCGCTTCAAGATACTGGTAACTTACGTAACGTGCTGTGAACGGATCAGGCCCAGCCTACATCCAGGACATGGTCAAACCTTACAGCCCAGCTCGTCCACTCCGCTCTGCATCTGCCAATCTTTCTTGCTGCCCTCTCACAGCGAGGGTCAACCAGTCACTCAACTACACTCAACAAAAATATAAACGCACCACTTTTGTTTTTGCTCCCATTTTTCATGAGATGGACTTAAAGATCTAAAATTCATTCCAGATACACAATATTACCATTTCTCTCAAACATTGTTCACAAATCTGTCTAAATGTGTGATAGTGAGCACTTCTGCTTTGCTGAGATAATCCATCCCACCTCACAGGTGTGCCACATCAAGATGCTGATCTGACATCATGATTAGTGCACAGGTGTGCCTTAAGACTGTCCACAATAAAAGGCCACTCTGAAATGTGCATTTTTTTGCTTTATTGGGGGTCTGGGGACTCAGAACCAGTCAGTATCTGGTGTGACCACCATTTGCCTCATGCAGTGCAACACATCTTCTTCGCATTGTGACAGCTCCTGGCGCCTCCTGATTGGAAGGTTGCCAGGAGCTAATTGTTAATTGCATACACCCCTGCTGGCTGATCTCTGCAGCTATATAAGCTGGAGCTATCAGCCACATGGGGCTCTCCCTGGCCTGATGTTTGGTTTGATTTGGTTAGCTTAGCTTAGCTTAGCTTTGCTTTGCTTTGCTTTGCTTTGGATCTGATTTGCGTAGTTAGTTTTGCTTTACACATACACTACATTCTTCACCCACACAGACACAGCACCCATTACTGATTACTGATATTCATGCACTATTTAGTAGTTTACTTTGTTTAAATAAAGTATAATTTGGTTAAAATAATTATCTTGTGTGGTTTCCTCCTTGCCCTTCCCTGGAGCCGGGGTGTGACATGGGGGCTCGTCAATAAGTGGTTGGATTAAGTAGTTGAACAGTTTGGAGGAATATTACATAGGACAGGTTAGTAGTTGGTTTGGGAGCAGGTTCCTTTCATAGTGGGTAGTCGGCTGAGGCTAGGCTAACAGAGTTGATTGTCTGGGGAGCACATGTCTGAATTTGAACTTTCCCTGTTAGGCTTCAGTTGCGTTTCCCCTTTGGGTTGCGTGAATTTTCTTTTTTTTGTTGTTTTTCCCTTTTGGTAGTGCTGTGGGGCGTGGTTAGTGTCAATTGTTCAATGTCAATTGTCTCGGGGGCACATCCGAAGGATCTTGGGGTTGTCTGCTTGCAGGTCGCCTTTCAAACCGGCTGGTTTACAGTGCGTAAATACCCACCGCAAGCTGCATGAACACTAGGGTCAAGATTATTCAGGTTTGGATATGCAGTTAGGGGGGAAGTTCTAATTCTAGTTGCATCCCAGTGATCAAAGCTGTTTTGGCATGGCTTCTTTAGTAGAAGCGTTTATTCAGTCTCCTTCTGAAACCTTGCTGGACAGCTGTACAAAGGACCAACTATTGAAAATTGCTGATCATTTCAAAGTTGAAATTGCAGCCACACGTCTGAAGGACACAATCAAAAGGATCCTGAAGGCGACTTTGATGGAAGAAGGGGTTTTGGCTTCTGATGAAGGTAAGGGTTTACAAGTACGGTGGTTTCACCAGGGGGGAGTCTTACCTTTGAGCAACAAAAGGAACTGATGTTAATACAAATGGAACATGACAAAATAAAGGTTGATTAAGAATTGGCCCTTGAACGTGTAAAAATAGACAAAGAATTGGCCCTTGAACGTGCAAAAATGGATAAAGAGTTGGCGCTTGAAGCAATGAAACAAAAGACAGAGCAGGCAAAACTGGATATTGAACAATGCAAACTAGATCTAGTTAGAGAAGGTAAGATGGCAGGAACTGATATAACTAGGTCTGCTGGTTCATCTAGAGTGGATTGTACTAAGAATCTCAGATTGCTGCCTAAATTTGATGAGGAAGACCCAGATACGTTTTTTTCCTTGTTTGAGCGTCTCGCTGATTCACAGGAGTGGCCTGATAGTGAACGTGCGTTGTTACTTCAATGCGTGTTTAGAGGTAAAGCCCAAAAGGCATATGCAGCTTTAACAGCAGAACAGTGCAAAGAGTATAAATGGTTAAAGAAGCCGTTTTGAAAGCTTATGAATTAGTTCCTGAAGCTTACAGGCAGCTCTTCAGAAATTGGAAAAAAGGGGAAAAGCAAACCCATGTGGATTTTGAAAGGGAGCTGGATATACATTTTGATCGGTGGTGTTCTGCATCCAGTGTTGGGTCATTTGAAGAACTGCGTAACCTTGTTGTGCTGGAACAATTTAAGCAGTCGTTGCCTAACCACATATCTACTTATATCAATGAGAGAAAAGTTAAAACTCCAAAAGAAGCTGCTGTACTTGCGGACGAATATGGTTTAACACGCAAACGTGTCTTTGGGGAGCAAGGTCCACAACGGTTTGGATTCAAAGACAGCGGGGAGAAAGGTGACTCGGATTTCAGTTGGGGTTCTTCAAAGGGAGAGCTAGGCAGAGCTGGGAACAATGATCCTAATTCAACTTGCAATTATTGTCAGCGACAAGGGCACTGGAAAAAGGAGTGCCCCTTGCTAAAATCAAAAAAGGGTTTTAGTACAGGGCCTGTCCAATCTGTGGGGTTAGCTGTTCCGCTTAGTAGCTCAGAGCTAAGTACTGACAAAATTGTCCCTCCTTTTCAGATGCGACCCAGAGTGTTAAGCGCAGCTGATATTGCTTTAAGGTATGCTCCATTTATATCAGAGGGTTTTGTATCCTTAACTGACCATAGTAAGAAGGTGCCTGTCAAAGTTTTTAGAGATTCTGGGGCTCTACAAAGCTTCATTAGGGAGTCAGCCTTACGTTTTTCACCAGCCTCTGACACAGGAAGGTGTGTTCGAATCAGAGGAATGGATTTAAACACCATTGTTGTGCCTGTCCATACTGTGCATTTGTCTTGTGGCATGATACAGGGGGATGTAGAGGTGGGTGTGCGTCCAGATTTGTCAATGAAAGGGGTTGACATTATTCTGGGCAATGATTTGGCAGGAGCATGTATGTGGCCTGATGCGTCCACCTCTGATGGGTTGTGTGTATTGTCTCCTGCTAAAGCGAGGTCTAAGGTCCCTGAGCAGTCGGTGTGTGCAGTGTCCCGTTCTCTTAGTGTGCTGCCAAGAGTTGATGTACAGATATCTGATCTTGGGTCTGTTTCTCATGCAGAATTCGTGAGGGACCAGAAAGAGGATCTCTCGTTAAGACAGCTGTTTGAGCAGGCCGGGCACTCTATTAATGGGGGAAACAACTCAAGAGGTTATTTTCTCCATCGGGGCCTGCTGATGAGGAGGTGGGTCCTTCATGGGAGAAATTTGGCTGGGGGATCAGTGGGGAAGATGGTGCTTCCTGTGAAATATAGACAGCCGGTAATCACAGTGGCGCATGTAGCTGGTCAAGGGGGATTGAGGGGAACATATGGGCGGGTCCTTCAGGACTTTTTCTGGCCTGGTATGAAACGGGATATTCAACATATCAGAGGCCAGAAGAAGGTAGCTGCTGATGCTCTTTCCCGGGCGCCATCGCCTTAGCTATACCCTCCTGCTTAACATTCGTCCCCGTGCTGTAGGGTCTTAGTTGCTGGGTCTCGGGATGCCGGAAAATAAAATGTCATGTTTGTATGTTCCACGTATCTAACGTATCTACTTTTGTTTTGCAGGTTAAGTGTTGAACCCTGTTTCTATGGAGGGGGGTGTGACAGCTCCTGGCGCCTCCTGATTGGAAGGTTGCCAGGAGCTAATTGTTAATTGCAGCACCCATTACTGATTACTGATATTCATGCACTATTTAGTAGTTTACTTTGTTTAAATAAAGTATAATTTGGTTAAAATAATTATCTTGTGTGGTTTCCTCCTTGTCCTTCCCTGGAGCTGGGGTGACAGCATAGAGTTTATCAGATTGTCAATTGTGGCCTGTGGAATGTTGGTCCACTCCTCTTCAATGGCTGTGCGAAGTTGCTGGATATTAGTGGGAAGTGGTGCACGCTGTTGTATACGCCGGTCAAGCACATCCCAAACATGCTCAATGGGTGACATGTCCGGTGAGTATGCTGGCCATGCAAGAACTGGGACATTTTCAGCTTCCAAGAATTGTGTACAGATCCTTGCAACATGGGGCCGTGCATTATCTTGCTGAAACGTGAGGTGATGTTCATGGATGTATGGCACAACAATGGGCCTCAGGATCTCATCACGGTATCTCTGTGCATTCAAAATGCCATCAATAAAATGCACCTGTGTTCTTCGTCCAAACAGATGCCTGCCCATACCATAACCCCACCACCACCATGGGCCACTCGATCCACAACATTGACATCAGCAAAGCGCTCACCCACACGACACCACACACGCTGTCTGCCATCTGCCCTGAACAATGTAAACCGAGATTCATCCGTGAAGAGAACACCTCTCCAACGTGCCAGACGTCATCGAATGTGAGCATTTGCCCACTCAAGTCTGTTACGGCGACGAGCTGGAATCAGGTCAAGACCCCGATGAGGACGACGAGCATGCAGTTGAGCTTCCCTGAGACGGTTTCTGACAGTTTGTGCAGAAATTGTTTGGTTATGCAAACCAATTGTTTCAGCAGCTGTCTCAGTGGCTGGTCTCAGACGATCTTGGAGGTGAACCTGCTGGATGTGGAGGTCCTGGGCTGGTGTGGTTACACGTGGTCTGCGGTTGTGAGGCCGGTTGGATGTACTGCCATATTCTCTGAAACGCCTTTGGAGACGGCTTATGGTGGAGAAATGAACATTCAATGCACGAGCAACAGATGTGGTTGACATTCCTGCTGTCAGCATGCCAATTGCACGCTCCCTCAATGCTTGTGGCATCTGTGGCATTTTGCTGTGAGACAAAACTGCACATTTCAGGGTGGCCTTTTATTGTGGACAGTCTAAGGCACACCTGTGCACTAATCATGATGTCAGATCAGCATCTTGATGTGGCACACCTGTGAGGTGGGATGGATTATCTCAGCAAAGCAGAAGTGCTCACTATCACACATTTAGACAGATTTGTGAACAATGTTTGAGAGAAATGGTAATATTGTGTATCTGGAATGAATTTTAGATCTTTAAGTCCATCTCATGAAAAATGGGAGCAAAAACAAAAGTGGTGCGTTTATATTTTTGTTGAGTGTAGTTGAGTGACTGGTTGACCCTCGCTGTGAGAGGGCAGCAAGAAAGATTGGCAGATGCAGAGCGGAGTGGACGAGCTGGGCTGTAAGGTTTGACCATGTCCTGGAGTGTTGCGTTTATATTTTTGTTGAGTGTAAATCACGACTCTTTGCTGTTTTGGCTCCAAAATGGTGGAACAAGCTCCCTTATTTTCATCAGAACAGATGTAAGCCTACAAATCTTCCATCGCAGGCTTAAAACTATTCTCAGACCGCACTTTGACTAGGAAGATGATACTTAAAATCACACACATAAAAATGTTTAAAAAGATTGTTTCTAATCCCCATCTGAGTTACTCCAAAAACTGCAGGCATACAAAAGCCTCTGAGCTGCCCTGGGGAAGATTCCCACCATTTGAAAGAACTGGTTTTATTGTGATGTCATTTCACATTAAATGCTTTACTCTGGGATCATAGTCATGTCAAATTAATGCCAGCCATTCTCAAGAAGTGATATGATGTTTTTCCCCCCACATCATACTACTGATATTTTCTCTTCAGATTCAACACAAAAGCTGCAGTTATATCTGGACGGCTTTTTGAATATTGAATTTCAAAGCACAGCTGTCTCCTACTGCAATACTTAAATCAATGGTCTTTTAGTGTTCACGTGTCTTTCCTTGCTCTCGGATAACGCTCCTAATTCAGCACTAGGGAAAGTGTTTTATCTTTGGTGACCAGTCAATTGTTGTCTGTACTTTAATGTGCCAATTGTGATTGTGTAAGATCCATGATGAATTTAATGGATGGAGAAATGTTAAAAGAGACGATCCATGTGTGGTAAAAACAATAGCTGTGTTCATTTATACATTCCTCGCTTATGTAAGACAAGTTCATAGTGAAAATAGATGAGAGAATTAAAACATTGTCATGTTTTTATAGAGTGTGAGGTTGAGTCGAGCTTGAAGATAAATTTATAGAAGAAATAATTTGACTGATATAAGTGGTGAAGCCTAAAATAAACACATAGGTTCTCTGGTTGTCACTGTGCTGAACTCAAGTGTAAAAGCAAACTAGTAAGAGCAAATGTTGCTTATATTATGATCATCTGTGTGCTATTGCCATGAACGACAGATCAGCAGTTTTTCCATCATCTATAAACTACCTGGCACTGATTGGACCTACTATTTTTTTCTGAAAGATAGTATATAGAAATGACAACTCTCAAATGTGCATATTTCTTCAATCAACATTACAAACATTTGCTTATTGCTTCTGGCAATCCCTACCACTTAGTACTACCCAAGTGAAAAAATAGTGTATTTGTTTATACTAAAATTATATTTTAAGTGTATGAAGTAGGGGAGGGTGGGGTGAGATGTGCCACTTTTTACTCAAAGTGACTTTAAAGTGAGGCCTTGACAGTAAAGTCTCAAACTCTAATATGTACATATATTTCAGGGTGTTGTGCATCCCCGGCAACAATAACTTTTGATCTGAAATAAACCGTTTAAGAAATATAGCTTTCAGGTGTGGTGTAAGTTGTGCCACAAGAGAGAATACCATGGGGTAAATTGTGCCATTGATATATATCTCATAAACTGTAATGCAAGACAAATCCAATAGACACTCACTTATTCAATGTTTATTTAAAGTAAATATTTTACAAAGATTGAAGGACAATTTTCTTAAACAAGGCCTAGCAGACCTAATGGTTTTACCTGCAAAGCTCACAATGACAAAGTCACCATCATCATCTTTATGGCTATCTGAACTCTTGTCAGTGGTGTCGTTAAGTGGAATTTACAAAAAAAAAAAAAAAAATTAGATGTCAGTCTCTTCTGACAATCACTTTATTTTGGTGACCAGTGTATACAGCCATGCCAATGGCACAACTCTCAGAAATATACTTTGTAGTAGCTGCTCCGCCCTTGTAGAACCAACTGCCACCTGGCATATGCAATTCCCCCTCCATTTTTTCCTTTAAATCAAGGCTCAAAACCCATCTGTACACCCTGGTTTTTCCTCCCCATTAACTATCTAACCTCTGCACTACTATCTTTGTTTATATGTGGATGTCTGGGCTTTGTCTTTTATTTTTGTTATTGTTATGTTCAGCACTTTGGACAGTGCAAACTGTTCTAAATGTGCTTTTATAAATACATTGTACTTACTTACTTACTTACTTACTTATAACTCACCCCAGGCCCTCTGGCACAAATCACCCTAACCCCAGAATTTTGGATAATAAGCATGATGCAGCAGTTTAGGGTTGACATCGTGCTATATATAGACACAAAGTGTAGCATACTAAAGCACTAAAACATGTGTCAAATGTTTTCAAACGTCTCTATAATTGTTCAGACACAATAATAAAAACGTGATCATGGAAATTTTACTTTGAAAGGCAAACAACTGTTTTTGAGCTTAAATGTGCTTATATCTTATTCCATGATTATCCCTTCTTTACAGGATGCGTCAAATGGATGGCTCTTCTTAAATATCTGGTCACATTTCCAATTTCGTCTATGGTTTTCTATAAACAAGGGGTGGCACAATTTCCCCACTGGCACAACTCACCACACTCTCACCTATATAAAAGGTGTGTCCAAGTATATCAACCCCCTATGTACTTTTTTTAATAGTATACTTTATTTAATAATTCTTTGCCCACACCTATGTTGTTAGGGAATTAAGCTCTCCACCGACTAGAGGTTGCGCGGAAACCATATATATTAAATAATATGGATGTAGCATCCGGGCTGACCTCAGTTATTCACACGGCATCCAATAATCCTGGTTTGTGCGCGTCGCCATCTTGTGAGATTTTTACTCCGCCTCACTCCTCTTGCTGAAAAGGGGAATCGACGTCGGGGGGGGGGGGGGGGGGGGGGGATAGCTGACGTATACCTCCGAGGCAAAGTGAGGGACAACGGGCGGAGAGCTGTCACTCAAGAGATCGCGCCAATACATTTTAACCTCCAAAAGAATAAAAACTAGCGTGGGCCAAAAAAATTCACCCCCCTCAGTGTTGTCATGGAGATATGACCTAAACATACAGACTAAAATGGTTTTGTGGCCCAGGATGTAAATAGGTTCAATAAGACTTTGAAAACGGCCTATCTAACAAGTGAGTCAAAGAAAAACTGCTCGTCTTGGCGCCACCCCCAGTGGCACTTTCTGGTTACTACAGTTGTAGGTCACTTCCTTATTGGATGCCGGTAAAAATCGCTGAGGTTGGGGCTTGGCGGAAACTCTAGTTCAACTATAAAAGCTGAGTTCCCAGTCTAGCTTGCAATGCAGCATAATGAGACTGTCCACATACAAAATATGTTTTTTTATCGTTTGAGTTGCTATTTTCTTTCAAATAAAATATGAGTGTACTGATTTCATTGTGGTTCATTATAGATGAAAAACATATGCAATTGTAAATTTGAATCTCATGATTAGGAAATAAATTACCTTTTAGTGACAGTCCTTACTGGATCATGACAACATGTTTTGGCAAAACGCCACGGATGGGAACGTTAGTCCCCTTTTGCTCCAAGCCCACTGTTAGGCCTTTCACACCAAAATGAACCAAGAGTCAGTTCCAGGCTGGTGTTGGGGTCAGTTCAAAACTGGTTACAGCCTTATCCCAGTTATGAACCTGTTGGTTTCACATCGACCGGAGACAGCCATGGAGCCGGCAAGAGAGCAACGTCATGACGTCACTGTAAACGTGTGTGTACGTCGCCCGACGCCGCTGCTCTTGTGGCTAACGCTAAAGCTACCGGTAGCTTTAAGCACAACAACAGTGGCGAATACGTCTTATTTTTACACGTGTTAGCTCTCGCTTTGCTTTCTTAACCAAACCGGACCCATACAGCGTATTCTCGCCGGTCAATTTGATCGCTACGTTCGGTAATTATGTTATGTTTACGTCTCGTAGTAGCGGTGTTTTTAAACATGGCGGGCATGAGGTTTTAGTTGGTCTGGTTGGTCAGGATAATCCCTCCCCCGGCCACTGGCGCAAGCAGTTCACTTCAAACCCTGCTCAATCCTGGGGTATGAGTTGAACCGGTTTTTACGGCCCGGAGCCTGCCCGGAGCAGGCTTTCTGGCGGTGTGAAACCAAAGCACTGGCTCTAACTCCGAACTAGCGCCGATTTTGCGGCGGTGTGAGGGCTTGGAGCAAAAGGGGCGGAAGTGACGTTTTCAGAATTTTACAGGAGAGAAAAAACTAAATTTGTATCGATCGTAATTGTTTAATAAAAAAATGCATATGGAACTGGGCTTTATTTGTAGTATAAATGTTGGTCTTTTCTGCATTCCCTCCATATTGTCAGCTCTTTAGCCTATTTATATTTACGCCTTTTGTGCGCCAAGCTCAGTGCACTTACACTTATTTTGCTCCAAACTCAATTCATGGTTTTCACTTACGCCTTGTAATGTTTTCAGCCTTTATTTCAAAAAGTAAAATGTATAGTGATGTGATTCTTTAACCATTTGATAAAACTTACCAAGACCTTTAAAATGATATAAAAGTCATTTTTGCCAAATATGTCACTTACGCCCCTTTTGCTCCAAGCCCTCCACTGGTTTCATTTTTTCTATCTTTTGAAATCAAAACATTTATTTTTCACCTGAGCCACGTATCTCAGGCTACTCAACGTTACCACCTCCGTTATTCATATTTTGATTCTCCCATTTTTTTCAGGCAGGGAGAATATTAGCCCCACAGGAGGTAAGTCACTGTTTTATAGCATCTTGCATGAAAGCTGAGTTTTTTTTAATCCAAATACAAGCTGTGGGCCAGTGTCTGTTTGCTTTCTGTCTGCTGTAGTTTCACTTCATTCATGCTTGTCCAACACTGGAACAGATCCCCTATTTGTAACTAATTCCTATTGTCAGCCCATTTCTTTTTTCCTTTTATCTACCTCCCTCCCTATCCTTCTCTCCATCCTGTATTTCCACTTTCTCTTGTAAGCCTTTAATGGTGATTACTACCAGTTCCGTTCTGAATGTGTCCCTGGGTCTCCTCAGTTTAAAGAGAGGAGACCCAGGGACACATTCAGAACGGAACTGGTAGTTAACTATTGAGCTATTGATTCACCTCAGATGCATGGTTGGAATACGGTATGGGGACATCGGGTGTGTGTGTGTGTGTCATATGATGTAATGCATCCCATAGCCCCATACCCTGACCCTAACCATCACAACTAAACCCCCTAACCCCAACCCTTAAGAGTAACCCTGACCAAAACCAAATTCTAACCTTCACATTCAAACCAAGTCTCAATCCTCACACAGCCTTTTAAAGCAGTACGGACTGAGAAGAATATAAAAAAATGTTTGATGAAATTTCATCACTTCTAAGGTCTAAAACATAAATTGATCCTCACATAAATAGATGTACCAGTACACATACACTCTCTCACACACACACACACACACACTGACACGCATACACATGCACACGCGCGCACCCACACACACACACACACACACAGGACACAGTGTATGCACCCTCTTAGATCCCCATCGAGGAGCCAGAACAAAGGTTTCCAGTACAAAAGGGCCTTGGGCCCCCTTTGAATACACCAACACTTGCTCAGATGCACTGGTTCAGCACTTTGGCTGCATTGTGTAGCCACATGTACAGTGGTTTTTAAGTCTTCCTGAATCACCCTGTGCTTTTTGTCCATTACCTTCCTCTTGCAGACACTTGTCACACTTCCAAAAAATAACAAAGTCACAAACATTAATCTGCTAAAGAAAATAAAATAAAATGGAGAAGGCAAAAACCATTTCACAAATTAAATGAGTTTGAATAGGTTTTGCTTTACCATCAAGGGCAGAATGTTACACAGTACTTGTTGCGTGTACAACAATATGGAGATAATGTACAGAGTCATTATATTTCATTTCTAGAGACTACATTTTAGAGAAAATGATTGTTTAAAAAACAATATATAAATTACTTTTATTTAGCAGTTATTCCGTAAATTAAGGTTTTACAGATTTTACATAGAAACCTATGGAGGTAACTTTATTCTCAGAATTAAAAGGAAAAAAGTAACTATTCTGCTCTCGCTCTCGGTTAGTTTAGCTTAGCAGATAGCTAACAAGAAGTTCAGGTTCTGTCTTGGCCAGGGACCGATTACTTTGTTCATCGATGACAGCGTATGCTTTTATGGCTCTCTCTCTCTTTGACCTGCAGGGTAGACTCTGACCAAACATATTTTAGAGCAGCATCGCGAGCCAAATGTGTCCCCGCATTCTGTGCATTTTGACATCACCTCTGGAGTCTCGTCATGTTGTTGCTCCCCGCCTTGATCTTCAGTAAAAGCGGAGCTCGCTGGATTCCATGGAGCTGGCCCTGGATGAAGTGCAGATGGGTGTCTGTTGCTGTTGCACTAATTGCACAGCTTTGCTTTGCTTTGCCACAGTCTTTGGCAAAGTGACTGGTTGAGGCGCAACACTTAAAACAGATGTGTTTCTGTTTAAGGTAAGCCCTTCTTTCATCCAAGGTTTGGTTGCGGAAGCCACGACATTTCCTTAATGGGGATGGGGATTATTATGTATGGGACACAGTTTATCTGGATCTTCAACCGTTCTGTCCTGGTCACTTTGCTTGTATTCACATCCATGTGAAACTTCGGTCTTCCTGGTGAACACGGATGGTTTGATGGACTTCACAGGTGTATCTGTCCTGATTGACGCAGCCATGGTGAGTTCTGCAAAGCTGGGGTCATTTCGTGTCTTGGCTTGGTCTTGGATGAAATTCACAAATACGCTGAAGGGAGGATATTGAACCCTGTAGTTTTCTTTATATCTTGAACCGACTGAGATCAATTTTTCCATGAGGTTGTAGGGGAGCTTTTGAGCGATGGGGTTGACTCCGCGAGATGTGTTAACGTAAGATAGCCCAGGTAAGAAACCGTCTTTCACTGCTGAATCCAGCTCTTGCAATAGGTCTCCAAGCTCCCGCAGCTTCTGGTTGTCCTTGTTTGTGATATTTGGAAATTATTCTACTTTCTTCAACAGAGCGTTCTCTGTCATTTCAGTTGAGCCGTAGCTTTCCTCCAATCTCCGCCACACCATCTGAAGCGCCAAGCTGACATCATGCATATGGACTGAACGGATGGGTTTGGCCTGCTCTGCAGACTGTGGCCCGGGCCATTTGGTCAGTAGATCTCCTCTCGTGCGGAAAGGTTCAGGTCAATAGTGGAGTTGACAAAAGAGGCTTTCCAGGCCCAGCAGTTCTCTGGTCTGTCGTCGAACTTGAGGAGTCCAGAGCTAACCACTTCTTTCCGTATCAGGTATTTGGCTAAGTCTGTCATGCCTGACTGATCACGTGGAGGCGCTGCAGCGTGCATGTAGTTAGGTTTACCTTCAGTGGGTGTGAAGTGAGTCTGAAGAGGACTGCGTTCTTCTTTAAGGAACTTTGGAGGACTGAAATCGCTTTGCTGTGCATAGGCTGTACTCACATGCTGGCGTTGTGCTGGTAATTCCTGGAATGAAGCGTAGGTGGCTTGGTCCAGTGTGTGAAAACCACAATTATCTGTATCACCTTTGTCCATTTTTGGTTGGCGCTCTGGTGTAGAGATGGGTTTCCGATCCACAAGTTGGGGCTGTTGTTTACTGTGGTTCCGAGAATGTTGTTGCACGTAGTCACCAGTGCGTTGAGATGAGGGATAAGGAGCCATATTTGTGACATTCTATCTGAGTGGTTCTTCATCCTCATAATCTGCCTCTAGAACATTAGCCTCAGTGTTGGCTGCTTCAGCAGCACCGTGCATTTTTAGTGCGTTCAGGTTAGCCTTTAACTCTGCTGCCCTACGTTTCTGTTCGGCTTAGATCTCTGCTTTTTTCTTAAATTCTTCAGCTTCTAATCTTGCCTGCTGGATAAGCATGTCTGCTTCTTTTTGAGCGTATGAAGCCTTGACTCGAGCAGCTTCAGCTCTAGCTCGTGCTCTAGCTGCGTAAGAGTGTTTGTTGAAGCACGGCTAGAATGTCTTGCACATGAGTGCTGAGACTGCCCATCTTGTGTGTCTGTTAGAGGATTTTCTTCTATTTGATCCTCCATGATTATTGAATCTATGCTGAGCTGTATAGTATGCAGTGTTTATATCTCACTTTGATTGAAGACTGAAAGTGAAGTCTTTTTACTATTCTGCTCTCGGCTAGTTTAGCTTAGCAGATAGCTAACAAGAAGTTCAGGTTCCTTGAAATAAAGTCCAGGATACAGGATAGAGTTTAGGCCTTCGTGATAAGGTTCCATTTACTTCAGATGATTTTGTAAAACTTTAAAAGATACAAAAAAGGACTTTACAATATATTCATACAAAAGATACAACTAGCTTAACACTAGCATAAACAAAGCCATTAACAAGGCTTTTAGGGCCCACTAGCTTCAATGCTAACGTACAATGCATTCACAATGTAAAATGCTGCCACGATTAGCATCGCCGAATTTAAGTTAAAACTAAACACTCAGAAATTAAACAAACATAGTTGCTATGCCACTCAGGTGATTTTGAAGCTTTAAACATAAATACTCACAGACTGAGACTTTCTCAGGACAACAAAGGAGAGAATTAACTGTATGCTGAGCTCTCTTGCTGGTTGCATCAAAACTAAGGTAACACAGGAGGGTCAAAAACACAAAACACACATGCAATGCCGTTTGTAATCACCAGGTGTCTAAAACAAAAACAAATTGTGGGGGCAGAACACAAACCTTTACCATTGATAGGGACCATTCTGCCGAATTCAATATATATATATATTTTTTTACTATTTCATGATATTCTCATATGAAATACACCTGTATATTTGGCATGTGGCCAAGCAATATACATAGGAGGGGACGCAAGAGGCCTGCAAACATAATATGCATGCACGGCTGAAGGGATGGGAATCGAGACCCGGTTCCTCTTCTGAACTGGTGCCGAGTCAAGGCTGTTACATACTCCGCGAGAAGAAAGAACAAAGTTCTCGGGGACAGAGCTGCGAGAAGTTCTTTCTGGTCTGACATTACATACTTCACGAGAACTCAACTGCCGAACTCCTCACCGCGGCGCATTGTTACCATGGTAATTGACCCAGTAGCGCCAGCTGATTTCACTTCGCTTTCCTCATTGACTTCAGACTGACCAATCACACAATAGTTCTCGGACAAGCTGCGAGAAGAAAGTTCGGCCCGGGTGATGTGTCGAGAACAAGCTGCGAGAACAGCTAAACAAGAGCTGAGAGAAGAAAATGACGTCATTTTCTTCTCGCAGCTCTGTCACCGAGAACTTTGTTCTTTCTTCTCGCGGAGTATGTAACAGCCTTAAACCGATTCCTTGGAATTGTAAACATGCCTGCTTAACAATTCCGCTTATCGATTCCGCTTGTTGCTTCTTGACACTCATGCTGCGTTGTTTTGGTTCAGAACGCAGCAAACATGGCGTTGAGACAGAATCTCTCTAAATGTTGGCTGTTTTTCACTTGAAAAGACGACAATACGGCCACTTGCAACAATTGTAAAGTTTCCATTTCGTCAAATGCAGTGTTGGGAACGTTACTTTAAAAAAGTATTAAGTTATAGTTACTCACTACTTGTTCCAGAAAGTAACTGAGTTAGTAACTGAATTTCTTTATAATAGAAGTAACTAGTTACCAGGGAAAGTAACTATTTGCGTTAGCCTACTGTAAAAAAAAAAAGATGCTATGTCAACAAATTTGGATTTTTCTGAGCAGTTTTCACAAGTCAGTTGAAATTAGTAGGCCTAGAACAGCCAGGTAGGCCTACTTGTAGGCTACATAATCTTCAATATGTATTGCACATTGCAAGAGGTTTATCCTGCACTTCAAGTATTTTGTTCTCAACTAAAGTAGTAGAGAAAACTGCTGAATGTATCGTGCTGATCTGCTATATCACTGGATTCACTTCAGGGGTGTCGGCTAAATCACCACTTGAGGCCAAAAACGTCAGACTATGAAGCATGAGACGATGAGAGGAGGAGTAAGGATTTATCCTATGTTTATTTCCTTCTTTAACATGCACAGCAGCATACAGATCCCAGGAAAAGAACAATAGCAATATTCGGCTCGTGATGACACACTAAACAGCTGTTGCAACCGGCGAATCGCGGCCGTTTAATAACGTGCATAATTTATAGAGATCGGGAAACTCCATGCACTTACTCACAAGGGTGATGCAAACAAACTCAGGGAGAGCACGTTTCAACCGTGGATTCATTGTTGGTTAGGCAACGTGCACACTCACACAACAGAGAGATAAAGAAAAAGAAACTTCACTAAACAGGCGCTCCGGCTGACTGACGTGACGGCGCTAACTGACAGTTATAATGTCATCCACACTGAATAAAACACATCTTAAAACACACCGGTCTCCTCACTAGCAGTTTGTGTAGTATGGAGCCAGGGGCGCGTTCGAATTACACAGTTTATTCAATCAATTCATAGTAACGCACCACATTTAACGTTCAGTAACGATAACGGCGTTGTAACGACGGAAAAAGTAATTAGTTAGTTTAACCCGTTACCGAAAAAAGAACGGCGTTACCTAACACCGTTATTTCAAACGGCGTTATTCCCAACACTGGTCAAATGACACGCGCACAAGCACGAGCGCAAGCGAGCAGACGGCGATCACGGTTAAACGTTTAAATGTCCGCTGCCTGTCTAGCCGACACCAGTATTGCCCATTGGACTTGTACATACAATGTGTGAGAATTAATGTGTGTGTAGGCATTTGTGTGGGCTAATAAAAGAGGGAGAGAGCCAAAAAGGTGAGAGCAGCATAAAGCAAAGCAAAAAGGTGTTCTTGACCGCTGCCTTAACCCCCGCAGTGTTTACTCACGTTCGTCAGCTGGTTTGTTTCTTTTTCCTCCCGTCAGCTGTTATAGTGCTGCCTTTATGCACGGGGGGTGGAGACGAACCCAAAACAACATACAGCGGAACTCGGCAGTGATAAGGAAACAATAGTCTACACTTAAACCTGCAGTGTGTAGAATTTTGGGTTTTATTTCCTAGCAGATTTTGTAGAAAGTAATTATAATATCCATAAATACGTTTAATTTAGTGCATAATAGCTGAATTTTTTTTTTAGAATTATTATTTTTTCTATTTTTGTCTCATATTATATTTCTCCATACCTTGGACCAGGGCCTAGTGGCCGCCATGTTGAAAGCGTCATAGTTGGAATGTCATCAGGTGCATTGTTTAGAATTTCGAATTGTTCTTGTCCTTGAAGCCCACTGTAGCTTCTGTTATTATTCGAAAGGGGTGGGGTTACCCAGGGAGCGTTGCATTCTAGAACTTTCTTGATGATGTCATATTACACACTGCACCTTTAAAGTTTAACAATAAACTTCATAAAGACACACTTAAAATAACGATCTCTGCCATACAAAAAGCACTGACTTGGATAACATCCGGCACATGTGTCTGATGACGGGCCGTTATATCAATAATAAACAGCGGGCGGGCTTATAAAAAAGGAAGAGAGATAAAAAGGCGAGAGCCTTTTTCTTTTTCCTCCCGTCAGCTGTTCTAATGCACCCTTTACGCACGGTGGTTGAGACGAACCCTCCACTAAAGTTAAACTTTGTAACTACACACTTAAAATAATGATCTCTGCCCATACAAAAAAAAGACTTGGATTACTTGAGGAGCGACCGATGTGCAAATGTGTCTGATGACGGGCCGTTATAAACAGCGCGCTGCACATTAGAACAGCATGTACATAAAATATCTCGTATCGTTCCTGAGAGGGCATACATGATATTTTTTCTGCAAACAACTAGTTAATTTGCCAAAATTGATAGTTGGTCTTATCTTTACAGAAGACTTCTTTGTATTTTTTATGTCAGTTGAATTTTGTTTCAAGTTGAATGCAAATGAGCACAGTTAATATTCCATAAGGCACAAGCTCTTCCTTGACTGTTTTCAGTCTGTGTTTTTAGTTTTTAGGGAACATAATGGCAATTTGACAATTTCCTAATCCTAAAGTAGGCTACTCTTTCTTATTTTAATAAGCGTAGGTCTCTCCCCAATTGTTAGTAATGTGTGTATTTGTTATATCTATCATGTACTTTTTTTTCACTATGTTTTTCTATTTTATTTTGTTTTTTTTATGTTTTAACTAAGGATGGGGTGGGTGGGGGTTGTGATTGTTTAACATTTCCAAAAAAATGTAATACAAATAATTTGTGTGTCTGTTACCGTGTAAACATGCCTGATTTGGTTACTTGTGCTTCCATGTCTATGCAGCAGAGAAATGGCGGCCTCTTCCAGTGTTGGCAAATGTGATCTTATACTTAGAAAATGATACTCTTGGATGGCATATAAGGACAGCAGCACCAGTGCTTTAATGTGCATAGCATCTTGTCTTTTTTTGTTGCACTTGATGATTTTTGGACCAAACAACACACTGACATTTCATTTGAAACGTTGACATCTTCAGACACTGCACGATGACTGAAGAAGATCTGTTGAATGTTCTCCCCCAGTTGAATTCAAAGTGTTAAGAGTATATCTCTGTACTCATGCCTAGAGGCGTATACATGAGAAAAGCAGACTGCTCCAATGCTGGCAGTCCCCCAGCCTGCTTTGGCAGCCTAACCATAGCACATCATCAATCCCTCAACTTCTGCAGTTATTTTTTTTTTTGCCTTTTTTATTTTTATTTGTCTCTGCTTGTGTGTATTCCTTGCCCTCAGGGGCTTCTTTTAATTTAATGCAGATGTTGTCTTCTGGATATCCTTAAAGGTGCACTATGTTACTTTTGGGCGTGTCAGAAAAGTGAAATTTTTTCGGAGATATATTGTCATACTGAATAAACTAACTTATTTCATACCCCTTTCCCACTGGCCAAAAAACCCACCTACACCCGCCTTCATCCGGCTTTTTGTCCGATGGGAAGGGTTTTCGGAGGGAACACAAGTCCCGGATCAATGTGCTAATTCCAATCCTGACGTACCACGCCATGTGTTTAATAACAATAGCCTTTATTTATTAATAATAGCTGCTTCACCAGACAGTTTATGGCTTCACTTTTGGTTCAGGTCGTGTTTAGGCCGTGAGACCCAGCTCAGCTGAGGCACTGAATGTGTTAAAAAGACTATACTGTCCCCTTGTAAACCCTTGTCTGTTTGACCAAACTGTTGAGAGCATATTTTTTTTACGGCATGGTGATGGACCAGTAGATTATTCCTTGCTCTCCGCTGCATATTCTCTCATCCATGCTGTTCCCATCATGCACCACGTCATCAAATCCATCTATGGTTGTGATCCCTCTAGCAGCGGAATATGTATTACATATTGTGCGTTTAAAGGAGTTCGGAGGGATGTGAGTTTGAGCATTTCAGCACAATCATAATATCCCGCCTTCCTCCAATGCAGCCCCACCCCCTCATTCCTATCCCCGTTTTTTTTGTTTTGTTTTTGATGAAACTTAATTTAGGCTACACAAGCAGACTTACTTGCTTAATACTGTCTCCGTGCACAAAGTGAGTTATATTGTGGCTGAAGAAACTGGTGGCTGTAGTAGGCTACCGGTACCGCGCTGATCTGCTTGTATCACTGGTTTCACTTCAGATATGTCGGCCAGAACACCACTTATGCTTATAATGAGACTAGGAGAGGAGGAGTAGGGTTTTATCCGCTCTTTATTTTCCTTCTTTCACAGGCACAGCCGCATATAGATCGCGGAAAAAGAACAAAGGCTTAAACTCCGCTCGTGAGGAGACGTTTGAACAGCTGTTGCGACTCGCGAATCGCAGCCGCTAATAACATGCATAAACTATAACTTATAACAGCGATCGGGACTACATGTACATACTCACACACGGGTGATTCACATTTACACTCAGATAAACACGAATGATGGCTTACTGTGGCAACTTGCTCACACACATCTCACCGAGGGAGAAGCGAAAGGAAACTTACTGAACTGGCTCTCTGGCCGACTGACGTCACGGCCCAACACTAAACAAAACACAGCTTAACACACTGTAAGAAATAACAAGAAATAACAACACTGTAACCTTTTCTACAATGGTCGCTACTCGCTAGGCTACTGTCTGCCGTGGAATCAAAACAAACCCTTTCGTTGAGGACGCGCGTGCACGAATGCGCGGTACACAAGCAGACGGCAAACAGACAGGTCTGTCGGCCAATTAAATCGTTTGGTCCGAACGATTTGATTGGTTGTAGTTTTCACCTAATATTATGAGACTGAAATAATTGTTTCTTTTTATTCCTGGTGGGTCTACCATGCATTTTAGAGTGTAAAAACCTTATTTATACCATTTTAAAGTCATTTAAAATAAGTGTAAAAACTCTACAAAGGTAAGAATCCCTTTAGTGCAGCTGGTAACCAGAACGATCGTGCATTTTGTGATAAAAGCATGAAATTTGGTACACTTATAGCCAAAGGCATTCTCAAAAGATTTGGATATGGAGCCACCATGAATTTTCAAAATGGCGCCCATGGCAGCCATCTTTCAAAATGGCTGTCAGTAACAACTGTTCGCTTATGAATGATGGATATAATATGATGTTTCAGACTTATTTACCATACATAGTACTTGGTAAATGTCTTTTGGATAATCTAAATGTGTCATTAAATATTCAAGATGGCTGACATCTTCAAGATTACAGCCATCACAAATGTGTTCTCCTCTATGGCCATTGACCAGGCCCATGAGCAGATGAATGCTTGCATTAAAGGAGATGGTGGTGCTGTGGGCCTTACTGACAACCCATCTGCACTATTGCGATGGATGGTAGCAGGACCAGAAGTTGCACGATCCATACAGGAGTTTGAGATTGATTCCAAGAAATCAGATAACAAGTGTCCAGGTCTCATTCATCAAAGATGTACAATATTTGGTCAATGCAATGGAACACTTTGGAAATCCATTTGAAGAGGAAAGCAAGGACCTGATTGTTCTCCACTCAAAGGAACTTGCTGGACCTTCAGCTGCTGAGGTAGTCAGAAAGGTGAAGCAGATAGGAGAGCACCAATGTGAAGCTTTCACCAAAGAACGCCTTGTTGAGAGAACAAAGACAGTGGACAACACCATACCAAGAAATAAGCTTCTGGTGTTTGGTACTTCAACCGTGAGGAGAGTATCAAAACCGAAACAGAAAATGGTCTCTCTCAAACAGGACATGGAGCTCTTTTCAAGGTTATTCATTGCTTGCCAGACCCGAGATGGAAACCTAGAGGAGTTCTTTCGACACGAGAACCAACCATGTCCACCAGCGCTTTCTGATGGGGGAGGTCTCCGACTGGGAGTGAAGAGTGATCTGCTTCCATGCCTGGAACAAGTTCACAGTGCATACTCTGACAGTCCAAAGGTTACCTGCACCATTGTAGATGGGGCAGCCATCATCCAGATGCTGAAACCAAGTTCAGTAAAAACCTTCAATGACTATGCCCATGTGATCTTCATTCCATATCTGACCAGAAAGTTTGAAACTGTGTCCAGGCTTGATCTGGTGTGGGACCGCTACTTGTCTGACTCTCTGAAAGCTGCTACGAGAGCAAAGCGTGGCACTGGAATTCAGAGACGTGTGGTAGGTGATGCAGCCATTCCCAGGAACTGGCAAAACTTTCTTAGAGTTGACAGCAATAAGACTGAGTTGTTTGCCTTTCTCTCGGAGGCTCTGCTCAGATGGTTTGTGCAGGAGGATAAACAGCTTGTCATCACAAGTGACATGGAAGTCCTTAGCAAGCCACCTCTCCCAGATAGGACATTGAATGCTCCTTGCACGCATGAGGAAGCGGATAGTCGCATGTTATTGCACGTAGCCCATGCAGCAAGAAACGGCCACCACAAAATTATGATTCAAACAGTTGATACTGATGTTGTGGTGCTGGCTGTGGCAGTGGCTCAGACTCTACAACCAGAGGATGAGCTTTGGTTGGCTTGGTTGAATTTTCGATATTTGGCAGCCCATGAAATTGCAGCAGGGTTCGGGCCCGAGAAAGCGTGTGCACTACCAGTGTTCCATGCATTGACGGGTTGTGACACTGTGTCAAGCTTTGTTGGCCATGGGAAAAAGACTGCATGGGCTGTATGGTCTGTGCTTCTAGAACTTACACATGCCCTGTTGAAAGTGTCTTCAGCCCCAGATGACATACCACAGGAGGTAATGGCCACAATTGAGAGGTTTGTTATCTTAGTCTATGACCGAACCAGCACATGTACAGAAATCAATACGGCAAGGAGGAAGTTATTTGCAAAGAGGCACAATGTGCAAACAATCCCCCCTACCAAGGCTGCCCTAGAAGAGCATGTTAAGAGAGCTGTATACCAAGGAGGGCACGTGTGGGGTACAGTCCTGGTGTCAACACCAGAACTACCTTCACCGTGCGAATGGGGCTGGTCAAAGTCACCTGAGGGGGACTATGAACCCTTCTGGACATGCCTACCAGATGCAGGCCAGTCAAGTTATGAACTTGTCTCATGCAAATGCAAGAAGGGTTGTGTTGGGCAGTGTAAGTGCAAAAAATCCCACTTACAGTGCACAGCCCTTTGTGTCTGTGAAGGCGAGTGTGACTGGTCTTCCCTGTGATAGACCCTAGGTTTCCCTTGCTTAACATGAGTATTTTGAGATAGAAAGAAGATTCTTAGAAATTCCAAAGTTCCCAATTCAAATTCTGCATCAAGATAAATGTATAATTAAACATAGAGATCATCCATATCTAACCAGTTGGTGGCCATTTTGAATTTTCAATGAAAATGTTCCACTATCCAAAAGACATTTACCAAGTAGTATGAATGGTAAATAAGTCTGAAATATCATATTAAATCCATCATTCATAAGAAAACAGTTGTTGCTGGCGGACATTTTGAAAAATGGCTGCCATGGGCGCCATATTGAAAATTCATGATGGCTCCACATCCAAATCTTTTGAGAATGCCTTTGGCTATAAGTGTACCAAATTTCATGCTTTTATCACAAAATGCACAATTCCTTTATATTTTGGAACTAACCTCTTGTACTACTTTAATTGTGGCCAAATGGGAGTTTTTAAGCTACCTAAATGAATTGATCTCAAGATTATGTAAAGGGCCCAACAAAGATGATATAGCTAAATTAACCCCCCATTTGCTTTTGTTTGTGATGCTACTTTATTTTCCAGTCAGCAGGAAATGCTACTTTTCCACACTTGTCCTTTTTGCTGGTTATGGCCGTAGGAAATCTCTGAAAGGTGACCTTTTGAAAAAAAAATACAGCCAGAGCCCTCATTAAAGGAATGCATTGACATTCACACATTTAAGAGTGCAATGTCTCTCCACTGGTGTTAAAATGGCTTCGATATTACACCACATAAAGAAAAATAAGTAAAAATGACGTGTGGATATTGTTGCATTTGTCATTGAAAACCGTTGGGGGCTCTACTAAACCACGTGCTATAGCTAGCTCATTATCTCACTGCTTCCAGTTCCCAATTGCTTGAAATGAGGAATGCTGACTGGAAATGGTTAGAAAACCCAGAGCTGAAGGACAAATGATGAAACTTACACAATATTATGACAAGGACTTGGCAAAGTTAAAATGACAAGGCAAAAAACTCCAAATGTCAAAATGTCCCTTAAAATATGTTTGAGTTAGTTTGAGAAGGGTGGCGGCTGGATGATGAGAAATGCTAATCATGCACAGCGTTTCAGACTTCCAAACACTCAGTCTCATCTCCATCTCTCTCTCTCTCTCTCTCTCTCTCTCACTCACTCTCCAGATTCAGTTGCTTTTTCTGCACCAAAGCTAAAACCAAGCGCTTAGCAGTAGTCAAAGTACTATCCCCTTTTTTTAGGTGAGACACTGCAGGCAAATACACTGGTCAATTTTAAAATGGTTGCCTATTTAGCTCCTTTCATACCAGTATAAAAAAAGGTCCAACATGTACATTTAGACCCTTGTCTGTTTGTGTCTGTATGTTTATCCTATACAACCATCTTTAATGTCTGTGGTGTTCCCAGGCCAGCTTGGAGATATAACAGTTAGTGGCGAGCGGAGCGAAGAATGTGGATTAAAAACAAATCCAATTTTTATATTTAGCAGCTGTGTGTGGGCCTGTGTTGTTTTAATGTTTTTGCAGTGTGCTTTACTAGCCTAAATTATTTTGCTGGTATTGATTCAGTCAAACTTATACCTTATACCGTCTATATAGCCTATTGTGTGTGTGCGCGCATGTGTGTGTGTGTGTGTGCGCATGTGTGTGCGTGTTGACCTCTGCTCTCTGTCCATGGTGCTGAAACACAATGACAAAATGA
The DNA here is from genome assembly GCA_026122265.1 of Ammodytes dubius. Classification (NCBI taxonomy): domain Eukaryota; kingdom Metazoa; phylum Chordata; class Actinopteri; order Uranoscopiformes; family Ammodytidae; genus Ammodytes; species Ammodytes dubius. The sequence goes on from CM047510.1 coordinate 3,243,801, forward strand.
GCGTTATTTTCACGTTTCTCTACAATATGCATTGTGAACATGAGATGACTCAAAAACCATGACACTATCCGAATCGTGAGTTATGTGATGCGTTGCACCACTACTAGGGAGGCGCCCAGGGGGCATCCTTACCAGAAGCCCGACCCACCTCAACTGGCTCCTTTCTACACTAAGGAGTAGTGGCTCTGCCCCGAGTTCCTCACGAATGACTGAACTTCTCACCTTATCTCTAAGGGAGACGCCAACCACCTTCCTGAGAAAACCCATTTCGACCAGTTGTTCCCGCGATCTCGTTCTTTCGGTCATGATCCAGCCTTCATGACCAAAGATGAGGGTAGGAACGAAGATCGACCGGTAGATCGAAAGCTTTGCCTTCCGACTCAACTCTCTTTTCATCGGTGCGGTAAAGCAAGTTTATATCCACCCCTGCTGCTCCGATTTTCTGGTCTATCTCATGCTCCACTGTTCCCTCACTCACAAACAAGACCCCGAGGTACTTGAACTCCTTCACTTGGGGTAAGGGCTCATTCCCTACCTGGAGTAGACAATCCATTGGTTTGCTGCCGAATACCATGGCCTTAGATTTAGAGGTGCTGACCCTCATCCCAACCGCTTCACAATCGGCTGCAAACAGATCCAGTGAGAGCTGAAGGTCACATACTGATGATGTCATCAGAACCACATCATCTGCAAACAGCAGCGATGGGGAGCGGTACCTATGTCCCCATAGCCCTATGTTCCCACAGATGGTCCCACATTTCAAGTAGTCTAACTATATAATAGAGAAAAGTATGTCTGTGTGTGTCGGTATCACTCCTATTCTAACCTTACCCTGTCCCCTCACCCTAACCCTTACGACCCAGCTGTGATGCCTGAACCTAATCGCCATTTTCAGGACCATAGGGTCATCAAGATGTCGGAACGTAGGGCCTTATTTTGAGGGAAGGAAAATCTCAGAAATGTGGGAACACGGGGCGCCCGTAGATCAGTAGCCCCCCCCGCACAAAGGCCCCGCCCGGGTCAGTTCTCTGCATGTCCTCTCCTCTTTGCCCCATTTCAACTCTGTCTCTCCAGTCTGTCTAATAAATAAATGAAAAAATGCCCAAAAAATTATCTTAAAAAAAAAGAAATGTGGTAACATAGGGCTGTAGGAACATAGGGCTGACCCCCAGTGATGCTATCTATACATTTGACATGTTACCCTGCATTTACATGCAGTGTATTGCCTTAATGTGACATGTCATTAAATCAGTTGTCCACATTCTATGTTTCATACAATCCATTTACCAGATAGTGTGAGTGCATTCTCTTCACCTCTCTGCAACCCCAAAAAAATACTTGTTTTTTCTGCCTAAACACAGTAGGAGCAGTGTATGGAGTGGCTCTCCTGTCCTGAGAGGTTATTGATGCGTTAGTAATGGAAGGCCCATTAAAGGCAAGCATATTGATCCAGTGAGTCGGTGATGACAGTATCGCTGCAACAGGGACACAATTGAAAAAGACATGCACTATCGACAGGCTGAAGAGCGAGAATGGAGTAATCATGTTATATACTACTCCATTGGTTTGGCTGTTTATTTTTCTATTTAATATCTTGTTACGTTTCTCTTCATCATTCTCTTCTTAAAATCGTATCAGAGTGCAATCTCAGTGAGTAACTCTGAGTCAATATCATAGTTTAATCTGATTTATGTTAACTCGATTCCTGTTTTATCATTTGTCATTGCCTTTCACGCTGGTGTAGGACACCCCGGATTCTAAACTGTTCCCGTTACACAGCAAACAGCTTGAATGACAGTGTGATTACTGGAGGAAATGTTAATAAGGAGTCCACACATTTATGAATTGATGATTTATTTATGTTAATATAAGTGTTAAATAGCTCTTTATTCATACAGTGATCACTTATATAGTGTTCGTGTTTCATAAAGCCGATCTCTCAGTCACTCGCTCTGCATGTAATCGGCAAATAAACTTTTCGGGGATCCCACTACTGATAACAAATCAGAAGAGAGAACGCTACAAAACGTTACCTGTTTCACTGCCAGTGCACATACAGAGCGACAGATGGGTGAATGTGTATTCGCCTATAATGGCGGAGCAGGTAAAAATCCTTCCCAATGTCTGTTTTGATGTTTTTTATCATGTTTTATCACACTTATGGAGAGATGATGCTAGATAAGTTAAGTTATCTTTATTTGTCAGTTGTACACGAGGCACATTGAAATTTGTCTTTTCGCATATCCCCTCTCAAGTTACCACACTTCGGAAGGGGGTCAGAGCGCAGGGTCAGCCGCAGTACAGCGCCCCTGGAGCAGTTTTGGGGTTAAGTGTCTTGCTCAAGGACACAATGGTAGAGATGGTGGGCACCGTAGACACAATACCAGCCTCTGCTAGTTTTACGACTCACACCCTCCTGTCCGGTGCCGGGGATCGAACCAGCGACCTCATGGTTACTGGTCGGCCGCCTTACCTCTAGGCCATCCTACCACCCCTAACTCGCTGCTTGAAGACCGCAGTGCATTAATGTGGTGACGTAGGGACGAGCGAGGGAACTGCCAACTGCAGGTACTGACAGGAAGTTAGCTAAACTGACAATTCCGTTTACTGAACTTTTAACCGTGCCAATTCTTAGGTTTTAGAGGTGCTGGTAGGTTTTTTTAACCTTTGGATGAAGCCAAGCAAACTGTTCTCCCCTGATTGTGCACTGCTAGCAAATCATGCAAAGTTTGTGAAAGTTCTGCCAGGTAAATGGAAGAAAATTAACCTTAATTAAACATCACAACTACCGCTTTATTCACTGGTACAAGGGTGAGTCGAGAAGGGAGACCACAGTGTATTGTGTGTCAAATGATTGGCTTAGGATAAGGGGCGGCAGTGGCTAAGTGGGTAGGGAGATCGCCTCTGGAGTGCAGGGTCGGAGGTTCGATCCCCGCCCACATGGTGGAGTGTCCCTGGGCAACACACTGAACCCCAAATTGCTCCCAATGGTTCAGCGAGCGCCTTGCATGGCAGCTACTGCCATTGGTGTGTGAGTGTGTGTATGAATTGGTGTGGTAAGATCAAGCCCCAACCTCAGCGATTTTTACCAGCATCCAATAAGGAAGTGACACACATTGTAGTACCTTCCGGTGGCCACTGGGGGTGGTACCAAGACTGAGCAATTTTTCTTTGACTCACTTGTTAAACAGGCCGTTTTCACAGTCTTATTAAACCTATTTACAGCCTGGTCCAAAAAACATTCTAGTCTGTATGTTTAGGTCATATCTCCATGACAACACTGAGGGGGGTGAATTTTTTTCTAGCAGGCTAGTTTTTATTCTTTTGGAGGTTAAAATGTATTGGCGCGATCTCTTGATTGACAGCTCTCCGCCCGTTGTCCCTCACTTTGCCTCGGAGGTATACGTCAGCTTCATCCATTTTAATATATTACTATCAATGGTTAAGATATGTAAAGCGCTTTCAGTGTTTCCCCTAGAATTTCTTTTAGGCCCGGTGGTAAAAGCTGATAAAGAGTATTTGTGCGTACCAAATTTCTAGTAGAAATTGACCAAAACTAACCGTATTATGGATGAGCCTCTTTTGACAGCCTGCTACAAATTAGGGCATAGGGTTATGCTTTCACATTCGGTACATTTTGTATTTCCCTCAGGATTTTTTGAGACTGCTAGGGGAGAATGGACCTTCTAGTGGGGTCTTGGGGCATGCCCCTGCGGAAGAAAACCTTTACCTTTTTAAAGTTACATGCATCAATCTGGTGCACTTTGAGAAGCTAAATCTGATTTTATTTTTTTTGCTCTGTAAACAGCTGTCATATAGGTATGTCCTGCCTAAAACAATTTTCTGGAATAATTTGGAGACACAAGCCATTTAAGCTATTGAAGAAAAACACATGGATATGAAAATTAAATACAATAAACACTAAGACAGGTATGTCCTGTCTAGTATTAATTTCTGGAATAATCTGGATCATGAAACACTTTAATCTATCAAATATTCATTTAAAATAAATGAATTAACCTAGGCTACACATCATGATTAGCCTATCAATCAAAATGTGTGCAATATAAACCAAATTTCATATTCCGACCATTATATTTCATTTAGCCTAGTTCTCAATTTAAAACATAAAAATAAAGTAGCATTGAAAATACCAAAAAATAAAGCTTGTAGGCCTACAATAGCCTGCTGTTTTCAAGATAACTTGCTGCTGTCTCAGCTGTTGATACAGATTGGTTGCCACGGCGACGTAGAGACTTTAACTTTTGCTCAGAACTTTTTCCTGTTCAACTCCCTGTTACTGAGTCCTAAATATCTCCAGTGAACGCCATGGACCTATAAAGGAAGGTTATTTCCTTTCGTTATATGTCCATGGTTCTTTCTTGTCAGTTTCCCTGTTTGACATGTGCGCTCCCAATGCACACGCGCATCGCGCCGCGTCGCGCAGACAAAAAAATAAAATAAAAAAATTAATATAGGGGAGAACGGGGTAATGTGAGACACTTTTTACATTTGCTTCCCTCTAAGGGAGCTAAAATGATTTATCAGTCAAATTTACACATTTCCCATTAATTCAGGATGTTTCCTAGAAAAGGGCATTTGCAGAATTTATTCATGACAAAGGGCAGTGAAAATATGATTGTTTAAAAAAAAGTTGTCTTGTGTCTCAGTTTACCCCAGCTGTGGGGTAAACTGAGACAGACCAGAGAAATCAAGGGGGTAAACTGATCCACTCTGAAACTACCATAACAACAAATGTTGCAACAGTTACAATCCTGACAGCTAGCTTGAAAACCAAATATTCCAAAACTAAAGTCGGACAAGTAACAGAATCATGGGTTTGGTCAATTAAGAAAAACATTTTCTAAACACTTGAAAGTAGCTCTGATCAAATACACCATATAATTCATATTCAATAATTAACATTCAAATGACAGATAGAACCAGTTAGATTAAAACACAGTCTGGGGTCAGAACACAGGACCCTTAGAGCCAGCTAGTGTCTGGGGGAAAAGAAAAAACAGAACCAGCTAGAACAGCCTGGGACTCAGAACACAGGACTAGACCCAGCTGTCATTTTCCATCTTTTGAGTCTTTGATTAATATTTTTCTGCATTTGTTTTATTGGGATCATTCATTGAATAAAGACATATTACTTAGAGTCTATTGGTGTTAAAGGTCTCCTGTCCCCCACATACATACGTGCCAAACCATGCCCTTGCTGACACCCCAATCACCTCAATCATCAACCCCCACCTCCAGCCCACATTGTCTTTTGTCTTATTCAAACTAGTCTCCTTGCTACCTCAAATATAATGGATTCATTAAAAGAGGGCACAGACACTGTCTCACTTTACCCAACAGCATTTGTCTCACTTTACCCCACTGCCACAATTTGAGAAAAAACTACCTCTCTCAGCAAATCAGGCTAATCTTCAGTTATCATCATCACATGGTTTCATATGTTGGTAGTTCATCAACATGTATGATAGAAGTTTTTCTACCTGAATCAATTTGCTTTGGCACAACAATCGATTAAGTTGACGGCAAGAAAATTTACTTTTACATGCAAAAAAGAAATTTTTGTGAAAAAAACATGCTTACAACATCACCATCAGGTCCTCTCTTTCATGGCCAAGGGGAAATGAGAGGGGCTTGAAAACATATATCTCACATGACCAAAATTGTGTTCCATTGCCTAGATACAGGGGGTGTCTCATATTACCCGATGGCTCACATTCCCCCGTTCTCCCCTATATATATTTTTTTACATTATTATTATTTTTTTCGGGCAGCTGTTGGCCTGGCGGGGGGTCCCGTTGGCCTGGCGGGCCTGTATAATGGTAGGGGAAACACTGCACTTTGGAGCTGAGAAAATTGGCTAAAAAGCGCTAAATAAGTCAAGACCATTTACCATAAGGGTTTAGGATGAGGGTTTCTTCAAGTATTTTTTGCTTGACGTCTGCAGTGAAAGGCTATTCCTTTCTCAAACACCACCATCACATCAGACATTTATGACACGTCTTAACATATAGAGAAGCAGCTAAATCACAGAATACCTGTACAGTACAAGACATTCCTTCAGGTGGATAAAATAACTGACAGTAACAAAAACTGTTAATCTTTAACATAATAATATTGTCTTTACGTTTAATTATGGGTTGTAAATGTAACATAGTTGAATGTAATACAATGGACCTGTAAATATACCTGTGTTATACAGACTGCGGCCATTAGTGTCTTAATTTGGCTGATCCCCATGCAGCTGTAATGAGCTGCACCTGTCTCAATGAATGTGTTATCAAGCATTAAACAGCATTTTAATCTCTACCCTTGCTTTGCATAGGGAATAGATTAATGTCAAATTGCAATGAAGTCAATCTTCTTTCCTGTGTACTTTCAGAAATTACATGCCTTATCACTGCACTCAGAAACACAACGTACAAATAATGACGTAAATAATTGCAGATTTCTAGATGCTTGGCTGCGGATTCTAAGTCAATAGTAGGTTAAAGGTGAAGTAAGCGATTTATTTATGTTAATTTATATTTTATATTATATTATATTTATATGTGTTAAATCGCTCATTATTCGTACTGTGATCACTTATATAGTGTGCGCGTTTCATAAAGCCGATCTCTCAGTCACTCGCTCTGCATGTAATCGGCAAATACACTTTTCGGGGATCCCACTACTGATAACCAATCAGAGGAGAGAACGCTACAAAACGTTACCTGTTTCACTGCCAGTGCACATACAGAGCGACAGATGGGTGAATGTGTATTCGCCTACAATGGCGGAGCAGGTAAAAATCCTTCCCAATGTCTGGTTTAATGGTTTTTATCATATTTTATCATACTTATGGATCTGAGATGATGCTAGATAACTCGCTGCTTGAAGACCGAAGTGCATTAATGTGGTGACGTGGGGTCGAGGGAGAGGACTGCTAACTGCAGTCACTGACAGGAAGTTAGCTAAACTGACCATTCCACTTACTGAACCTTTAAGTTTTTTTCTTGACTGCTGCAGTCAAAGGGAAACCAAGGGTCTGTTTCAGGAAGCAGGGTTAGTAAACTCTGTGTTAAACCCTCCACTCTGAGTTGACTAACTCTGAGATGAGCAACTCTGGGTTATCGGTTTCAGAACAGCCAGGTAACTTCCCCCATGTATGTTATAGTGCATACTATGGTGTTAATACATCTATTTACACTTTAGTATGCACTATGACTTCTATTTAGTTGTACACAGATATGAGGACATTGTATATTAGTTAGATAAGTTGAGTGAGTGTACAGTAAACAATTATATTGTCATCCATTATCTAATTAAATAGCAGCCCTACCTTTGGGTGCTACAGGGCTGCTGAGATATATAATAATACACTGTTCTTTCAAATTGAAATGTTAATGTTTAGCTCATTAAGAAAAATCAAATAAATATTTGTTTCACTACAATTCAATACACCACACTTTGACCTTACACCTCTGACCACAGAGGGAGACAAGCAAACTCAGGTTGCGTTCCGAATCGCACATTTTCTACTATATAGTATGTAGAAAAAAGATTTAGGCCGTTCCCGATTCTTGTGGCCAGATTTAGGATGGTTAGAAGTACCCGTATGTCCTACTTCATGTGGCCAAGATTGTTAGTGTTGAAAACTGCATCCTATTTGGGCGATTCTGACCCACAATCCAATGCGCACGTGAAGTGACGTCACATCGACGAAGCCTCCATATGAAAACAAACATGGATGCGATGGATATAAAAGCAAGAGGCAAGATCAAGGCGCAATGTTATGATGAAATAAAAGAGTAAAAGTACGTCCCAAGGCCTACTGCATCCTAACTAGATTATTTTTATCGTCGGATGTACGTAGTATATGTAGAAGTATGCAATTCGGAATGCAACCTCAATGCGGGACTGACTGGAGGTGAGGCTCAAAGCTGGGTTACAATCTGAGTAATACAATACATTTCCCTTCAGTTCCCTTTCTGCATGGTTGACTTGAGGAAAAATCTATAATAATAATAATAATAATAATAATAATAATAATAAAAATAACATTTTCCCAATGACATACTTGAACTCAGAGCACAATGCTATTTTAATTAATTTCCACATTCAAAACAGGGGCTAACAATACTGTGGTTGTGTGTGTGTGTGTGTGTGTGTGTGTGTGTGTTGTGTGTGTGTGTGTGTGTGTGTGTGTGTGTGTGTGTGTGTGTGTGTGTGTGTGTGTGTGTGTGTGTGTGTGTGTGTGTGTGTGTGTGTGTGTGTGTGTGTGTTTGTTGTGTGTGTGTGTGTGTGGTGTGTGTTGTTGTGTGTGCGTGTATGAACCTGACCACTGTGAATTAAAATCTAGAAATAGAGAAGAGTATCCATCACAAACACACATCCAGGCCCACACACTGCCAAACAGGTTGGATGAGTGCATGTGAGGGAGGAGGGAGGGCTATTCTAATGTCTCGAGGAGCGAGAGAGAGACGCTAGAAATCAGACAGACAGTTCAACATAAACATAGCCAGGTGTGGAGGTGAGCACTGAGGCCAGCCAGTTACCATAGACAGGTAAACAGTGTAGGGGGGAAGCAGGTATACCTTTTAACCAAGCCGTGTGTTTGTGTAGGCAGGCAGAGTGTCAGGTAAAACAAGCTGTAGTGTTAGAAAATAAAGCGATCAGAGCGGCTTTTATCCACTGAAGCCATCTCTTGAGACACAGACTGGGCCATTCAACCAGCTCAGCTTTGCAAGGTAAATGTATACACCCAATCTCTTGTAGCTACAGTTTTAAGACTGGTTATGTGAATGCATGCTTTCGTTTGTCCAAAAACAGAGGTGATAATTTGCTATCTTCAATACATCACTGGCTGTGTTTATGTGCTGCTTTTTTTTCCAACATCCTTCTCAAAGGAGAAGTAAGTGATATGGTCCTTTTAGCTAACTTCCTGTCAGTGACTGCAGTTAGCAGTCCCCTCCCTCGTCCCTACATCTTCATCAGAAGGTGCAGCGATGAGAGCAGCGAGTCATCGTTCACAGGCACAGAGACCCGCGCTCTGTCTCCTGATTGGATAAAAACGAACGGGATACTCAATATTGTACCTGGCAATTACTGCAAAGCTGAATGACTGTATGAATATAGAGTATATTTTAACAAACACAAGCAAACTTCTCATTTAAGTAAACCATTAGCAGTAGTAGAAGTTAATTAAAATGTACAGAGGGGAGAACTTGAGTGACGCATGCTGTAATTTTTGACATCAGAATCCACCCATCATACATAGCGAGTTTGATGGCGGCAAGCTAAAGTGAAGCAAAGTGGGTTTCTCATGGCTGCAGTTTTGTGGGTAATCCAGTTCAGTTTGATTTGTCTCCTGAGTAACCAAGTGATGGGAGGTGATAATGAGCGCGCAGTTACACAGGTTACCATGCGACGCACTACACCGAGGCCTGTGGCAGACCCTGCATTCGGTGCTGTGTGTATTTGTACGTCGTTTCTCTGGAGGATTTCTCCCAGTAACATTGGATAGCATAGGGCCGGAGGGAGAGTGAGAGAGGAGCCTCAGTCAACGTTGCATACCTGCTGTGGTTTTGTCTCACTGTGTTTTGCACGTGTCAGTGGTCGCATGTACACACACAGAGACAGGGGGTTGGTATTTAACAGGTGTTGTAGCTGCAGGCGTCTGGTAGCACCGTATCCCTCTGTGTGCGTGTTGTGTGTGTGTGTGTGAGAGAGAGACGAGCAGAGGTAGAAGGGAGACAGAATGCTGTTGTTAAATGTAAATCATTACCCTTTCATCAAAATAGAAGAATGGATGAAAGCCAGTCAATAGAAATAAGCCTCAAAATACATCATTATGAGGATGCTCTGAAGGATGCTCAGTAGTGTTTTGTACCTTAATAAGAACTAAATGTTCTACGGTTAGATTCTAAGGTACTTATTGATGCTACTTTCAGAAGTTAATAATATGTCTTCATACTTTATAGGTTTATGTTTAATTTGCAGGCTCAGATTCCATACCTTCCCTGCGTATACAAGCCCATCTATTGCATATAGGGGATGCGTGTATCACAAACTCAGAGGATCTTAATGCTGTACTTGGTGGGCTTCTTTGCATGTACTGCAGAAACTTGCACCTCCACTTGAACGGCACAAGCGGTTCATCCACAGTCAGTGTGTTTACATGCAGACTCATAATCAGGTAAATAAACTAATAAGACTTCAAGGACTTGTAAAATGCACGTACACACCTATATACGATCTATTTCACACACAAATCGGCACATTAACGAACAAGCGAAGTCGGATAAGAACACCTAGATAACTTGTTCATAGTCGGCATTCTACCTGCATGTATACAGGGATCACATTTCTCATATTGAATTCTCATTCTGCGCTTCCTCGAGAATCCCTGCGGAGGATTTCACAAGGAAGTGGAAGGAGACGACGTAATAAATAGTAGCGTTGTTCCCGGAAAGGAACCGGACATGGCTCTATAACCACTTGTTGAAAGGGCTACAGCGCCACCTAGCATAGCGGAGTCAGCTATGCTCCGGCCATTTATCGAATATTAGAAAGGCTGTGTATACTCAGACAAGTGACGCGGTCCGTTCGAGTGGCAAGTTCGGTATATGTCTTAATCCAATCTAGTTGTCCCATGTAACCGCACTGACTGACACAATTTGATAGAATGGCTGTCTGCAATTGATCAAGAACAGGTTCCGATATGTAGTGGAAGGCTGCCATACGGTCTGTTTCCAGGCTGACGGCTCTATTCCTCTTGTCATCAAAGCACACAACTAGGCGAATATCCTCAAATCTTTCAACAGCCAAAGTGGCTTCATACATGGGATTCTGTGAAGGACTCCCCAAACAGCTCACGGATTGATACATCCCAGTTGTACTCACTTCCTACAAGAAGGGTCAATCCAATGACGGCCATTCATTCATCTTTGTTTTTCCATTATTTTGGTCTAGCTCTTGCTACTCTCCTTCCCTTCATGATTGTGAACTTTATCTACTCTTGTATGATATCATGATAAAGAGTTCCCATGCATCTTTTGGTGAGACAGCGGTGATGTCATGATATTGTGGCTTGATGTTCAACCCTGGGTGAGAGGTAACTCACTCCAATAAGAGCCCTTACGACTCATTGGGTTGAAGTGATTTGGACATCACTTTCTTCCTCAGAGGACTCATAGGACAAATCTTCTGTGTCTGATTGATCCTGTTCTCATGGTTGGATATCTGGGTGGGTGGCTTCCTGGACCTTAGTCTGGGTCCCAGGGTATCTGCACATTTTTAAAGTTCAAATTTAATGACTTTTAAGACCTTTTTAAGACCTCTTAAATGAAAATCTTTTTCTGATTAATCGAGTAACAAGAACAGTTCAATCAATAACGGAGATATGTCTTAGCTGCAGCATTCAATATTTGAATTAAATAAAAGGTTGGGTAATTTTTGGGGAAGAATAATCCTTCTTCAAATCTTTAATAACTTATTCAATAAACATCAAACGTCATCCATTAATTTTCTACTAAAAAGTTACTAATGGCAGAAACTATTTAAAACTTGTTTCCACTGGTTCACGCCAGTCTTAGACCCTGTTTCCACCTGGCATTAAAATGTGGTTCTGAGGAATCCGATCGTTATATGTAAATGTAATATGCTTGTTCACACCTGGCCTTAACAATGCGTCTTCTATGCGCGTTTGCGATCCGGATTCGAATTCCCCGCGCTGTATGGAAATCAGCTCGTACATCATTTCCGCTTATACTGTTGTTTTTAAACGGCGGGGGCAGCAGTGCCCCACCCTTGCCTAGTCTGCCGGAAATAAAAGAAGAAGAAGAAGTGTTGACCATCCACGACCATAGACATTATAAATTCCTTTATAATGTCTATGGTCACCTCGGCAAGAGTCTTGTGTTTTGGCGAAAATGTGAGCACAGCACTGTTTATTGTGTGGTGTTTTCCTCGTCAATAAATTAATCACTTGGTCACACTGTGTCCCACTGCGTAGCTGCCGCAACCAGCACTGTTCGCTCACTGTCTCTATTATGAGTTGCACCGAGCCGTCTCTGTGTGTTTACGCCATAGATAGTAGTAAATACACGCTCACAACACGGGGGGAATAAATAAAAAAGCGGCTGGTTTGACCGAGCAAAAACGAGAGACCGCTGGCTTGACCACAGTTGGTCGAAAGAATCATTTCCGCCTTGTGTAGTCACCTAGGCTAGAGTGAAGAGAGTCATTGTGTTTTGGCGAAAATGTACACTGGCACTGTTTATTGTGTGGTGTTTTTCCTCGTCATTAAATGAATCAGTTGGCTACACTGTGTCCCACTGCTACGAAGCTGCCGCAGCCAGAGCTGTTCGCTCACTGTCTCTATCAGTTGCACCGAGCCGTCTCTGTGCTCACAACAACACGGGGGGAATAAATAAAGAAGCGGCTGGTTTGATCATGCAAAAACAAGAGACCGCTGGCTTGACCACAGTTGTTCCACACATAGACATTATAAAGGATCCTTTATAATGTCTATGTTTACCTGCAACGGTGCACTTTTATGACGTGAATTGTCGCGTGAATGAGTATGCGTTTCCGCCCAGTCACTCGCCGCAGTTGAGTGGGCGGGGCCTAATGTGTATGAGATACGCATATGTGTTTCCACTGTTAACGGGTATGTGGATATGTGGTCTCAAACCACCTCCGAATGTGGATAATTTCAATGCGCATTCAATGCGCATTGAGCGTGTTTCCACCTGTAGTTAGCGCGATCGGATCCTAAAAACCACATATTAATGCCAGGTGGAAACAGGGTCTTAGAGGGCAGGTAGTAGCTTCTACAAGTATTGTTTGCATAGGATAGGGGCCATTTTGCGCCGATTTTTTTAAATTGATTTATTAAATCAACGTTTGTCTTTTATCTGATTTTCCACAGTTTTTTCTTGTCACTGTTACTTTCTGCGAAGCACTCTATAAATGCTCTTTTCATACAACGGTACATGAATATTCCCCAGCTTCCCAACATTGTTATGCAACCACAGCTCTTTGATTTCCCAAGTCCTGTATTCACTCTCAGCTTTCACAATCTGACATTCCTTACCTGCAAGCAGACGTGGTATCGCCTGTCGTCCATTCACTTTCCCCTCTGCAACACAATCTGATGTGTCTCTCAAACAACAAAAGGGGAAATGGGGGGAGGGAAGGGGGGGTGTAGAGAATGGGAAGCTGGTCTGCAGTGCCCTATCTCAGACAGTCCAGCACTTTCTTTGTTATCTGCTCTCCATGTGGGAGAAAAAGCATCAAACCTTCTTTATTATCATCTAGCAATGATAAGGACGGCTCTGACTACTCATTTCTGCACAAAGGCAAGCTGATACCTCAAGGCTGTGTATTGTGTTGTGTGTGTGTGTGTGTTTGGTGTTCTGAGGCCATGTTTTTTGGCCCAGAATCAGCAGGGGACATCTTTTGCTTTTATCCTCTTACAAGATAATGTGTTACAGTGTGATTTTGTTGAGGTTTTTGAGATATCGTCTATAGCTCACCACCGTACAATCGTGGCATTCATCTAGTTAACCCTACACCTCCTGTAGGCTGTCTTCAAAAGAAAGTACATCACATTGAAATGCCTGAAAATTCTTCCAGGATCTTCCATAGCTGGAATTTTAATTAAATTAATTAAAATATAAAACATAATGACTGAAATGGTTGGCCAAATGTTGTCTACATAGTTGGAAAGGTGTTTAACCTCTTAAGCCCTAGGCCTCTGCTTGAACATGATTAAGTGCGTCTTGACATATTCTTCAGTATGCCTGATGGAAGCAGCTGTTGCAGGAGGGATGTCTGAGCTGTCCAGCTCAACAGGATCAGCTGGGTCTTCATCACGTTGGGGGGAGGGAGATACGCCCATCTAGCTGACGTATACCTCCGAGGCAAAGTGAGGGACAACGGGCGGAGAGTTGTTACTCAAGAGATCGCACCAATACATTTTAACCTCCAAAAGAATAAAAACTAGCCTGCTAGAAAAAAATTCACCCCCTTTAGTGTTGTCATGGAGATATATACCTAAACATACAGACTAGAATGGTTCTTTGGACCAGGCCATAAATAGGTTTAATAAGACTGTGAAAACGTCTTGTAATCTCTCTGAATGCTGGAAACAAGATGGCTCCCACAACAGAATTATCAGAGGGGTACACTTTTACACCATTAGGTGGAGACTTATGGGGGCAGAATAATTCACATGAAGCACATTTAACATATCAAATATCTGCAGAAGCTGTAAAAACTCACTTCCCTTTGTGAGCGTCCGCGTTTCTCCCTGGAGTGATGTCATTGGAGGACAGCTGATCCTTTGTAGTACTAATTAAAACTACATGCAATACGATAAATTGGGAGAAGAAGAACAATAAAAAAAGGAATACCTCTGGGAATATAGGCTTTTCAAGTTGTTTGTTTTATGAACACTGTGCGGTTTAAGCACAAGCACATATCCAATTAAGAGGACACGGTTGTTAAAGGCTGCTGTACTCAGTTTGATGTGTTTTAAATGTGTGTCTATGGAAAAGGGATTATTGTATCTCCAGACTGTAACAGGAGTACAATGATGTTGATCTGCCCTGACCTTTCTCCAAATTAATTATTGTTGCGGCTTGGTGGTCCCCTACAAGAACAATGTTGAGAAAGAGCCACATCAAATGGCTTAACGATAGAAATACATAGCAACACAAGGAACATACTGTAAATAGCAACCATTTAGTTAATAGATAAAAGTGCTCTTGTGTTCTCCAATCTGATGAGTGAAAACCAAACAATCTAGAATTCATTTTTTTCCCTCCTGTGACATTTGTTATTACACTACGTGGTTGCCACTGCTTCAGATGACGTTTAGGTAAAGTCTGTCTTTTCTTGTGTCTCCTTTTCGCAATTGACAGGTCAGAAAAATGCTATCCTGTCTATAAAGTGCTACATAGATTTTTCACATGGGCATCAATTGGGCTTATTTGCCTGGGCCAACCAAGGCTCTTTGGATCGCCACATAGCAGACTAAAGCAATTGCATAAAGTGAATACAACATTTTTACAATTAAAAGTAGGTTGAGAAATTTCAAGTCAATCGGACTTACGCTGTGAGCCCCCCTGTGTAAATGTTTTGGTCAATGGTGGCCATGTTCTTCAAGCTTTCCAACTAATCTTTTACAAACAGCTGTACATTCCCCGGATGCTTCGTGATACATTTGGTGTTGATTGCGTACAATTTGAGAAAGTTGTTGTGAAATAAGTGTGTTTCAGTTCATGCAAATTAGCTCAATAATTTTCCATGGACTTGTATGGTCCCAAATAATTTTTTTGTAAAGCATCTGGAGCTGGTCCTGGTAGATACATTTCCAGTCATCGGATTTACGCTGTGAGGGACGTCGCCTCTGAAAATGTTTCGGTGCTTAATAACAGCGCCACCTTGTGGAGGATCACTTATAGTAATGTTAGCACACCCCACGCAGGTTCTGTGAAATGTTTGCGTTTCTAAGTGTAAAGATGCGGGAGGAGTAGCGGCTAGAAAAAGACTCTCCATGTGAGGAAAAATAGAAAGTTTGCATAATCCGGTTAAAATTCACTGCACTATTGTGAGTGCTTCAAGATCCGATCATCTTTGAAGTGTTTGTCATGCAAGAGAGACGATAAACAAACACAATGGTCAGTTAACATTGTGAGATTAAAAGGTGGCAAGATAATATGGCAGCAACACATCCTTTCCTTCTTTGAAACAGCTTTATAAGGCCCGACATAATGCAGTATGCCTAGTGTAATCTGTCAATTTAATCCTGCCCTGATTATGACGTTGGTGAGATCTTGCAAAACTATTGCCAGATCCTGCTAAAGTACTTTTTTTCCCCCCCTCCAGGTCCCTTGCGGGGCTTATTCTAGGACTTGGTCTTCAGTTTAGGATATGAGAATAGTTTTTGAAAAAGGTACACTTAGATCTAACAAATGTGTCTGATTGTGCTGTCATCTCAACCTGAGCTAACTGAATGATTGACATTTTTCCCCTTGCTATTTCTATAGTTTGTATGTTTGTAATTGGCCTGACTGTCAGATGGAGGCATAGCCTACACACAGTATGTCTTTCTCAATGTGTTTCTCTGTCGGTAAAGTGCTGTGAGCCGTAGGGAAGAAGTCAAAGGCAACAAATGAGCTCTGAAAGACCAACTCCTTGGTAAAACACACTCGGCATGACCTTTAGTTAACGGACAAATTAAGCTGCGGACAGAACACACTTCCCACTCCAATATGTACGTGTTTGTTTGTTGTTAGGTTGGTCAAGTGTATGGAATAGAGGTTGAGATGTTTGCAGTGATTTTTCTAGAGTAGGCCTGCTTTTGTTAATTTAGTTTTAATTTGATGTATGTTTGGTCTGTACACATCTTTTGGGTTTGCTGGCATAAAACAGGATGAGTTGTTGTCGCTTCATTATCTCAAAGCAACTTGCAGACATTTACAGTTAGCCAGTGACCTTTGCTTTTGATTCAGCTAGTGTGTGTGTGTGTGTGTGTGGGGGGGGGGGGGGGTGTGTCTGTGAGAGATTACAAGAATGAGCATAGAAAAAGCGAAAATCATTATTTAGGGAATGTTTCATCCATATCCAGGTACAGTGGCTTGCAAAAGTATTCATACCCCTTGAACTTTTCCACATTTTGTCACGTTACAACCACACATGTAAAAGTATTTTTTGGGGATTTTATGTGATAGACCAATAGCCTGGCACCGCCCGCTTACCTGCTTCCACTCAATTTTCATTTCCCTTCAGTAGTCGGTCTGGGTGTGCGGTAGATTAGTGGGTTTTCTCAGCCAGATTTTTGGCGGTCCAATCAGCGAACAGAGGGAGTGACTGAGAGGCCGGCACATGACATACGTCACAACCAAACGTTACACGATTGGTTGGCAGATTCAGAGTGGCACTGGGCAGCCCCAATAGTTTAAAACTTCAACAGACACCCGCCTTCAAGTGAGTTAAGGCTGTTACATACTCCGCGAGAAGAAAGAACAAAGCTCTCGGTGACAGAGCTGCGAGAAGTTCTTTCTGGTCTGACATTACATACTTCACGAGAACTCAACTGCCGAACTCCTCACCGCGGCGCATTGTTACCATGGTAATTGACTCAGTAGCGCCAGCTGATTTCACTTCGCTTTCCTCATTGACTTCAGACTGACCAATCACACAATAGTTCTCGGACAAGCTGCGAGAAGTAAGTTCGGCCCGGGTGATGTGTCGAGAACAAGCGGCGAGAACAGCTAAACAAGAGCTGAGAGAAGAACATGACGTAATTTTCTTCTTGCAGCTCTGTCACCGAGAACTTTCTTCTTTCTTCTCGCGGAGTATGTAACAGCCTTTAACGTTTGTCAATTGAGCGATTCCAGACTTTCTGTACAAATGAAATTAAGTACGATGGTCTGGTTGGATCAGGCTAATAGACCAACGCAAAGTGGCGCATAATTGTGAAGTGGAATGAAAATTACACATGGTTTTGATAAAAAAAAAAAAAAGTGTGGCGTGCAAAAGTATTTATTCACCCTGAGTTCATACTTTGTAGAACCACCTTTCACTGCAATTACAGCAGTCATTTGGGATATGTATCTATATACCAGCTTTGAACATTGTCACAGCCCGCTCAAGGGAATGACAAGAGGAGACCACACAAGAAAGGTAGTTTTACCAAATTATAATTTATTTAACCAAGTAAACATAAAACTAATAAATGGTGCGTGAATATCAGTAGTCAGTAATGGGTGCGGTGTCTGTGTGTGTGAGTGAATGAGTGTATGGTGTGTGTAAAGCAGCACTAACTAAACCTAACTAACACAAACCAAATCCAACCAAAACAAACCAAACCAAACCATACGTCAAGGGAGGGGAGCCCAAGCTGCAGGAGAGCAGCCAACATGGGTGTTGAGGATCAGCAATCAGCTCCTGGCAGCCTGCCAATCAGGAGGTGCCAGGAGCTGTCACAACATCTATAGAGACCGACATTTTTGCCCATTGTTCTTTGCAAAATAATTCAATCCCATTCAGATTGGATGGAGAGCGTCTGTGAGCCGCAATTTCCGAGTCTTTCCAGAGATTCTCAATTAGATTTACTGTGTCTGAACTTTGACTGGGTCATTCTAACACGAGCATTTTGCTTTCATCTAAACCATTCCATAGCAGATCTGTCTGTATACGTTTAGGGTTGTTGCCCTGCTGGAAGGTGAACCTCCAACCTAGTCTCAAGTCTTTTGCAGACTCCAATCTGACTTAGTTCGAGCTATTTTGCAAAGAAGAATGGGCAAAACTGTCAACATCTATAGGTCAGAAAGGATAGAAAAGCAGAGCACGTCCTCGGGCATTCTACCTTGTGACACATAGCTTTAGTTCTGGCAGTATGCAGAATAGTGATGTACTGTAAATGTTCATAAAGACATCAACAAACCAGTCAAGGGGGTCTCCAAGCGGGAAGTCAGTTTGTGTAGATGTCAGGTGATATGACAGGGCTGCTATGAATGTATTGGAATAGGAAGAGGACTGCCATGAAATGAACATGAAGCTTTTTAAAATTCCTATTGGTGATAAGGAGAGGTTTGAAAGTCCACTGTTCCAGCCAAAGCAAAATTGTCTTCTTTGTTCTGTATGACAACCGAGCTACCTTATTATCATTTTAGGATGAGACCGTAATGCTTTCATAGTGTTTGTTCTGAAAAGTAAGGATCCTATGGGAAAATATGCACATTTTACAGATCTAGTTTTAGGATACTTTTGTAATAGCGGTAATTGGTAGGTTGTATTTCAACATGTTTTCCTTAGGCATGTAATGAGTGTCTTGTTGGTTATCAATGTTTCAGAATGAGTGGCCACCATTTACAACTCTACATTCTCTTCTTTCGCCCTTTAGCTCATTAATTATACAATTCATTAGCTGAGGACTTAGTGCTGCAACTACAATCCTTTTTCAGTACCAATGTGGAATTTACAGTGGGTTTTTGACCACTGTAAAAGCTGCTATTTACTTTCTATTTAAGTTAATTTCAAGATTCCACTGATAACGTGAGGCTTTGCAGGTTAATTGTCTGATCTTTAAAGTCCCGAGGTGAAGCATAGGACCTCCCCGGACTCTGAAACAAACCTACCTGAAAAAGTCAGGCTGGCTCACTCGGAGTCTTCTTTCAAATCCCTTCATTTAATTCAAGTATGTTATCTAATAATACTAAAAGTGCTCAGACAATTTTCAGGAATGCCTTTCGGGGCACATTGTCACATTAATGTCAAAGTATGTTGTCATAACTCTAATGCTTTACTTAATAAGAACTGGTTTTGAATTATTTGTTTTTTTTAAAGGTTTGACATGATACAGAGTGTGAGCCGGATGTCAGTCCCTGAGATGAAGCGTAAAATTGAACTTCAAAGGAAATTTAACTGAGCCTGCGAATAGAGCCTACTAGGTCTATGTGACAGCATGCTGTGACACGGTGCAAGCTGTCACAAGATGTGAAGAGTTTTTTTTTTTTAGAATCTGTAATAACTTCAACTTAACCACGTATTAAAACTTAAAGGAAGCATAATATTTAGCAAAAAAAAAAACCCTACGAAATACACAAAGTAAGAATTGACAGCTTCACTCCACCGCGTTTCTATGTGTTCTTCTTAAACTGCTCGTGAAGGCTGCAGACACATTAAGACACAGTGAAGAGCTTAGCATGCATGACACGAAAAGTCAGTTAAACAAAACCAGGGCCTGGTGTACATACTAACAACCTTCACACAGACGTGCACACACATCATCTGCTCTTGCACACATACACTGATCAAAGGCCACTTTGTCCATTCCCCTCCCTCCAAACCGCTCCTCTTCTCCCAGTCAATTTGACAAATCCATTAGGGATCCATTACTGAGAAGTAGCTCCAGTATTTTTTTCCCAGCACTGAAAGGAGCATCATCATAAATAAACCCAGTGGTGGTAATGATAGGTCTTGACAGGGGTTTAGGCAGTTTAGTATATTTGTGTGTGAGTGTACATGTATGTTTATACATGTGCCTCGATGTGTCATGTTTATGGTTGCGATTTCTATTTCTAAATGTCTGAGCGTTTACACTAATATTTTTTCAAACCATTATCATTCAAGATATTTACTATGTATTTGCACTGGATATTTGTATAGTGTGTATCCTCTTTTTATTTGTATATTCAGTTTATTTCTACATGTTTATTGTGGTGTTTTCTGTGACCTTGGCCACAATGCAGCCCAGTGCTGGACATATTAATAGTGTACACAATAGTTTTCACAAAGCTGCTGAGAGCAGTTGAGAGAAGCAGAGGTGTTGACCCTTTTTGGTATAGGTGACATCCTATTTCATAGAGAAAACTTACTTTCTGATTTGTTGACTGGTGATCGGTATATGTGTAAAATATTCATAAATACACAGAATGAGACATCCTGTGTATTTTACTCTGGGTGAAGAGGAAATACTTGTCGAACTGAATGTTGACGTTGGTGGTTGGTGGCTTACTTTTTGTCAAAAAAAAAGGTTCAGGGGGCGCCCTTAGCTCAGTTGTTAGGGCGTCCCCCCATGGGCCTCAGCCAGCAGCGGACCCAGGTTCGATTCCAGCCCGTGGTCGTTCTCTGCATGTCACTCCCCTCTCTGCCCCATTTCAACTCTGTCTCTACACTATCAGTAAAGCATAAAAATGCCAAAAAAAAATCTTAAAAAAAAAAGTTCAGAGTGGATGTTTTTTCACTGAATTACTCCTACAATGCCCATGTTTGCTAATATATTATGGCTTACTTATAGGTTGGGAAATTCCACTGCTTTGATACATGTCTTGGTCATAGCCAATGGTGTGCCATATACAGTATGACTGACACAACTCCTCCTTCATTTGTACTGAATGTTGGAATTGGACAAAACTTGTGTTCCGCTAATTATTCCGATAGGATCATCAATTATGGGGAACAAGGAAGTTTCTTGTCCAGCTGATGGGAACGGGGCCAGACTAATCGCTGGACAAAGACGAAAATTAATGTCATGCCTTTACATTTTCTGGTAATGGCAATGTTAATGTATACACTGGGCAAGTCATTTGAATACCTCCAGAGAGAAGTAGAGGTTTCTCGTCAAACTAGACATTCATTTAGTGGCTTCAACTGCACTACTGCTCAACAGAGTGGGACCGATGTGTAGTGCAGTATATCTCTGTTCAGTCTGATCCCTGGCAACATGACAGGAAATGCTGTGACAAACTAGCAAATTGAGTTTGGGAGGTTCATACAGGGACTCACCTAGGACACACACACACACACCACACACACACACACACACACACACACACACACACACACACACACACACACACCCCACAGCACCTGCCTGTGCTGCGTGCTGGGTAATACACGGCATCCCAGATGATAAGTGGTGTTGTGCACCATCCCAGAACAACACTGCCAAGTTGGCTCATGCACACGCATGCACACACACGCGCGCTCACACACACACACACCGCCACACACACACACACGCACCTAAAGTCATTCAGTAGAAGTAGACATAAAAATTCACAGAAACTATCTGCATTCATCACATTCAGGGGGAAAAAATGGAAAGATTAGAAATTAATTAATAAATAATAGTCTGGCAAGTGTAACATTAAGAGATTTGTCTTAACCTGATAACAGCACTATAGGTAAACTCACTTCTGGTGTTGAATAGACATAGAGAAAGTGGGTATTAGGTAAGCTGACAAGCTGTCACACAACTCAGCTGAGCTGCACCTAATGTATAAAGAGTGAAGGCCTAAAGGTGCTTCTTCTTGCCACCGTATTTACAGACAGTTATCTTTATGAGGCTACTTCTATCAGAACCCCTCACTCTTCGCCCCGCAGACCCACATATTGGATCTTTTTTATCCTTCCTGTCCTGGCCTTCAGCTCCATCAAAGTTGCTGTCTTCCACTCATATGCCACATACTATTACAGTTCCTCCACATTCATGTCAAATGTACACCTCCCTGGGGACGTCCGCACTGCTTTTACTTTACTTGACAAATAGCTTGAGTCAGATGTTGTTGTGCTACAGTGGGTTAGCAGTGATAGAGCACTGATCACATGACAACAAGTTGGAATGTAAAATAAACTTGACATCGGTGCATAGTGAATGCATGGATTTGGCAGTGTTGTCCTCCGCTCTCTGTCCATGGTGCTGAAACAACGTGTCTAAATGAATGTTATTTTCACGTTTCTCTACAATATGCATTGTGAACATGAGATGAAGGCTTATCAGTTGTATTTCGGTGCTTAGTGTGAAAAAGGAGAGAAAGAGAGAGAGTGACCCCGGAATTCCACTGGCTGCGCATGCGGTGTCCAACAGTTCAGCTCTGTGCGCCCACGTCCGTCAACACCCACCGGCTCCGTTTTCAAAGCAGCACGGCCAGCTCCGCTGAACAGCTGGGATCGCGAGACCGAGGAGTTCCGGCAGTAATAAAATTGACGAGCGATCGCTCTTGATAATATGATTCTCCTATATGGTATTTAAACAACCACAAATGCACGGAAGGTTATTGTTCCCATCCGAACGAGTAAAAGAACAGTGGACATGCTTGTATATGTCTCTGTTTTGAGAATGTCACCTACAGTGAACATCGAGTGTCTTATTTTGAAAATTAACCGGAGGTTTTATTAATTGGACAAACAGCACTTCGGACAAATGCGTTCCGTTTTCGTAACATTGAACCATCAGCATAGTGGCATCCTTTTCCTACAGTGCAATTACCACACTCACACAGCCACACAAATACCTCCCCCCCCCACCCCACACACACACACACAATGTTGGTTGCATTATTTAGAAGGTTATGTTTATGTTACTGTTGTTTTCTGCGTCATAACTTGTGTACAGCCGGACAGGTACATCAGCATTTCACTGCACATCGTCTTGTGCAATCTAGATATGACACATAGACTTTAACTAAACACACACTCAGCAGAAGACAACATTGCATTGCATACCATGTTACTAATTATGCAGTTAACCCAATTTATTTAGTCAGTTTACCCTGCTCCTGTCAGTTTTTCTCATCTTGCTGATTATAGTAATTATAAATCAATTATGCTTAAACACAAGCCTGAAGAGTCATACTGATACCTTGGGTTGCTTTAGAAAAAAAGTCAACAGTCAGTCTTCCAAATAAAGGTGCATCTCATATTATAAGAATATCAAGGACAAGCTAATTATTTTGTGTAATATGTGAAATATGTCAGGCTCTGTTTTGTTTGATTTTGAAGATTTCGGCTGACAGCTCATGAAAAAATCCAGCATCTCAAAATATTAGAATATTCCATAAGGCCAATCAAAATGTACTACAGAAATGTCGACTGTCAGTGAAATTGGTAATTTATTAAAACCCAAGAGTTTCAATAAAGACATCTGAGTCAAGCAGTTTCAAAGTATGGTAGATTTTTACTTGCCAGCAAAGCAAGGGATCAAATCAAGCATCACAAGTGTTACATGATTGAGCAAAGAATGAACAGAAGAACACAAGCTTATATCCCCAAGATGTGTATGCGTTGTTACATTTTGTTTGTTTGTGTTATCAAAACAGATGCTGTTGCCCCAGACAAATATGCGTTGGGAGTATTAGGGATTCAAGTTCTTTCAGTGTTTCCCATGGACCTTTATCCATGTGAAAATGTGCATGTTGCTGTGTGTAGCCAAAACCTTGGGTCTCTTACAGTTACTGGAACAAAGTGTACAGCAAACAGCTTGGATGTTTTAGCAATAAATGTTATACAGTCATTAGGTAAATAAAATTACGTTAACATCGACCTTCTGAAAAGTATTTTCATTCATACAATCAATACTTGGTCGGGGATCCTTTTGCATGAATTATTTCATTAATGCCGCATGTTATGGAGAGGATCAGCCTTTGGCACTGCTGAGGTGTTATGCAGATCACACGGTACACAAAATGATCTCCGCTATAAACAAAATGTTGCGTTTCATTTGGAAATCAATGTTCCAGAGTCTGGAGGAAGAGTGAAGGGGCACAAAGTATTACTGTGCTTGATTGGCCAGCTAACTCTCTTGAAACCCATAGAGAATCTATGGAGTATTGTCAAGAGGAAGAGGAGACACACAGACCCAACAATACAGACGAGATGAAGGCCACTATATTCCTTCCACCTTGTCTGTTCCCATAGGAAATACAGCCTCGGTTGGGCCTCTTTCAGAAGCGCCTTGGGGTTTGTTGTCCAGGTCAGGTCCTCATGAATGTGTGTGCCCAGGAACCTGAAGTCTGAGACCATCTCCACGCACATTTTTAATTTCCCTGATCCAGATATGTGCTTTTTAAGATATTTGGAGGGACATAGGCTTACATAAGAGGCTAGAAATGATCTTGCAACGACAGCTGGAGATAACAGCAGTGATGATGTTAAGTGCCGAGGAAAGATGGGCACATCTTCACATACTCTGTGAGTGATCCGACAGAAAGTGTTTAATCCAATAACAGATGTGTTGTGAATGTCCCAAGTCCATTCATTCATAAACAGTCTGTTTGGTATGATGGTATTGAAAGCCGAGCTGAACTCTATGAAGAGCAGCCTGGCGTAGTTCCCCTGAAGCTCCACATGTTGCAGTGTGGTGTGGAGTTCTCTCTAGCTCTGTTTGCTCTGTATGTGAACTGGTGGGTGTCAGGAGTTGGTGGCAGGCTTGTTGTGATGTGGCTCCGGACCAGTTTCTCGAAACACTTCATTACGATTGGTTTAAGGGCCACCGGCCGGTATTCGTTGAGGCTGCTGACAGTAGTCTTTTTTGGTAGAGAAATGATTGTGGAGGATGTCAAGCAGGGTGGGATTATGCACTGGGACAGGGACTGGTTCTATATACAGTATCAGTGAAGACATCAGCCAATTTGTCAGCGCAGTCTCTCAGCACTCTCCCCGTCACACCATCCGGTCCAGAAGCTTTCCTAGGATTCACTGTCCATACTGTGCGCCTCACCTCATGTGCATGCACTGTGAAGATGTCGTTGGTGGGGGCTGGTGGAGCCACCTCCAGTGTCTCAGCCTCGAAGCGGGCATAGAAGCATTTTAGCTCCTCAGCAGGCGAGGCATCACCGTTGGTTACTGTGAGGTTGCTCGACTTGCCCCCCTGCCACACCTGCTGTGGGTTGTTGCTGCTGTAGTGGTCCTCAATCTTCCTCTTATATGATGTCTTGGCCTCCGTGATGCCTCTCTTTATAGGTCACCCAGAAAAGTATCAAGTTGAAGCATCTGTAATTGGGAATATCGCCACCTATCGTAGAGGAGTTGGACATACATTGGTCAATAAATCGACTCCATTCCCGTGTTTGTATACTGGGTCAAGGACAGTAGAACATTTAAACGGCTATGACTTTACTGTGCATGTGTCACTGAGTGACTGCAAACAGATCTGCAAACATTTCTTAATCACAGAGCTGCTTTTGGAGGTAGAATTTAACACTCATTGATTGGTCCAAAGAACCGTATTCATCAGTTGAAAGAATCTAACAGTGCTTCCCTTATCTGTAACTTAGACTGTACAGAACTGTTCACACTGTTGGCTTAAGGGTGACAAACATTGAGTGATGGCATTTGGCTCTGTGGGGACCAGTGAACCCTCTGAGAAGATATTGGGATGCAGGGATTGCATTGTTGCCAACGTAGTCCAAATCAGTGAAAACACACATGAAAGGTTTTAATTACCAATGCCTGGTAGACAAATAAATCACACGATTCAGTGTCATTCTGTGTAGCTTGTCCCAAAAACTAAAAACAAATGGAACACTGGAAATGGCGGATCTTGACTTACACGACATGTCCAATCGTAAAATGTCTGAGTAGTGGCAGTATGTTTGCAGGACTATTGAATTTGATTGGACTAGATGTTCAAGTGTTGATGTAGGGGCTGATGTGTCTGTGTGTTTAGCTTGTCAGATCTTAGCTGGGCATTTCATCATATCAGAAACAACTTACAGTGTGATGGAAAACCATGTACTAATTCAATCAAATTATTGTTTGTTTTAGTTTTTTCCATGAAGTTGTAATATGTGTAAAGTATGCTTGACAGCTGGGGGTGTCCAGGGACCTATTTCAGGAATCAGGGTTGACAAACTCTGAGTTCAACCCTCCACTCTGAGTTGACCAACTCTGAGATGAGCAACTCTGGGTCATTGGTTTCAGAACAGAGGATCAGTGTTGGGTCAGTCAACTCGGAGTCTGCTTACTCTAGGTTGAGCGTGTGTGTAAAAGCCATCGTCAATTATCAAACTGATAACATGATTCACCATGGAAACAGGAGAAGCAAATGCTTGATCTTCCCACTTTTCCACTCCTCTAACTCAAGTGAGAAATATGAATGAATTAACAATATGGTATGGAGAGGAATTAACAGGAATGTTATATCAGAACTCCGATCTAATATCACCCTATGAGATGCATTATTTAATAAAAAGTTACACATCAACAGCAGCAAAAGTAGGAGATGGTTGCAGAAAAACATTGCTGGCAGCATAGTATAGGCTATTCGCTGTAGGCTATAGGCCTATACAATCTTCAGGCCAGCGGTATCTTATCTCTTGTGTGACGCTCTTTTCGCGTCATTTGACGTGCCGATCATGTTCTAGCCTAAGCAGCATAAAAACTAAAGCGGGGACAACTTTGCAAACGGCGCCTGTCGAAAGTACTGGCTTCAGGCTATATGTCAGTCTTTGTTTCATCCAAATAGACCCAGTATAACCGGAGATACAATGGTTTAATGTTGATACAAAACCATTTTATTTTCGCAGGCTCAAAAGTATGAGAATTTGATGATCGCGGCCATTATTCTGTCATTTTACAGTCAGAAAATAGTGCTGTAAACTAGATCCTGCTTAACAGGCTGCATTTACCAGAGAGGGCAGGAGGAGGGGGAGGGGTAGGCGGGGTGATACAAAGCTAGACAAAAAGAGACAAAGAAGAAGAGTGACAGGGGGCGGGAGCTGTGCGGGAGTCTCTCTATGCGAGAGAGACGAGGCTGCTAGCAAACAAAAGTGACAAACACACGGAGGAAAGATTGAGAGGTTCTCAGAGTTTTGAAGATAGGCTACTGAGAATGTTGAATATTTTTGTACCAGGCTAGCTTTTATTCTATTGGAGGTTAACATTTACAAATAATTAGGTGACATCTCTTGAGTGACAGCTAGCCGCCCGCTGGCCCTCACTTTGCCTCGGAGGTATACGTCAGCTAGTTGGGCGTATCTCCCTCCCCCCAACGTCACATCAATGCCCTTTTTCGGTAAGAGGAAATGAGGCGGAGATGACAAGATGGCAATGTGCATAGGCTGGGACGATTGGATGCAATTGAATTAACTGAGGTTAGCCCGGATGCTACATCCATTTTATATACTATCTATGCTCACATGTTTTTCCCTTGCAATTCCCTTTGAATAGACAAAACTGTGTGGTGCACTTGATCAAGGTGATGTAGCATGGCTGGACTTAAAGTAGATGCTGTTAAAGATGGCAGTGCACATTTGATTTATGCGGAACAGACCACAAAAGATTTTTAATTTTTCTTTTTGAAATGTTCTCTGGCAAACGACACATTGCAGTTTGAACGGAGTGAAGTGATGACGTAATCCACTTACTGGTATCATTATCCTCATAATAACAGCAGTATGACTTCGTCTGGCACTGACACTGTGTGGTCTTTTCCCCTTTGGACTGCGTGGTAATGGATTGATTAATTCACTATTTGCTCCAGTTTTCAACGCTCATCCCTTGTCTGTTTCAAGCATTGAGGAACATCTGTTTCATCTACAAACACACATACATCGTAGACACACACTGATGCTCAAACACATACGCATAAAAGAATCCAAGCACATGATACATGTACACACACAGATACACACAAAGGGCCTTTGTTGGGTGGGTTGAGACATCTGCTGTTTGTTGTTCACAAATTATTGATAGCAGTAAACAGAAAGTTGAGGGGAAAACAGGCATTTCTCATGCTGATGAAATTTTCAGGAGCTGTCAGCCCATTCAAACCGACGCTTTGTCAGCACACAGGACGACAACAAGACACACACAGAGGAGGGGGAGGTGACACAAACTCAGTGAACAGACTAGTGACAGTGACAGGTTTGTTCCAGAGTAACATCTTTATTGGAGCCCTTTTGATATGTTGTAAGGTTATACATTTATGGGGATTGATATATGTTAACATTAAAACACCTTTTGCCACCATTTTAATGTTCTTAATGTCTCGTAAAAAACACAGACATTAAAAATTAATCTGACTTGAGGGGTTAATTGCGGTAAGAGGGGCTAAACCTTTTACATCCTTCATAAATGTGTGCTTGACTTGTGTGGCACAGTCTGATTAGCAATGGGGTTTAAGCGTGTAAATGACATGTCTCTTTTGCATGTTTCTCCCCAGCTGTCTCTCCAACATGTGGCCTATCATGAAGCCAGATTATTGCTACTTGTAAATAAGAGTTCTCTAGGAAATGCATTCAATTTTCTGTCGTGATTGCACACGCCCCGTGGTGTGTGTGTCCAATGCTAATGTGAATACAGTTGTGTGTGTGTGGTGGTGAGTGAGAGTGAGTGAGTGAGTGAGTGAGTGAGTGAGAGATGCACCAAGTTGTGCCTTTTCTGCATTAATTTATGGTGAAAATGTGTTTCTATATGTAAAGAAAAAGGCTGGAGGGATGCGTGATTTCCAGGAAAAGTCAGGACAGGTTGCAAAGTTAATTTGAGAGGGCGGGGCATGCAGTGAGTACTTCCTAAATTGTTAGGACATTTGTTCTCGGATACTGCTACAGTATACATCTCTGTGAGTATGAGTATTCGCTACTTTATAAACGTAAGCACAATGTTGTCTCAATCTTCATGAGTAAAGCGTAACACCAGGCTCCAAAACTTAGTTTTGTCCTGTCTATTGTTGAAGATTATAGTCCAATGCCCTTGTAGTGACCACACAAACAGTGACTTCATTGATTATTGACGAACCCTGGAATACATGCTAACCTAATTGCGAAACAATTTATAATAATGTTCATTTATAAGTGATTTATAAGTCATCAGATAATGATGAACGAATAATTTACAAAACAGTAATATGTATTTGTAGATGATTAATATAATGTTATTTTAACATATCACAAATGTATTGGTCATCTATAAAGCTTCTAGTAAATCATGAAATGCTCATTGACAAAACATGCATCCCCTAATCTAAAGTGTAAACCATTCACCAGGTACAAACGTGTAGTAGGGCTCTCCTCAACTAAAAATGGACATAGTGTTACGGCTGGACAAGGAGGACACAGGCGCGGAGATAGTACCAGTTTAAGAGGGTTTATTTAACAAGAATCACCTGGGGGTTCTGGCCGGGATCCAGGGAAAATCCAACTGTACTGGGGGGGGGGGGGGGGGTCCAGGGGGAGAGCAACGGAGAAAGTCCAGGGGATTGAGCGAGAGCAGGCGGGCAGAGGGGTCCGGGAGGAAGTGCTTGCTGGTGCAGGTTGGAGCCGGTGGTGGAGTCAGGCCGGGAGAGCTGTGCAGGGCCGCTGCTAAGCTTTTGGGTGCCCTAAGCTTAAATTGTCAGATGTTTCTTAAACAGGCAGCACTCTTTACTCTGCAACTGTAAAAACAGTAAAGTAGATTGGTCTGCAGATCCATATTCTATGATGGAGGGGCCCATTTCAACAGATAAAGGGTGGATAGCTACTTTTTATGAACAATTTAGAATTCACACATAGAAAGCTTATTTGTGTATGTGTGAGGGGGCCTTCAAGGGCCCTCATGGAGCCCCTTACACAGAGCTACTAATGCTGCTGTTTTTAACTTGCCTTATACTTATATTTAAGATATTCCATGTTGGACCCTGTTATTGACATCAGTGACTGAGCTCTTTGACTATGCAACATGAAAAGTTACTATCAGTATCTCTGGCTAAAGGCTCCCTTGGGCCCCTGGGCCTGTGCCTGGTATGCCTGTGCAGTAATCCACCCTGGATAGGTTACACAATTAAGAAAAAACAACGAAGGGCCTGTACATAACTAATATATATATATTGTTTGTAATGTATTGATCATCATGAACTTTTTTTAAAAACCTCAATGTTGGGGGGGCCCCCGGATCATCTATTTTTCCCTTAAAAAAAAAAAAAAAAATATGAAAGAAATGTGTTTTTTTTTGGGGGGGGGGGGGACTTGGTGCCCTACGCGCTCTGCGTACCCTGTGTATAGGGAGCGGCGGCCCTGGAGCTGTGGCAAAAAAAACAGGAATGAGCACGAGGCAAACATGCAAACAGGTAGGTAACTAGAGAGAGAGCAACTGACTGTGGGAAACTGAGGTTGCAATCAGAATCGCATACTCTTTCTTTTTTCTATTCTACATACTACATCCGACGATAAAAATAATCTAGTTAGGATGCAGTAGGCATACTATTGGGACATACTTTACTCTCTTATTTCATCATAACATTGCGCCTTGATCTTGCCTTTTGCTTTTATATCCGTCGCATCCCCGTTTGTTTTCATATGGAGGCTTCGTCGATGTGACGTCACTTCACGTGCGCACTGGATTGTGGGTCAGAATCGCCCAAATAGGATGCAGTTTTCAACACTAACAATCTTGGCCGCATGAAGTAGGACATCCGGGTACTTCTAACCATCCTAAATCTGGCCACAAGAATCAGGACATCCTAAATCTTTTTTCTACATAATATAGAGTAAAAAGTATGCGATTCGGAACGCAACCTGAGACTACAATCTGGCAGTGTCTGGAAGGTCGGGCCGGGTATATGAAGAGCGGTTGATTGGTGATTGCTGGCAGCTGTGAGTGCTTCACCTGACTCCACGCACCTGACTCAAACCCTGCAATAAACCAGACAAGCACACGGGCAAAGAGCAAAAAACAAAACAGAGGCAAAGAGGCCCAGGCAGGATCATGACACATACAGGTGAAACTCGAAAAATTTGAATATCGTGCAAAAGTTCATTTATTTCAGTAATTCAACTTTATAGGTGAAAATAATATCTTATACAGACTCATTACATACAAAGTGAGATATGTGAAGCCTTTATTTTTTATAATTGTGATTATTATGGCTTACAGTTTATAAAAACCCCAAATTCAAAATCTCAGAAAATTAGAATATTACATAAAATCAATAAAAAAAGGATTTTAAATAGAGAAATGTCGGCCCTCTAGAAAGTATAATCATGCATATGTACTAAGTACTTGGTTTGGGCCCCTTTTGCATGAATTATTGCCTAAATGCGGCGTGGCATGGATGCTATCAGCCTGTGGCACTGCTGAGGTGTTATGGAAGCCCAGGTTGCTTTGATGTGGCCTTCAGCTCGTCTGTATTGTTGGGTCTGGTGTGTATTATCTTCCTCTTGACAATAGTCCATAGTTTCTCTATGGAGTTCAGGTCAGGAGAGTTGTCTGGCCATTCATGCAGAGTAATACCATGGTCAGTCAACCAGTTACCAGTGGTTTATGGTACCGTGGGCAGATGCCAAGTCTAGCTGGAAATGGAAATTGTCATCTCCATAAAGCTTGTCAACAGACAGAAGCATGAAGTGCTCTAAAATCTTCTGGTAGATGGCTGTGGTGACTTTGGGCTTGATAACACAGTGGACCAACAGCAGCAGATGACATGATACCTCAAATCATCACTGATCCAAATTAAATGTTGTGTTTCATTTGGAAATCAAGGTTCCACAGTCTAGAGGAAGAGTGGAGGGGCACACAATCCAAGGGGCTTGAAGACCACTGTCAAGTTTCAACAGTCAGTGATGATTTGAGGCACCATGTCATCTGATGGTGTTGGTCCACTGTGTTATCAAGTCCAAAGTCACCACAGCTGTCTACCAGGAGATTTTAGAGCACTTCATGCTTCTGTCTGTTGACAAGCTTTATGGAGATGCTGAATTACTTTTTCCAGCAAGACTTGACACCTGTCCACAGTGCCAAAACCACAAGTAACTGGTTGACTGACCATGGTATTACTGTGTTGATTGGCCAGACAATTCTCCTGACCTGAACCCAATAGAGAAACTATGGACTATTGTCAAGAGGAAGATGAAACACACCAGACCCAACAATACAGACGAGCTGAAGGCCACTATCAAAGCAACCTGGGCTTCCATAACACCTCAGCAGTGCCACAGACTGATAGCATCCATGCCACACCGCATTGAGGCAATAATTTGTGCAAAAGGGGCCCAAACCAAGTACTTAGTACATATGCATGATTATACTTTATAGAGGGCCGACATTTCTGTATTTAAAATCCTTTTTTTATTGATTTTATGTAATATTCTAATTTTCTGAGATTTTGAATTTGGGGTTTTCATAAGCTGTAAGCCATAATAATCACAATTCTAACAAATAAAGGCTTGAAATATCTCACTTTGAATGTAATGAGTCTATATAATATATTAGTTTCACCATTTAGGTTGAATTACTGAAATAAATGAACTTTTGCACGATATTCTAATTTTTCGAGTTTCACCTGTAGTTGAATCTGATTGTTCAAATCGTGCCTATAGTCAACTAATCGTAAAATCATGCATTTTTTTTTCCTCCATATTGATCCATATTCTCATTTGCCACATTGGCATTTACAGCTCTTGAAGAAATTAAGAGACCAGTCTGGATTTTTCTTAAATCTTCATCTCTACATTACTTAATGGAAATGCTTTTAATGACAAAATGTATTCAAATTTGGTAGAAATGTTGTCAGTAGTTTATATTATAAAACCAAAATTTTCATTCTACTCAAACATATGCCTATAAATAGTCAAACGAGAGATGGTGTGTTTTTTTCACTCCCTCGGAAAATCCAACGAGTATTCGATGTCTGTAAAATGGTATTCGGGACAGCACTGATTACAGTGTAAAACCCATCCCCAAACATACATTGTAAGAAAGGCCCATGTTTAAGGTCAGTCCAGGGCTGTGTGATAAGAATGTACTGTACTGCTCTGAGTGTCGAAAAGCATTGCGTTTCAATTTAGAATTTGAAATGAACCCTCAAACTGAACAGAACCCTTTGGAAGCCACTCCCAGATGAGAGTTGACGAAACATCAAAAAATGAAATTCGAAATGTTCTCCTCAGGGTTGTTTACCTCTCTCAGTGAGATCCTCCTGCTATTTGCTGGCCCCTTTATTGACTCCTGCAGCTGGCTTTGTTATCTCCCCACTGTGCGGTGTGCTGGAAAAGTGGCCAACCTTAAGTGTTCTCTAGTGCCACTCCTGTTGTGGAGCATATTTGTGAAAACGGCACAGAATAGGCAGGTTCTGTTTATGGAGTGAGGAGATATGGCAAGGGAGATACTCCTTTTTCATAGAAGAAAAATCACCTAAGTGCACACGTGTAAACGGGCTTGAGTATGTATTGTGTACAGGCTACAAAAGCTTCACATGAAAACAGTCATGTGAATGTGAGGAACAGGATGACTAGGAGTTGTTAGATTCATATTTTCAAGTAAATTGCACTTTTGGTACTTGATTTAATTTGATTGTTACAGTATATTTTTGATGTTACAAAGGTGGCAACTGAGTCAACAAAGACAGTGGACAAACATGTACCATACAATTCAAAATAACTGACCTTAAACCTCCAGCTGTAAGTAAGACACATTTTAAACAAGAAGCTCTGACTGCACCTGTCTGATTGGAATTAGGTTCTTACCCGGATGACGGGTGAAATGGGGGCAAAAATGTACTTCCTAGGCCGAGAGAAGCAAGCAAATGGAGAGAAGGAAACACTGAGGAGATGAGATTTAGAATGAGTTTAATAGTGCTTGTATGAATGAATGAATGAATGAAAACCTTTATTTATACAAACTCGAAAGGCATTGAGGTTCCCCTCATTTACAACGCCGACGAGCGCACAACAAACACAACAACAACAATAACAACAGAGTGACAGAATAAAACAGAGAAACACAAAATCCTAGCAAGATAAAAAAAGATCAAAAGAAATAAAGAATTACAATAAAAGAGCTTAAAAAATTAATTCAGTTAAAACAAATGCAGTGGTGATGGTGAAAATCAGAAATCATAGATTTAAAAGAAGAAAAAGTGGGGAGAATGGTCATATTGAAGTTGCTCTGAAGGGCATTCCAAGAGGTGTGGGCACTATAGCTAAAGGCAGTTGTTCCCAGCTTAGAATGAGCTCTAGGAACCTTTAAAAGCAGCAGCTCACTGGATCGGGTATTAAAAGACTGAGAGTTCCAGTCGAGCATAGCTGATAAATAGGGTTTACCAATTAAGGATTTAAAAATAAATAAAAACCTAAAAAAATATATGCTCAGTCCTTAGAAAAAATAATCAGCTTACCCTTATTGGCAAATCATAAACATTATGTGCGCATTTCATTTAGCAGCTCTGCTGAGAACCAATATAAACAGTCCACATATAACATACATCAAAGGCACTTAGGATAGCCACCATCCCTAAAACTTCAATGTGAAATACCAACACACAGTAACACCTTATAACTCAAAAAGGTTCATTTAGTCTAACTTGATTAATTAACTTGTATGTTCATGTAAACATGAACGGGACGGCTGGTCCTCTGGCAGAGGACCAGCCGTCCCGCCTCTTCTGGCGGGACGGCTGGTTGTCTATAACATCAGCTGACACAACACGCGTCACAGCAACAGCTGACGCTTCTGAAGAAGACTGCAGGAAGTAGTCGAAACATGTCAAGGTACAAACAAATGAATACTAGTCTGTTTACATGAACATACAAGTTAATTAATCAAGTTAGACTAAATGAACCTTTTTGAGTTATTACGTGAAAGTCACGGACAAATATGTGTCAAGGAGTTCCGCCGTTTGGAACAGCTGGAACAAAAACGGGCACGTTACCGAAACCACCTGAGATTCAACCTACGTTGTCGAGAAGAAGGAGTTGTACCAGCAAGCTTGGATATTAAAAATCCAATTCCGACGAGAAACGCGGAACAGATCGTTAAGAAAGCAAGGAATGCTTTGATGAAAGAAAGGATACGGTGCACGGTAAATAAAATAAACAACATTGACGCGCAGAGAGAGGAAAAAGGAAGAGGATTTAAACAACAATTCCCCCTCGGAAAAGAGGTTGAAAAGACAATTGATGAACACTTGTTACGTGCGCACGAGGAAGAGTTTAAAAGAACTAAACTACGCCAAGTCAGGAAACTGGAAATACTAACATCAACTGGAAAGAAACGACACAAGGATACCGCAACCAGAGAGAAATGGGTATGTAACCAATCACACCGCATCTTAACAGAGACAGAACACAGTGTGCTTGCCCGTGGTTTAAACTTTGCCATAACCCCAAAAAGAATACCACACGAGGATTTCATTATAGCAACGGAATTAGCATGTCAAAAAATACAAGACCAGGGACAAAAAGCCGAACTACGAAATGCGGTGGCGGGCATTTTGAAAACGGCGAAACTACCAGCCACTAACATGAATAAGGAGGAATGGAAGGCTATGCAGTCAATAGCAAAAGACAAATCAATCACAGTTTTACCGGCAGACAAAGGAAGAACCACAGTGGTTATGGACACGGAACAATATGAAAAACAAATGGAAAACATGCTGGGGGATACTAATACATATGAAGCTATAAAAAAGGACCCAACAGAAGGAAAGAAAAGGAAATTAAAAACGCTACTAAAACCCTTACTACATGAAGAAAAAATAGACAAGGACATGTACAACAAACTAGTACCCACGGCAAATATTACACCCCGGATTTATGGCACACCAAAAATACACAAGACAGGCACACCACTGCGCCCCATAGTGGACAGTATTGGCTCAGTCACTTACAATTTATCAAAAGCTTTAGTCGAATTAATAAAACCGCTCCTGGGCCAGACAAAACAACATTGCAAAAACTCAAAACAACTGGCAAAAGACTTAAGCAGCCTTACAGTGGATACAGACGAAATCTTCATATCACACGACGTAGTATCTCTGTTCACAAAAACACCCATACAGGCAACACTAAACATAGTAGAAAACAGACTCAGAGCAGACCGGACACTACGCAAACGCACAAATTTAACAGTAGAAGACATAGCTAATCTGCTAGAATTTGTAGCCACATCCACATATTTCCAGTTTAAAGGCAAACTGTACAGACAGAAGGAGGGTTTGCAATGGGCGATCCACTGTCAGCCATCATGAGTGGATTCTTCATGGAAGATCTGGAGTCCAAGGCCATAGCCACAAGCCCAGACCACTTTGGCCTCAAATTCTGGAAGAGGTACGTCGACGACATATTAGAAAAAGTGAAAAAAGGACACACACAGGCACTCACGGATCATTTAAACTCCATAGACGACACAGGAAACATAAAATTCACACACGAAGAAGAAACCAACCAATCCATCGCTTTCCTGGACATGAAGATCCAACACAGGGACGACGGCAGCATAAAAATAAAAATATATAGGAAACCAACACATACAGACCAATATTTACTATGGTCATCAGAGCACCCCACAGCCCACAAAATGTCAGTAGTGCGTACATTATACGACCGCACTAGCATGATCACAGATGAAAAGGACAGACGAGAGGAGGAAAACCACATCAGGAATGCACTCACACACTGCCAATACCCAGGTTGGGCCATCAACAAAGGGAAGCAAGCAGTCCGGAAAAAAGAAATCAAGGAAAGGAAAAAGAAAAGCTCAGAGAAAACCGAACACCGAGGCATGGTGATACTTCCGTACATCAGGGGAGTCACAGAAAAGGTCCAACGGGCGATGAAAAAACATCTCATCAGCACGCCAGTAAAACCACACATCAAGCTACGGCAGGTGTTGGTGCACCCCAAGGACAAAATACAACCGGAGAAAAAATGTGACGTTATATATGAAATCCCATGCCTATCATGCAACAAAACATACATAGGGGAAACTGGGAGGGCGTTCGGCACACGTAAAAAAGAACATCAAAAAGAATGTGAAAAGGAAACATCTGGAGCGCACACACGTGCACTGAAAGAGAAAGCGGAGCAGGAGAATCTAAAATCAGCCATCTCGGATCACTGCAAGAGGGAGAACCACATCATGGACTGGGAAGGGGCAAAGGTCATAGGGACAGAGAGCAACAAGTTCCAACGTTGGATCAGGGAGGCAGTGGAGATCAGGAAACGGGCCCAGGGGACAGTAAACCGGGACGAGGGGGCATACATGCTCTCCCACACCTGGGATGCAGTTCTCCATAGAACGGACGGACAGCAGAGGACCAGCCGTCCCGCCTCTTCTGGCGGGACGGCTGGTTGTCTATAACATCAGCTGACACAACACGCGTCACAGCAACAGCTGACGCTTCTGAAGAAGACTGCAGGAAGTAGTCGAAACATGTCAAGGTACAAACAAATGAATACTAGTCTGTTTACATGAACATACAAGTTAAGTAACACCTTATAGCTGACAAAGATGAGTTTTGTGTAAATCCTTCCATCACATAATGGATTTAACACCACATTGATCTCGAAACAAGTTGAATAGAATACATTTTCCAGAAGACTATGTTCAATTAGTTTATCATCTAAGCCCTTGTATAATACAGCTATAATATTTGGAAGGAATTAATGTAAGAAGTATATTGACGGTCTTAGCAACTTTACAGAGGCCTAAACACATTGGAATTAATTGCATTTTAAACATCTCTTTAATCTATTAACGATCAAAACGACTGAGTGTATGAAAACAGCTGTAGAATTATTATGCCTCTGGAAAAAAGAGAGTGAATGAATACCCCCGACCTTTGTGTCTCAACCCTGGGCTTGGAAACTTAAGGTGTAATAGAAAACCTGCGTTACAACATAGCTCTATGGAGTTTTGAAAGATTACAGGGAAGAAACGACAGGTTGCATGAATGGAAAAAAGGATGCTTGACCAAGGCTGTGTCTGAAAAAGTAGTTGGCACCAAATTGAGATTTCAGAGACTCCATAATCGCCATCATTTTTGCCTCATCACTGCAGTGTAGTGTTGTACAACTTGATTTGTGCATTTACGAAATGTGTTGTATTGTGGGGCTGTGAGCACGTGGTAGTGTGGTGTGGCGTGCTGTGTTGTAGAATCTGCTTTTCTTATCCACTGTGGACTTTGTGAGGGAACTACAGTATATAGTGGATTGATTTTAAGAACTACAGCAATTGTTCAAATGCTTAAAATGACCTCTGTTTACGTTTCCCTGACAAATAATGCCTATCTTCTCTCAGGAGGCCCAAGACGTACTTTGAATCATCTCCGACGAATGGTTAAGATTGACTGCAATCTCTCCCTGACTTTAACCGCATAGTTTTACTTAATTCACGTACGTATGTAATTCTTCATATTGTTGATTCTAGCTGCAGCTTTTGCAGTATAAGATGTTATTGCCGCCCCGCCCCCATTGGACCTCATCTCCCAGAATTCATTTAGAAACTGAACAGTGTCAAGTGTATGACGTCATCGCTCACCGTCACTTCATGTTTAATCCATTTTATTTTTCTCTAGACTGTATTCTTTTTTAGAAGTGAGTCTGTGGCGTTGAAGGCAGTTAGAAGCTCTGCCTGTGCAATCCCATTGATGCGTTCAGTTGTACTCGGAAATCAGGAACTTTCCGACTTGAAGGTGCACAGTGATACGTTAGCAGATTTACCTTTTCAGTTCAATGGAGCACACTGGTGCTTACTGACTGTAAAAAAGGCATCACTAACTGCGCAGTTTTTGATTTTAGCGCAGGAAAGTCCCCTCTTACACTCAGGTGGTATTACTTGGCAAAGCTAGTAAAAATATAAGAGCTTTCATCAGTGGGTCATATGCTCAATCACCATTGTTTCACCTCACTTTATAATGGATAGTAACTTAACAGAACACAAAGAGATGTAACAGAGTACAACTGTTAACAATAGAGGTATCAGATCAGATCTCATGAACCCTTGTATGTCACTTTGAAGGGCAACCTTTTTTTGTCATTGAAGAGGACCTATCGTGCCATTTCAGTCCAACTTTGGTACTGCAGTATAGCCTCTCTGAAAAAACGTTCTGTTGAGAGCCTTAACAACCCCATGTATAGGTCAGAAAAGATGAAAAAGCATAATAGGTGCTCTTTAAGGCACAATGGCTTTCGTTTTAGTTTAGGATTTCAGTTGCTGGTGGAATTTAGTGTTGGGCCCTAGTTGCTCTAAATCTTAAGACGAGGGTCAGGAAACCAACCCAACAACAAAATCTCAGCAGCCTTTTCTCTGCTTTAACATTCCATTTCCTTTCCGCGCTCCCCCTCCCCCCTCTTCTACCCTTCTACCCTTTCTATCCCCTCCTCTCACTCGTGGTCCCTGGGATTCTTGGGCATGTGGTTTGTTAATAATTCAGCCTGGAGGATGGATTTTTGGTCTTCATTTACAGCAGGAAATGCCTTGCTCCAGTGAACAATGCACTCACGCCTAGGCCCCTGACGTGTCTTCAGTGGCAGAAATAGAAAGAAAAGCCATTTCCCCTCAGATGGCTGCATGCTTTCAATGCAGAGGGAAAAGAAAATGGTCAAGAAAAGACAGTAGCAGTGATTTAATGTTTTTTTTTTCTCTTTTCATCTGCCAAAAATACAGCAACCCTTGACAAAGAACGAAAACTCTTAAGTAGAAGACGTTTTTAACCGTACAAGGCAACCTGGGAGAACGCATGCAGGCTTTTTTTTTTTTTTTTTAAATATCCCCCTATTTCCTATTTGAAAGTGTCTCTCTGACAGATTGGGGTGGGTCATTTTTGGCCCTATTTCCTCCTCCCATCCTTCTGTATTATCGTGTTTCTGATGATTTTTTTTTCTGTTTCATGACACATTTTCATGCTGTGACACATTAGTATCCATCAGTGTTTGAAGGGCAGGGCGTTCAGGGAGGGCCTGTCGACTGGCTGTGTGTCTCGTACATTATATAGCACAGAACTCATTTCCTGCCCCGACTTTAACAATGTCTGTGTCCTCTGAGAGGTGAGACTATATGAGAGACACAATCATCAGCTTCTATGTGTTTCTCAGATATTGTATGTGTGTGCGCCTTATGTAGGGAACCTAAGCAGAAAACTAGACCAAGTAATACAGCCGGAAGAAAGTGGGAGACATTCATGTGTCCTCCACAGTGTGACATTCACTGTCACTCTGGCATCATACTGTGTGATTCATGAAATACACATTGGGCTAAATTTAGCATCCATGTCCATTGTCTTCAATTATAGACAGCAATATGTCATATCCAACGCCCTAAAGCCTCATAACACTACAATATGGTAATAGTTCTGTAACTTTATCTATATAAATGAACTAAAATAAAGCCTTTTTCTTATATGGGGTCTATTATGTTCAGTAGGGGAGAACGGTGTAATTTGTCACATGGGTTAGATGTCACATTCGTTATATCTCGCCACCAGAGCGCGCTAGCTCTGAAATGTTGATATAAAAAAGGTCCAGAATTGGGATCAGAGGTCACATACATAGACTTCCTTGGAGGAAGACAGCTGCATTTCAGGTGAGAGGATGTTTTGTGTTTTTCATGTCAAATTCAAAATATTTTGCTTCTCAGTATTTTTCTTCTAGGCTTTTACACAATGGGTTTATAACAAAACAATTGTTACCCTCAGAAAGTGTGAAGGGTAAGCTATAGTTTAGATTGTTGTTAGCAAGCTAATTAGTTGTCAGATGGTTGTTGGCCTTGATGCTAGCAAGAAATTCAGGTTGGGGTTGGTCGTCAAATTTTTTGGGGGGTTGGTTGTCACATGTTATCTCAAGGCTGCAGCCAGAAAAGGAACCCAATAACGAAAGAAATTGTCAAGCTGTATCCTCACTGACACCCCAGAGAAGGAAAGAATAGAGCAGGAAAAGGCAGCTAGCAAGCAAAAGAAAAAAGGGCAACAAAATCAAAACAACCCAGTGCATCCCAAACTAGACCAGCTGCCAAGGCTACAGTAAGTTATGTAGGCCTATTTGTCAACTTGACAACGCAATTAAACTTTCAAATTTGGTTCTGCCTCATTGCCTTCTTTTTAAGATTTTTCCCATTAAGATAACATTGTGACAAACAACCCCATAGTGTGTGACAACCGACCCCTTGATGGGGTTGGTTGTCACAATGTGTCAGAGTGTCTTTGATGGTAAATTACTTCTTCATTACAATAAGTTGGAAAAAAAGAGAGACACACATTTCAAGCCAACACCTTAAGCTTCAATTTAATGTAGGAATGGCTATTGACAGATGTTTTGGTGATGAGCAATTCTCACTAGAGTAAAAAGTGTGCCTACCCAGTACTACATTGTTTGTCAGTGCCTTGAACTATCTCCGAAGCTGAGAGAAATAAATATGGTAGTGTTTTGTTTTCTCATTGATTGTCTTGACAGCTGTGTTGACTGTACTGCTGTTGCGATTGTAACTTGAAATGGTTTGTATCAATTGAATCACAAGAAATCTCACAGACGGAGCAGTTGAATACTGAGTATAGTAGCCTAT
The DNA here is from genome assembly GCA_026122265.1 of Ammodytes dubius. Lineage (NCBI taxonomy): Eukaryota > Metazoa > Chordata > Actinopteri > Uranoscopiformes > Ammodytidae > Ammodytes > Ammodytes dubius. The sequence goes on from CM047510.1 coordinate 3,285,348, forward strand.
AGTAAACAGCCAGGAGGCAACTGGCGGGAGATTCATTCGTAAGATTGATGATAAAAGTGAGTGATGCCACCAATTTTTCTCTTTATTATATTTTTGAATATATACAATCTACTTCTGATGAAAAAGTGTCACCAAAGAAATGTCTACCCAGTGTGTCTTAAAGGTTCAGTAAGCGAAATGGTCTGTTTAGCTAACTTCCTGTCAGTGACTGGAGCTAGCAGTCCCCTCCCTCGTCCCTACGTCACCACATTAATGCACTGTGGTCTTCAAGCAGCGAGTTATCTAGCATCATCTCAGGTCCATAAGTGTGATAAAACATGATAAAAACCATCAAAACAGATATTGAGAAGGATTTTTACCTGCTCCGCCATTGTAGGCGCTTACACATTCACCCATCTGTCGCTCTGCACGTGCACCGGCAGTGAGACGGTTGCCAGTTTGTAGCGTTCTCTCTTGTGATTGGTTATCAGTAGTGGGATCCCCGAAAAGTGTATTTGCCGATTACATGCAGAGCGAGTGACTGAGAGATTGGCTTTATAAAACGCGCACACTATATAAGTGATCACTGTATGAATAAAGAGCGATTTAACACTTATATTAACATAAATAAATCACTTACATCACCTTTAAAAGGTGCTACGAGGAACTTTTAAATATTTCTGAAACAGTCTCAACAGTGAACGAGACCATCAGTGCAAATAATGCTATTTTTATATAGTTTTTCTTAATGCCTTTGTAATGGGTATGCTCACCCATGAACACCAGCTGGTGTCATAAAAACACTACTGCTTTTGCCAAAAGGGGGCGCTAGAATCAACACAAACTAAAAGTTCCTCAAATACACTTTAATGAGTGTGCAGCTATGGCCCAATTCATATTACATTAATGTACCTTAGATGGTGAAAAGTCACTACTGTAAAGTAACCTCAAGGTCCAGAAAAAGGTGTGGTAACACTTTCTAATAAGGTACACAAAAAAAGAGTAGTTACCCTTTTGAAAAGGTTAGTTACCCTTTTGAAAAGGTTAGTTACCCTTTTGAAAAGGTTAGTTACCCTTTTCAAAAAGAGTAGTTACCCTTTTGAAAAGAGTAGTTACCCTTTTCAAAAAGAGTAGTTACCCTTTTGAAAAGGTTAGTTACCCTTTTCAAAAAGGTTAGTTACCCTTTTAAAAAAGGTTAGTTACCCTTTTCAAAAAGAGTAGTTACCCTTTTGAAAAGGTTAGTTACCCTTTTGAAAAGAGTAGTTACCCTTTTCAAAAAGAGTAGTTACCCTTTTGAAAAGGTTAGTTACCCTTTTGAAAAGGTTAGTTACCCTTTTCAAAAAGGTTAGTTACCCTTTTCAAAAAGGTTAGTTACCCTTTTAAAAAGGTTAGTTACCCTTTTCAAAACGAGTAGTTACCCTTTTCAAAAAGAGTAGTTACCCTTTTGAAAAGAGTAGTTACCCTTTTCAAAAAGAGTAGTTACCCTTTTGAAAAGGTTAGTTACCCTTTTGAAAAGGTTAGTTACCCTTTTGAAAAGGTTAGTTACCCTTTTCAAAAAGGTTAGTTACCCTTTTGAAAAAGAGTAGTTACCCTTTTGAAAAAGAGTAGTTACCCTTTTGAAAAGGTTAGTTACCCTTTTGAAAAGAGTAGTTACCCTTTTCAAAAAGAGTAGTTACCCTTTTGAAAAGGTTAGTTACCCTTTTGAAAAGGTTAGTTACCCTTTTCAAAAAGGTTAGTTACCCTTTTCAAAAAGGTTAGTTACCCTTTTGAAAAGGTTAGTTACCCTTTTAAAAAGGTTAGTTACCCTTTTCAAAAAGAGTAGTTACCCTTTTGAAAAGGTTAGTTACCCTTTTCGAAAAGGTTAGTTACCCTTTTGAACGAAGTGAAATTTGCCTAAGTCGAGAGTTTGAGAATGCTTTTCCTCTAATAACTTTCAAAATGTTCAACTTTTTCAGGAGTTTGAAATTACCTCCTCTGGAATGGGCCCCAGGACCCCGAAAATATGAAAATATATGAAAATATGTATGTGGATCTGAAATGTTATTTTGCAAAAATGACTCCACAGCCCCATTCTAAGTGGATGGAGAAAATTCAAAAATGTACCTTTTCAAAAGGTAAACTAACCTTTTCAAAAGGGAAACTAACATTTTCAAAAGGGTAACTAACCTTTTCAAAAGGGTAACTAACCTTTTCAAAAGGGTAACTAACCTTTTCAAAAGGGTAACTACTCTTTTTGAAAAGGGTAACTAACCTTTTTGAAAAGAGTAACTAACCTTTTCAAAAGGGTAACTAACCTTTTCAAAAGGGTAACTACTCTTTTTGAAAAGGGTAACTACTCTTTTTGAAAAGGGTAACTAACCTTTTTGAAAAGGGTAACTAACCTTTTCAAAAGGGTAACTACTCTTTTTGAAAAGGCTAACTACTCTTTTCAAAAGGGTAACTACTCTTTTTGAAAAGGGTAACTACTCTTTTTGAAAAGGGTAACTAACCTTTTTGAAAAGGGTAACTAACCTTTTGAAAAGGGTAACTACTCTTTTTGAAAAGGGTAACTAACCTTTTCAAAAGGGTAACTAACCTTTTCAAAAGGGTAACTAACCTTTTCAAAAGGGTAACTACTCTTTTTGAAAAGGCTAACTACTCTTTTCAAAAGGGTAACTACTCTTTTTGAAAAGGGTAACTACTCTTTTTGAAAAGGGTAACTAACCTTTTTGAAAAGGGTAACTAACCTTTTCAAAAGGGTAACTAACCTTTTCAAAAGGGTAACTACTCTTTTTGAAAAGGGTAACTAACCTTTTTGAAAAGGGTAACTAACCTTTTTCAAAAGGGTAACTACTCTTTTTGAAAAGGGTAACTAACCTTTTCAAAAGGGTAACTAACCTTTTTGAAAAGGGTAACTAACCTTTTCAAAAGGGTAACTAACCTTTTCAAAAGGGTAACTAACCTTTTCAAAAGGGTAACTACTCTTTTTTTGTGTACCTTATTAGAAAGTGTTACCTACTTGGTGGTGATGTTCAATGTGGCAGGTGGATAGCTCGCAACTTCCACTATGTTCACTTCCATAACGTGTTACACCCCCTTTTTTAAATCACTTTCCTTTTTTGACTACTTCATTATACCTGGACATCATCCTATCCACTCTGAGATGACAAGTCCCTTTCTTCCATCATTCTCACACACACACACACACACACACACACACACACACACACACACACACACATACTTGTCTACTGTATATATGCAAGAGGGGATGACTGACAGGACAGCACCTGGAAATACCTATCACCTTCATTTTTACCTAGCGGCTTAAGCCCTTTAAAAGTGTCATGATTGGGGGGTTGCTGGTGGGCAGACGGGGGTCTTATCTCCTTCAAACAGCTGTACCTGCTTCATGGTGCCATTCAAGCCCTCATTGCTGCATAAATAGGTGACAATGCAGATGTGTTTGATTCTCTTTAAGAGATGCTGAAGGCTGAATCGATCAGACCGCCCCTGGGGATCGTGAGCGCTCTTTCTCTCTAACCACATTCTCGTTTCTTACAGTGGGATACTATGGCTGGTCTTTATTCTTGGCTCCAATATTTGCAGAGAAGTGTTGCTAATATGTAATGTAAGCTTATGCACACATTTAAATGTTAGACATGGACATACAAGCTTAATACACAAGCATATCATTTTGACTTGCTGAAAAAAAAATATATTCAATTACACAATTATTTTACGTGTGGTTCTAAACTATTGTTGGTTTGTGTTATGATAAAATACATTGTAATTTTTCACAATCAGATTATTCAAAAAGGTTCAACCTAGAATATCAAAACGATTTCTTCTAATGTAAAAGTGGGGTTTCCTCCAGTCTAAATTGCTGTAGCTTGACGGGGCTGAAAACCCATGGAGTCTGTGATAGTTCCAACACTTAATTAAGATTTTAATTAGCTGTCACTGGGCTGAGAGTAAGGCAGTGAGTGGTGATGTGGGGGTTGTCAATGTCATAGCAATCAAGGTACAAAGCCTTGGTAAATATTATCAACACACTCAAATTTCTTAAAAATAGTGTTATTGTTTCATAGATACTGTATGTGTGGAGAGGACTTTTGTAAATGAACACCGGTTTACAGGAACGTTTCAATAGAAAATGCAAGTTTCTGTTTAAAAAATAAAATAAAAAATGTTATTTCACAAGCTATCATCGCACATGAATAGAGCTCGTCAAATGTCGAAGCTGGCTTTTTTTATGTTCTATACAAGTGGCAGAGTTTGAAGCATCCTACCAATTTAAAAGCAAGATTTATGTCACATCGCTTTCAACTTGAAACAAAAAGAAACAGAGCTAATTGTTGTGGCCCACTGGAACTTTCAGTGGGCTCCGATGGCTCATTGTTAATCCAGTCGTCAAAGTGTGAGGGAAAAAAATTAGAGAATCCAATATAACATCAAAATGTCAAAAATGTGCACTTTCCCGCTTAAAGGCATAGAGATACAATGTGTAGCTCTGTGAACTGGTATGTAAACAAAGAGGATGTAAACAAAGTGGGCCTGCTTTGTTTACACAAAATCCTTCGTCAAACATTCTCTAGGATGACCTAGTATCCCTTTAAAACCTCAACAGCTTTATTTCAAAGAAGGATGTCTGTTAAATGTATGTAGTGGGACGAAATCTCCCTTTAAAAAGTGACATGGATGCCCATCCCTTCCTCAGCACTATTATTTCGTTAAAGATTAAAGTGAAAGGGAAACTGTTTTGAGGCAATGTAGTCAAAGTCTATTAGGGAGAGAGCTGATTTAGAGACTGCATGGATAAGAGGCTCTTAATTGAGAGCTGTGCTTCATGTTATGTCTGTCAGTGTCTGATGTATGGACTATCTGTTTGTGTCATTTGTCTGATGTCATGTCATGAAGTGCGACTGTGCCGCAAACCCAACTGCCCCACGGGGACAATAAAGGTTTCTACTACTACTACTAGATGTAGTTAGATGTTGCAGCCTGGTTACTGCTAATGAATGACCAGACAGGTGTCACACACAAACACACACACGCACACACACGCACAGTCTCTTGTGGTGTGTTCGCTTGTCTTTCTTCTTTCTCCCATGAATATTGTGTTGATTTGTGAGATGAAAAATTAAAAGTAAACTACTAACTAGTGGGTATCAACTGAACTGGGCCATACAAAAGGCCAACAAAGCAAAACCTAATGTTAAGTGCATCAAACTGAACTACACAACTTGTACAATCAGAGACCTGATAGACTACACTACACATTGCTCACTGATTTATAAACGCCTGCCGTCCTCCACGACGTGCGGTATGTCATCGGGAAGGTGTTGCTAGGCACTAGAAGCCGTGTGTATGTTGGTGTGCATCCATCGCCCTCTATCACTCCCGACACGACTCAACACCCTAAGAATGCCGAAATGGGCTGATTGTATATAGTCTGACACTGGCATTACTGAAACAGACTGGATGACAATTCTAACAAACTAAAAAAAAAAAACTTATTACCCATGGCAGCTGTAATGACTGGGGGGGGGGGGGAGGGGGTTGGGACACAGGTGCGGACCAAGGGGTGTCTGAACGTTATCCCCAGAGGGATAACCACTAAATCGCAAAAGCGACTACAGGGAAGGGTAGAAAAAAAAATGCACAGGGCTGTTAAGGGCCACACAGGCTACCTTTTAATATGACAAACTAAAGCAACAACAAAACCACCAAACTAAACCACCACTGCCAAGCAGCTGAAAGCACACACAAAACAGTTTACTTTGCACCACTTAACACCGAGAGCACCCTCTCACTACCTCTGAAGGTGAGACAATGAGCAGCACTGGGGTCTCAGGGCATATATAACCTCCTCACACCTGGGCTCAATCAGCCAATCAGTGCCACACACACCTGATTGCAGTGAGTGAATCAGTCACCATTCTCACGGAGGCAAAACATTCCGTGCCCTCGCAAGGCTGAAATCTTCCGTGTCCTCACAGCCAGCGCTGCTATACTGAATAAAACGTAGAGTTACGTATGTTACTCCGGTTCTATGAATCCTGGATGACCGCCAGAGGTGGTGCATTAAGCACTGGATTTATCCGTCTCGCGCATGCGCAGTTCGAGTACCAATATCAACAAAGTCACCTGTGACCCTCGTGACACCGGAAGGGCTATATAGCCCGGTGTCTACAGAGGATCTGTTCCCAGAACCTTCTCGCGAACCACGAGACTTCTGAGTGACCTGTTACTCTGGCGGTCATCCAGGATTCATAGAACCGGAGTTACATACGTAACTCTACGTTCTATTTCATCCTTACTGACCGCCAGAGGCGGTGCATTAAGCACTGGATGGCCAATACCAACAACGTCACGAAGAATCCAAGCACTCACCTCACTGCCTGGAGACAGCGGAGCTTGGCATCAGGACCACGCCTATTGGATGGGGGGGTGGCAACGTTGACCCGGTAAAACCCAGATGGTTCCCAGGGGCACTCCTCTCAGGGCAGCCCATGACGCAGAGACGCTCCTGGTTGAGTGACATCTCACCCTGGATGGCGGGGGACGCCCACTGGTCCCGTAGGCATGAGCTATGGTCTCCACAATCCAGTGGGACAGCCTCTGCTTCGTCAAGGCACGACCCTTGTTAGGGCCACCATGGCAAACAAGGCAACTCTTTGATTGGTTCACGGTCAAGCCCAGCTGGGCGACGTGCGCCAGCAGGCGGGCCGTATCCTGGGCCACCTGGGACCTGGACGGCGCACAGACCAGCCAGTCGTCAAGATACGGCAGGACCTTCATGCCCTGCGCCTGCAGGGGTGCGAGGGCTGCCGCCACCACTCTGGTGAAAACCCTCGGGGAGAGGGAAAGCCCGAAGGGAAGAACCTTGAACTGGAAATGTTGGCCCTGATAGGCAAACCTCAGGAACTGCCTGTGGCCTGACGCCACGGGCACATGAAAATAGGCGTCCTTTAGCTCTATAGTCGTGAACCACTCCCCCCTGGCCACCACCCTCAGGGTGTCTGCTGAGGTGAGCATGTGGAATGGAAGAACTTTTAAAAACGTGTTGAGGCCCCTTAGGTCCAGAATGGGCCGGAATCCGCCGTCTTTCTTGGGTACCAGAAAGTACACCGAGTAGAACCCCCCGGGTTGCAACTGGGGGTCCACCGGCTCGATCGCACCCTTGGCCAGGAGGGCGGATAGCTCCTGGGCCAGAGCTGAGGCCTTCGCCGGATCTCGGACGACTGTCCTCTTGACCCGGCCAAAGGCCTGGGGCCGGCGTCGGAACTGTAATTCGTACCCCCGGGTTAAGGTGGAAACCACCCAGGGGTCTATAGTACAGGCAGCCCAGTAACTGAGCTGCTGCTGGGAAAAAACAGCCGACGACCGGCCCCGTGGTCCTAGTGCCTGTCCCTCCGGCCCCTGTCAGCTCTGGAGGGGTACCGGCGAGGATCTGCGGCCCGAGGCCGCCTGGGTGGTGGGCGGGCGGGGGGGGAAAAGTTATCAGCGGGCTGCTGGGCGGGCCGCCCAGACCTACGCACGCCTTCGCCTCTTGCTGGATAAGGCTGGAGACGGCGCCGGGGGGGCTCTAGGCCTGCCAGGGGTGGGCACACTCCTGCGAAGACCCGACAGCTGTATGTTGGTTTGCCTAGCTTGGGCAACTCGCTCCAATGACTCCAGGGCAGCTGATCCAAACAGCTCCCCCGGCACCACTGGCACGGCCCTGAGGGCCTTCCTGCATGCCTCCGTCAGGGGCGACTGAGCCAACCAAACTTGGCGGCGAGTCTGGACCAGGGTGGACATAACACGCCCCAACTCCCTAGACATGAGGGCGAAGGCCTGTAGGGACGCATCGCTAAGGTCCTGCATAGATGGATCAACTGCAGCTTGCTGCAGCGAAGTTGAGAGCGCCAGCATCAAGTGGGAGAGGGAGTTGCCTATCCGACCCATACGCGCTGCTGTGTCGTAGGCCTTTGAAAGCAGGTCGTCTGTAACCCTGCACTGGGGCCGAGGGCACCTGGCATCCGGCCGCAAAGCCTGATCGGGAGTCAAAATGAGGGAGGCAATGGCAGGCTCAATGGGTGGCATGCGACCCAGCCCATACTGCGCTGGATCCTTCATGGCAGCCAGGGCGCGAGCACTGGAAGTAGGACGGGAGAAAGCCTTGTCATTCTTCCAGCAAGCGTGCAGCTCCTTTAAGTACTCCTCCGAAGGCGGGACAGAGAAAGAGGCTGTGACAGGGCTGCCCCTGAAAAAGGCGCTAGGCTGAGCCACGTCTGCCTGAGGAGCATCGAGCCCCAGGCGAGCCAGGGCCGCACGGATGACAGCCCCCATAGGGTTACCCTCTGCACTGTGCTCTGAGCTCTGAGCAGAGGAGCGGGAGGCCTCCCCAAGAGTGTTTGAGGCTCCCTCCTCAAATAAGTTCGCCGAAGCCGCCAGCGACAGGACATCATCCATACCAGGCACGTCCCCCAAGGAAGAGACAGGCTGGTCGTAAGCCACTGCCCCACCCGCCCCCGGTTGCAGGGTCAGGAGGAGCTCCTGTATTCTCTCCATGTCGGATGACAAGCGATCCACCTTGGATGCTAATTCATCCTTAGCCTTTTCTTGGGGGGGGGCACCGTCCTACCTCGACGCCAAGAACGGCTGGGCTGAGCCGAAGGAAGTGGTGCATTTGAGGGAAGGTCGACGGCCGTCGGATGCTCCACCGCTGCCAGCCTAGCCACCCTGAGCGCCAAGGGCATGGAGCCGCAGTTCATACAGGCCCTCAGTAAGGCCCTCCCGCAAATGCTCGAAGCCGAGACACGAGGGGCAGCGATCATGGCCATCATCAGGCTCAAGGAGGGCCACACAGGCACCACACACATGAGCATCAGCAGAACACTGGGAGAGGGAGCGAAAACACTGCCTTCACCAGTAAACTACTTACCCAAAAAACACTAAAGCGCAGTCTTCACCAATAAGTGTCTAAAAAGAATTGCACAGCAGTGTTACCGGGAGAGGATGCAAAAACGCAGTCTTCACCAGTAAGTGACCAAAAGAATTACACAGCAGTGTTACCGGGAGAGGATGCGAAAGCGCAGTCTTCACCAGTAAAGTGACCAAAAGAATGCACAGCAGTGTTACCGGGAGATGGACGCGAAACGCAGTCTTCACCAGTAAGTGACAAAAAGATTTACACAGCAGTGTTACCGGGAGAGGACGCGAAAGCGCAGTCTTCACCAGTAAGTGACCAAAAAGAATTACACAGCAGTGTTACCGGGAGCGGACACGAGAGCGCTGCCTTCACCGGTAAGTGACCGAACAGAGATACACCGCAGTGTTCCCAGGAGAGGACGCGAGAGCGCCGCCTTCACTGGGAAGCGACTGACAAGAATACAATGAAAAGAAAACTCTTCCCTCTTTTTTCAAAAAAGTTTACCAAAAACTAAAAATGGCAATCTAGAACAGCCGAGCTGTCTCTATTAGGGATGCACCGAATATTCGGCCCAAAACCGAAAATGGCAAAATAAGTCATTTTCGGTTTCGGCCCGAAACAACACATTACCGAAAATTGGCGAATTAAATGACACTAAGGAAATATGTTTTTAAAAGAGCTGCGCGCTTGTAAACCAGGAAATGGCAGTAAAGAGAGACGTAACCGTGTATGCGAGTCCACGTCTCTTTGTGAGCGCGCAGCAGGAGCAGTTTGGAGCGTGCATGAAAATGTCAGATCCAGTGTGGGAGAATTTTTTCAAACTGGATGAAACACGGCGCAGACAGTGCAATGCTTAATGCAGCATAAAGTTAAAACGCTCGTCCAAGACTGATGTTTAATCACCATAGAAACACAAAAGCCTTGCGCGAGCGAAGCAGCGATTCACCCGGTGAAACTCTGTGACAGTGTGACAGTTGGTAACGATGTCACTCACAGTGACACCTCGCCGGTGAGGGCCGCCGCGCAAAAAAAACTTTAGTTTGACATCTAAAATGATAACCGGAGATATCCTGTCCGTTAGCGCTGTTGGGGGAAAAGGCTCCTACGGTCTGATTGCATTTCTCGAGCCTAAATACACAGAGCCAAGTCGGCAAACTGACAGCGCGACTAAATATATGTCCAGCAAGCCGCCTCCCCCCGTTAGTTTCAGTCTACAGACGAAAAGGTTACTATCACCTCCTAAGAATGGACATTGTTTAAAGCCTCTCATTGTTATGATCAGGGCTTTGAAGCAAATTCTGAAGTCGATGGTGGCAGCTGTGGTGCAGCTGTTTTAGAACAACTCAACCTGCACTGCAAAAAATGAAGAACGGCAATAAGTCAATATTTTTGTAGATTCATCCTCATATAAGTCAAGGTAAAAATCAGTGAGAGGTTCACAAATTAATTCTTAGTAAAATATTAATTTTACTCTTAGATTTGAAGGTTTTACTGTTTATTTATTTAGGGTTGCTTTTTAGTTGTAGGCTATGTTTGAGGAGAACATTTGGGAGTTCATGTATGCAATGTTGAAATAATTGACTAAATAATAAACAAAACTGAAAGAATGGTTCAAAAAGACCCTATGGAAGAACACAAAAGAGGAGGAGAGACCCTGCCCGGAGGAAGCCCGGGGCCCCCGTCTGGAGCCAGGCCCAGAAAGGGGGCCCGCCTGCGAGCGTCTGGTGGCCGGGTCTGCCACGGGGCCCGGCCGGGCACAGCCCGAAGAAGCTACGTGGCACCAACCCCCTCTATGACCGATGGGCCCACCACTCGTCGGAGGAACCGCTGGTGTCGGGTGCGCTGCCTAAAGGGTGGCAGTGAAGGGCGGGGACCACAACGGACCAGACCCGGGCGGCAGAGGCTGGCTTTGGGGACGTGGAACGTCACCTCGCTGTGGGGGAAGGAGCTGGAACTGGTGCGGGAGGTGGAGCGCTACCAATTAGACCTGGTGGGGCTTACCTCCACGCACAGTATTGGCTCTGGAACCGTACTTCTGGACAGGGGTTGGACTCTATTCTTCTCTGGAGTTGCCCAAGGTGTGAGGCGCCGGGCCGGTGTGGGGATACTCACGAGCCCCCGGCTGGGCGCTTCTACGTTAGAGTTTACCCCGGTGGACGAGAGGGTCGCCTCCCTACGCCTCCGGGTCGTGGGGGGGAAGACTCTGACTGTTGTTTGTGCGTATGCACCAAACAGCAGTTCGGAGTATTCGGCCTTCTTGGAGACCCTGAACGGAGTCCTGCATGGGGCTCCGGTAGGGGACTCCATAGTTCTGCTGGGAGACTTTAACGCGCACGTGGGCAATGATGGAGACACCTGGAAAGGCGTGATTGGGAGGAACGGCCTCCCGATCTGAACCCGAGTGGTCGTTTGTTGTTAGACTTCTGTGCTGGTCATGGTTTGTCTATAACGAACACCATGTTCGAACATAAGGATGCTCATAAGTGTACATGGTACCAGAGCACCCTAGGCCGAAGGTCGATGATCGATTTCGTGATCGTATCAACTGATCTAAGGCCGCATGTTTTGGACACTCGGGTGAAGAGAGGGGCGGAGCTGTCAACTGATCACCATCTGGTTGTGAGTTGGGTCAAAGGATGGGGGAAGACTCTGGACAGACCTGGTAAGCCCAAACGGGTAGTGCGGGTGAACTGGGAACGTCTGGCGGAGGCCCCTGTTCAAGAGATTTTTAATTCGCACCTCCTGCAGAGCTTTTCTAGCATCCCTGTGGAGGTTGGGGGCATTGAACCGAGTGGTCGATGTTCAAAACTTCCATTGCTGAAGCCGCGGCAGGCAGCTGTGGTCTCAAGGTCTTAGGTGCCTCAAGGGGCGGTAACCCTCGAACGCCGTGGTGGACCTCGGTGGTCAGGGAAGCCGTCCGACTGAAGAAGGAGTGCTTCCGGGATATGCTATCTCGGGGGACTCCTGAGGCAGTAGCAAGGTACCGACAGGCCCGAAGGGCTGCAGCTTCTGCCGTGACCGAGGCAAAGCAGCGGGTGTGGGAGAAGTTCGGAGAAACCATGGAGAAGGACTTTCGGTCGGCACCAAAGTGTTTCTGGAAGACCGTCCGGCACCTCAGGAGGGGGAAGCGGGGAACCATCCAAGCTGTGTACAGTAAGGATGGGACGCTGTTGACCTCAACTGAGGAGGTAGTCGGGCGGTGGAAAGAGCACTTTGAGGAACTCCTGAATCCGACTAACACGCCCTCTATGTTGGAGGCAGAGCTGGAGGCTGATGGGGGATCATCGTCAATGTCCCTGGTGGAAGTCACTGAGGTAGTCAAACAACTCCACAGTGGCAAAGCCCCGGGGTTGATGAGATCCGTCCAGAAATGCTGAAAGCAATGGGTGTGGAGGGGCTGTCTTGGATGACACGCCTCTTCAACATTGCGTGGAAGTCGGGTACAGTGCCGAAGGAGTGGCAGACCGGGGTGGTGGTTCCTATTTTCAAAAAGGGGGACCAGAGAGTGTGTTCCAACTACCGGGGTATCACACTTCTCAGCCTTCCCGGCAAAGTCTACTCCAAGGTGCTGGAAAGGAGGGTTCGGCCGATAGTCGAACCTCAGATTGAAGAGGAACAATGCGGATTCCGTCCTGGCCGTGGAACAACGGACCAGCTCTTCACTCTCGCAAGGATCCTAGAGGGAGCTTGGGAGTTTGCTCATCCAGTCTACATGTGTTTTGTAGATCTGGAGAAGGCTTATGACCGGGTTCCCCGGGAGATACTGTGGGGGGTGCTGCGGGAGTATGGAGTGAGGGTGTCTCTTCTGAGGGCCATCCAATCTCTGTACGCTCAAAGCGAGAGCTGTGTACGGGTGCTCGGTAGTAAGTCAGACTCGTTTCCGGTGGGGGTTGGCCTCCGCCAGGGCTGCGCTTTATCACCAATCCTGTTTGTGATATTCATGGACAGGATATCAAGGCGTAGTCGTGGTGGGGAGGGGTTGCAGTTTGGTGGGCTGAAGATCTCATCTCTGCTGTTTGCGGATGATGTGGTTCTGATGGCATCATCGGCCTGTGACCTTCAGCTCTCATTGGATCGGTTTGCAGCCGAGTGTGAAGCGGTTGGGATGAGGATCAGTACCTCTAAATCTGAGGCCATGGTGCTCAGCAGGAAACCGATGGATTGTCTACTACAGGTAGGGAATGAGTCCTTACCCCAAGTGAAGAAGTTCAAGTACCTCGGGGTCTTGTTTGCGAGTGAGGGAACAATGGAGCGTGAGATTGGCCGTAGAATCGGAGCAGCAGGGGCAGTTTTGCACTCGCTTTACCGCACTGTTGTGACGAAAAGAGAGCTGAGTCGTAAGGCAAAGCTTTCGATCTACCGGGCGATCTTTGTTCCTACCCTCACCTATGGTCATGAAGGCTGGGTAATGACCGAAAGAACAAGATCGCGGGTACAAGCGGCCGAAATGGGCTTTCTCAGGAGAGTGGCTGGCGTCTCCCTTAGAGATAGGGTGAGAAGCTCAGTCATTCGTGAGGAACTCGGGGCAGAGCCGCTACTCCTTTGCGTTGAAAGGAGCCAGTTGAGGTGGTTCGGGCATCTGGTAAGGATGCCCCCAGGGCGCCTCCCTAGGGAGGTGTTCCAGGAGCGTCCAGCTGGAAGGAGGCCTCGGGGAAGACCCAGGACTAGGTGGAGAGATTATATCTCCACACTGGCCTGAGAACGCCTCGGGATCCCCAGTCAGAGCTGGTTGATGTGGCCCGGGAAAGAGAAGTTTGGGGTTCCCTGCTCAAGCTGCTGCCCCCGCGACCCGATTTCGGATAAGCGGTTGATGATGATGATGATGATGATGATAAACAAAACTGCAAAAGCCTCTTTCGGTATTCGGTTTCGGCCTTTCGGCCAACTGTTTGATTTTATTCGGTTTCGGTTTCGGCCAAGAATTTTCATTTCGGTGCATCCCTAGTCTAGAAGGTATCAATTAGCGCCACAATAGTGGGGCAAAAGCACTTAGTGCTGCACGGCTAAAACAGCCCCTAGAGGACGGGTTCCTTACCCGTTGCTCTGACCTTAGTCGCGAGGCTGCACACCGTTGCTTATCCTTTTCCAAAATGCGAAAACTTATCGCACGCGGTACGTCTGCGTCTTCATGCGAGAAGAAAAAAGGAACAGATCCTCTGTAGACACCGGGCTATATAGCCCTTCCGGTGTCACGAGGGTCACAGGTGACGTTGTTGATATTGGTACTCGAACTGCGCATGCGCGAGACGGATAAATCCAGTGCTTAATGCACCGCCTCTGGCGGTCAGTAAGGATGAAATAGAACTCTAGACTGTTGTCTAACAACTGAATGGCACAATGATTTTTTAAACGGCTTTGGCCTCGACACTTTGGACTTGAAGACTGCACTCAAATATTTCATTAGCAAGAAATATGTATTTGCTGTTTTGCAGACCCGATACGGCCGAAGTATAATTCACCAGTTAGCCCCGCTGGTTGCTAAACGAATGGCGCTGAATACGTCACCTTGTTCATTCCTCTGATTGGTCGTAGTGCTAACCAAATTGCGTGCAGTGGTACTTGAAATGCATCTGTGGTGCCGCCTCTTGCGTTTGGAAGGTATATTGCTCATCGCCAGACCCTACATTGTTTTAGATATGGGTCTGGATTTCCAGGCTATAATATGACATGACTTTGTATTGTATTTGCTACACTGTCCACACAGGCCCGTTAAAGCTGGGGTGGAGGATTTTGGGAGAAAATGGCAGTTGGGATAGAGATTCGAATCCAAATACCTCAATCGCTCCACTTGTTCTCTTTGGTCCCTCCCTTATGGTCCCTCCCTGACACGCTCTACAACAACAAAGTCACACCAAAGTGAATGGACAGTCCCAACAGCCAATAAGAACAGAGAAGACAGCTCATGTTCACTTTGACCAATCAGAAATCATTTACCCCAGCTTTAATGCTCTGAGGTAAAGGAAAAAGGGAGACTTTTCATGCTGGACAGAAAGCGCTGCCTTTGTTTCAACAACATCGTATGTCCATATATACTGTATAGGGGTCACAAGTGCAATGAGTGCAGTCATAAATGTTAATCTTCAGCCATGTAGGATCCTTGTGGGCAAATGAATAAAGTGACTTACATCACACAGACCCATGCAGACCCTTATATGGTGATTTGGACCAAGAGTGATCATTTCAGCTTTATAGTTTTCAGGTCTTTATGTTGGGACCATCTATCAAGAAGCCAGGTCAATTTAATGATATTGCCAAAGATCAATAGCAATGTGGATTTGCCTGAAAATAAAAGTCTGCTGCACAGTTAACTAAACAGACAGAGAGACAATGTAGTCTTAAATGCTAAAGAGATCATTAGCAACGTGAAGCCATCCATGTTAAGAAAGTTAACTGACTTAACACATAGCATGTGTTGCCTGACAGCCAAGGCCTTTAAAAGACAACAGTGAAAGAGTGTCTCCTACAGAGAATGTTTGCATTGTGGATTGGTTTTAAGCGTTTTGTTGCTAAGCTTTCATGTCTCTTTTTTCTGTAGTCCATTTCTAGGATGGCACACATTGAAAGTTTCTCCAGATGTCTTCACTGCAGGAACGGACCATAGGCCGAGTCAACTGTCAAACAATAGCGATCACATACGATGAGAGCGGTCAGACAGACAAGTCTCAAAAACACAATCAAATCATTTTGACAGCTTCCAAGAGCCTGACAGTACAATGTATACTAGATAGATAGATAGACAAGCTGCACATTATTATTCAAGTTCGTAAGTGCAAGTGCTGTAGCAACAATCGGTCAGATTCTGAACCTCCTCTCTCTAGGCTGATTCTTTGTTGTTCGTGACCAGTCCTACTATGGTGTTGTCGTCAGTAAACTAACAATGGTGTTGGTGGTGTTAATGGGGGAGCAGTCGTGGGTGAAGAGGGAGTTGGGAGGAGGGGGCTGAGAACACTAGCCTGGTCCGACCAGACCATGGTACTTCATTTCATTTGTACAGAAGGTCTGGAATCGCTCAATTGACAAACGTTAACTCACTTCAAGGCGGGTGTCTGTTGAAGTTTAAAACTATTGGATCTGCCCAGTGCCACTCTGGATCTGCCAACCAATTGCATAACGGTTGGTCGTGACGTATGTCATGGGCCGGCTTCTGACAACAACTGAAACTCAACAGGCTCGTTCGACCTCACTTTCAGCTCGTCTGGAAAGTAGACGAGAGTAGCCGAGTGTAGTCGGGGGAGTGACGAAAATGCCTGACTGAAGCCGGACAGCTCCGAGTCGGCTCGACCGTCGGAAGTAGCGTCCTTGTTGCGGATGCAGTTCGTTTTCTAGTATTATTTTGAAGGCCTATTAGAAACATATTCATAGAAGAGCTACACATGCTACAACCGATTAGAAGCGGAACAAAAAACAAAGAGGAGTAAACACTTCAAAAGCGAGGGACATTTTCAAAACAAGAAACGAGATATATCCCCATTCCCCACACATCTTTATCTTTCTTGTTATCTTACTAGAAAACGACTTTTAAGTGATGAAAAATAATTTACAAATCCAAATAAAGGAGGTTCAGTATTTCTCCCTTCACATACGAATATGATCGGCCTAAAGATAAAGATAACCACCATTTGTGGTGAAGTGATATAAAGATATCACTTCACAACGAATGTGACTCAAGTTTGTGTTCACTTAATAAATCTATACAGGAGAGTTAAACCTGCATGCTAATTATTGCTTTCCAAATTATTTCTCTGTCAAGGGTTCAGATCAGTGGAGGTTTAACTCTGATTAAATATATTTCTGCTTAAATGCATTCACTGCAGTGCAGGCCTAATGATTGAACATACATTCAAATCAAAAAGAATGGATCAAATTTAATTTTGAGCGGTGATGTCAGACTTTTGCGTAACCAATTGGGGAAACGCATCAAAGGCACGGGGTTTAAACTCCCAATTAGCGCTCAGCTCCGCCTGTCAGCAAGACGTTTCCCATCAAACATTTCGCTCCCGCAGCCGTGGGGAGCAACTGCAGCGACTTGCTCCAGTGTCTGTGTCCGTCTTGATACCGCAGGACTTCAAAGTCTCAAGCAGCCGAGCCGCAGCCAGCCGCATGTGCAAGTGGGACAAAAAGTCTAACCATAATGCAGTGTGCACAGCAAGACGAGCGTCATAATTGCGCAGGTCTTAGCAAGACGGCGACAGGTCGAACGAGCCTAATGTCATTGTTCTCAGCCTCTGTTCGCTGATTGGAGCGGCAACAATCTGTCTGGAGAAAACCTAAGAATATACCGCAGATCCAGACTGACTACTGAAGGGAAATGCAAATTGAACAGAAGTAGGTAGGTGGGCGGTGCCAGGCTGATGTGTGTCCTTCAGGGTCTATTCCAAAAATTCCCCAATCTGTGACATCATAGCAGTCCTGCAGGGCTGAGGTGGCTTCCTTACTTTAAATGTCTTTATAGATGTGTTCTGTCTACAGATGAGTGGTTTGGATACTGGGATCAGGGACAGGGACAAATGGTCAGAGAGTCCCAGATGTGGCAAAGGGCTGGCTCTGTAGGCTTTGGCAGGGTTCTCAACTTTTGGAAATTGTTTAGAGTGAGACAGAAGCGGATTTCCCATGCTGAGCAGCGAAATTTTATTGTGTGTTTTTAACACAAGTTCAGTTCAATATAATTTCTTTGTTTTAGTTAAAATATAGCCTATTGTAGTAATTTTATGATGAAAGTATAACTGGATTAATACCAAATGCCAGACTAGTGAGATGGCTGTAGGCCTAGGGTAGTTGTTCGGGGTAGTTATTTCAGTAAAACTCTTAGTTCAGTTCAGCAAATATGGATACTGGATATTACTGATGCTCGCTGTCGCTTCGAGTGACAGATTTTGAGGCCTTCAGGATAGGGGTTTTCTGGCTCCCACTTGAAGCACTGTGGCTCCACACCAGCCATTTAGACCATCATAATGGAGGACAATGTTCCTTCTAGGGCTAGTCTGTTTCTGGTGCTGGTGAAGACCAACCATGGAGAAGACTCTTTCGGTGTCCGCATTTGAATGTGGGAGCACTAAAACCAACTTGGCCCCTCAACTAGTAGGTGAAAAATCGAAAAGCAAGTGCAAAACGAAAGCATTATTAGCTATGTCTTATGGGCTTCATGAGGGGCCTCTAAGGCCCCCACACACATACAGGAATAAACTTTCTACATGTAAATTATATACTGTTCATAAAAAGTGCTTTCCACCCTGTATCTGTTGCAATGGGCCCCTCCATCATATAACATGGGTCTGCAGACCAATCTTCTGAAATGTTTTAACAGTTGCAGAGTAAAGAGTGCTGCCTGTTTAAGAAAAATAATGTTCCTTCTGCAGCTCAAGATTTGATTTAAATCTAAATTTTCCAGATTGATTTTTCAGATTGATGCATTTTACTTTAAAACTGTACCAATTTTCTTCCAGGGGGGCATGCCCCCGGACCCCCCAACAAGGTACAGGATATCTCCCACAGTATCCCAAAATCCTGTGGGAAACACTGACTCCCTTAATATGTTTATGCCAGTAAACGTATGTATCTTTGCAGAAAACGTCAATGCAACTGACTGGATAGGGAGGGGGGCGGGGGGGCTTTAAGAGTCTGGGCCTATTATCTCATAATCCGTTTATGAACCAACTGGTTTCCACAATCTTTTTAATTTTTGCGGGGAGCATGCACAAGCATTATTCATAGAAAAAAATAAAAAATAAATGTGGGGGGCCCCACACAGGGTCTTGAAACGGGCCCCGAGATCGTTAGGACCGCCCCTGCACGCTTGTCGTGTAGCTTGACGAAACGCTGCGCCTTCTCTCTGCCCGCTCGGCTCTCGCAGAATGCATTAGTGGGCGCAACAAACGCCACTGTCCCGGGAGAGATTTTTCTTTCCTCGGGACAGCTGGCGAAAACAGAGAACAATTTCGGGAAAAACAGGACGGGTGGCAACCATAGTATAAATAAGGTGGCAACACTAGGTGATGGTGGTGAAGGCCAGGATTTATCGAAGCTATAGGCTATATAAAAAAAATTGTTTGGCAGAGTTATAATTTGCGTGAGAAATGCAAGGTGTGGCGTGGAGCGTGTGAATTGCCTGAAATGCGTGTGTCTCACTCTCATTGCGTGAGGGTTGAGAACCCTGCTTTGGGCATGTTGCAGTATACCTGATCTAAAGTGTTCTTCTCTCTTGTGGGGAAGTTTATTTATTTGTGGAACTTGGGCAGGAACGACTTCAGGTTTGAGTGATCAAAGTCCCCTGCCACGATAATGATACTGTCTGGTTGTGCAGCTAAGTGTTGGTTGATGGAGTGATGTAGCTTCTCCATGGCTAAGTTAGCATTAGCTTGCGGCGGCACATAGACAGCTGTCAAAACCACAGATGTAAACTCCCTGCACAAGTAGAAAGGTCTACACTGCAGCATCATGTATTCAATTTCTGGGGAGCAATGAGGTTCAAGGTTTTTTATTAATGTCCCAAGAGTGCAAATTACTTCACAGCGAAGGAGTGTACAAGACAACAATGGACACAAATTCCCAATTTCTTCTGTCTTTATTACAGTAGACGTTTGTTGCAATTGTCAGCAGTTTGGCGTGCTGTAATGCACATACACAGCTAACACACTTTGTATAAAAAACGTTAAGAAAAACTACAATAAAATGTAAATAACTGCCAGAACACGGAGAGCGCCGGGCCGCTGCATCTGCATGCTCCGCAATAATATGTACTAATCTGGAATGGACTTCATTACAAAACATCTTGATCGGTGAAAAACACGAGACTTAAAGGTCCCATATTATGCTAAATGCACTTTTTAAATGTGTTCCAACATATCCATGCGTCCACGGTGTGCCTAGAGACTGCCAAAATATCAAAAAAAATAACAATCTCTCCTTTTCTCACTCTCCCCTTTTCTGAAACCCGCACCCCTCCCCCCAAAAACACTCCAGTCAGAATTATCCCCTCTTCTGACCTCACAAACCGTAAAGCCAGAAGCTTCCACTGTGCAGCCCACACCCCTATTTCTTATTGGTCCACGGCCCTGACAGACAGAGGGCGAGGCGTATCTGGCTTCGCTTCCGGACAGGGGGCGGGGGGAGCTCAAAGATTGTATATTTACGAGGGGACCTGCAACTCTTTTTTAAAAAATAGGCCATTGTGAGATTAGCTGAACATCAGCATAGTACAATAAATTATCTGAAAGTTTTTATCAGCAAACAATTAAAGAAAAACGTATTAGGGACCACTAAGACCATATAATATGGTGTATAATAGAACCGAAAAGTGTATAATATGGGAGCTTTAACATCCCTTTCATTTGCTTACCTCCATTACCTTCAGTTCTTACTGTATGTCCGACTCACGTTTCACATCACCGTCCATAAAATCCTTCTTTGTGTGAAAAAGCTAAAAGGGTCTTAAATCAGGTTAAGGCGATATATCTCTTGCTCTTTTCTCCAGTCATCTGCTCCTTGTCTCAGTGATATGAGTGTTTTGGGCTCTTGGCCAACAGTTCCATCTCAGAGGGGGCCCCATCCATATGGCCAACATGTTTCAGCAGTCATTACCGGCCCATTTAACACTGTCTAATCGTCCCAACATTTGACACCTTGTCGAGACAATTAGTTCAGATTATTCCTGCATAAGATATTATGATGTTGATCTTGACACGGGGAGCGGGGGGTAAAACATGGGTGTATTTGGCTTCATTTGAGCTGCATCATAGCTAAGGGCTTTTCCCAATATGGCGAGGGCACAATTGTTGTATTCTTTTTAATGATTTAACAGTGCTACGAGGAACTGAAACAGTCCAATTTTTCCTCTGATGATCATAAATTACATTTAACAGCAAACAAAGCCATCAGAGCAAACCATGCTATTTTTATGTAGTTTTTCTTAATGTCTTTGTCATGGGTACGCTCACACAGGAACAACAGCTGGCGTGGTAAAAACACTGCTTTATTATCAAGGAGGCGCAATAATTAACACATACTGAAAGTTCCTCTGAAGTATTTGTTCCTGTTATCTTTGACAGATTGGTTCTCTTGCATTTAACTTTTCCCAACATGCACTTGAATGATGCCAGTAATACAAAATCACATTTTAAACAGAAAATAAGATTGATCTGAACATGATTTTTGCAACTTCTGATTCACCACTCTGTTATGTGTACATCACATTCACATTACAAACATCCATATTTTTTGGGGGAAATTTATTACCTTAATATAATTTACAGCAAAACGCTATGTCTTTTTACTTATCATCTAAATTCACTGCAACGCTGTCGAATAAATATGGCTAGACCATTCCCCCAGAAGTGATGTCATAACCACATAACCAATATTTTTTGATTTCAAACTATCTTGTGATTAGCTCAGTGCTGATTTTTAGAAATGAAAGCTTAACTGTCTAAAGATGCCAGTTGTCCCAAGATGCCTGGTCACCCTGCTTGTGTGTGTGTGTGTGTGTGTGTGTGTGTGTGTGTGTGTGTGTGTGTGTGTGTGTGTGTGTGTGTGTGTGTGTGTGTGTGTGTGTGTGTGTGTGTGTGTGTGTGTGTGTGTGTGTGTGTGTGTGTGTGACATACTACACGATGAGTGCATTCCTCCCAGAAGCTTGGTGGAGGTCGGGGAAGGTTAGCTCTTAGCATCTGTCTGGCTCTACCTCATCCTCATCATATGTAATCCCATCACCACATGCATCAGCTCTTTTTCTTAATCATCTTCCCCTTCTGTCCACAGTCAGTACAAAATATTCGTCTCCTTCACAAATGTATTTCTATCTTTCAAAATTCAGTCATTTCCCTTCCACCCGCTGCCTTTTAAACCTGTAACCCCCCCCCCCCCCTCTCTCTCTCTTACATTGCAGCTACAATCTGTTTCAATGTCATTGCAAGTTAACAGGTCAAGCATAAAGGCTAATCTAAATTTAATTCACTGCGTCACCGCGGAGTTTATAATAAAAGAGGGGAGGAAGAGATTGCCTATTTCTCAAACAGCCTCTCTCTCTCTTCCACTGTCTATTATTGTCTAGGTCTCTCTCCCTTTTCCTTTCTCCCTCATCTATATTATTATTACCCTAGTGTGTAAACCCTACAGTATGGCTTTCATGCTACTGAAGGCCACTGTGTCAAAAGGCTAGGTCAGCCAGACTGAAACTGTGCTTAGAATAAGTCCTCAACTGGACTTGGTTTAGGTCACATGGGTGGTTATGTAGTACAGGGAATAGAAAGGTTTTAAAGGAAGTTGATTTCACTTAAGATTTGCATCAAATCTCATGATTTATAGGATCTGTCATTGTAATTGGAAATGATTGACAGCCTTCCCTGTATTGCTCTATATTAAGAATCATTTGAATGGGAACCAAAAAAAGTCAAATGTTCTGGGGCCTCATTTATCAACGGTGCGTACGCACAATAGAGTGCGTACGTGGCTCACTAAGCAACATTTGCGATTTATCAAAAGTATACTTTACGGGAAGAAGTGCGGTGTTCCACGCACAATATAACCCATGCGTACGGACAAAAAGTGGAGAAAGGAGAACTGGCGACTCCAGTCGGCACATGTATGAAGTGCGAGAACGAATGTGTTTGTGTAAAATTAATCCAGATATAGGCCTATTATAAGCCATGTAGGTCTATCATATAGGGAGTTCCTTTGCAAAACGGATGAAGCCATTCTTACAACTAATGAACAAATGCCTCCACGGATTTTTCCATGGAGTGATACCAACAAAAACAAAACGAATTAGGATCTTAAATAGTCTACAAACGGAGATATATGAGTGCAAATAAAAACAAAACAGCAACGTTCGAATAAGCTCTGCAGTTATTAAAGAATAACCTATCTGCATGTTGTGGAATTAATTCTGATAATATTGAGGTGGAGATACAGCCTATTACTTTTACACTGACGCTGTTCTCGATGCCTGAGTCAGGCAGACAGGAGTGCACCTTTTCATACACTAATGATAAGCCTACTGTACATCACATAGGCTACTGTGATTTTTTTCACGGCTTTTAGTCCGTTTTATGTGTTTTTCTTTGTGTTTAAGCACGTCGCAATTGTGTTTTGAAAGGGACTGTGAAGTTTATTATTAACCCTCCGCCGCCCGCCACTGCCCCGGGATGAATTCTCCGAATCTGTATCTCATGGGGGGTCTCAGTGCCCCCCGCTCGTGGCACAAACACTGTTGTGTGAGGATATGCACTTTTTTGCGTCCACTTTTATGTCGGATCACTTCTTTTTATTTCGGCCACAGCGTTCACAGAGATCGCCACAGGCTGCACTCTGACGCCTTTACCCTCACACTGTGCCACCAAACTATATTTTCCCTGGTCGCCACTTCTCCAACAGGTACTTCGGGGTGACCGCAGTGATCCACACCGTGTGGAGTCTATTTTTCCATTTCCCTTTCAGTCGGCGATTGCCACTACCGCCTTCATGCACTCAGTAAATGATATTAATTTGGGCGTGTCGATGACTATGTATGGGTAAATATGGGCGGTACGTGAAACCCGCAAAGGCTGCGCCACATTTAGAGTTGATTGTGATTTATAAAGGGAAACAGGCGTAGGACGTGAGTGCGCACTGCTTCATAAATCGGAAAATATCTTTCGCACGCACTGCCCTAAATCCTACGAAAGCAACCTTCTAACGCAAATCCTACGCAAAGTTTGATAAATGAGGCCCCTGGTCCGACCAATCTTTTCATGGTGATTTGTATTTCTGCCTTCTCATTTGTCATTTAAGAGTTTGTCTTGATGAGTGAGTTTTAAGCACTTGGTGCTGTACACCTAAAAACCTGCAGTAACTTGATTTTGTCACTATTTACATTTTTACTCACCATAGCATTCTTAATGGAGACATAATGCTGTGTGAGCAGGCAAGCAGGCACCGACACCCGGAGGAGGGAGAGAGGACACCACTTTCCAGTTAGACATACAGTACATATCAGTGTGTTAGCCACTGAGCTAACCAAAGCTAACCCCAGTCAAGAAGTAGAGAGGCTTCGGCTCTCTGACCTGTGAAGTATCAGGGAGGAGCTTGGGTGGAGCTTAGACCTGAGTCTTCTGTTTAAATAACAATACCAACAAATGCTACTATGTACAATACAGCCAGAGAGAGGACTGTGCAGATCAATACACCACCACATATAGTGGGGCAGAAGTGATCGTTGAAATACAAGGTGTTTTTCTTTATCAGGGACAAACATGGACAAACTAATCCAAACAAAACTGAAACGGAAAACATCTCGTTTATGCAGTTTCCTTTGAGCAGCACGGTTCGGTTCGGCACGGTTGGGCACTGTTGATGATAGTATGAACTACTACAGGAAAATAAAATTATCGAAACATTTCATATAACTTCTTCAGAAATTGTAAGTCGGTGTTGACGTATCATGGTTGTGACGCAGGACTTTCAAGATTTGTAATGTAAAATATTCTAAAACTACAACACTAATCAGAGCCTATCTGACTCTAATGTGCTCTGCACATATTGGTTGCGTTCCGAATCGCGTACTCTTTCTTTTTTCTATTCTACATACTAAATAATCTAGTTAGGATGCAGTAGGCATACTATTGGGACATACTTTTACTCTCTTATTTCATCATCTTGCCTCTTGCTTTTATATCCGTCGCATCCCTGTTTGTTTTCATATGGAGGCTTCCTCGATGTGACGTCACTTCACGTGCGCATTGGATTGTGGGTCAGAATCGCCCAAATAGGATGCAGTTGAACACTAACAATCTTGGCCGGATGAAGTAGAACATCCGGGTACTTCTAACCATCCTAAATCTGGCCACAAGAATCGGGACATCCTAAATATTTTTTCTACATACTATATGGTAGAAAGTATGCGATTCGGAACGCAACCATAGCTTGTGACAATAGGTCCTTCACGGAGACAGCTGCCCCTCATATTGCCTGATTTTATTACATTTTAATGAAATGTCTGACGGTGGTGACAAAAAGTGTCCCCCCACTTTGAAACCTCATAAAACATGAATGTGTTGTAGATTTTTTTTTTATTGATATGAGAGATTACTTAGTCTTGCCTTTGATGAAAAAAGCCATTTTAATCATTAAAGTACATTTTTAATAGGTTTTATTGCATATGAAAGATTGAAACCTTCTCTGTGGACACACTGTTTTGGACGTCGTGAGAAGATAAGTGTCATAAATTTGACATAATAATAATACAATTCAATTTAAGGGGATAATTGTGCTCCAGACATTCTTGTCTTAATCCCTAATAACATCTACAATTTTAAATATTTTTATTTTTAAAGATAACAGCAGAACATTTTGTCCCAGCCTTGTGTCCCCGTTCTCAAGAATCACTGCTATAAGTTATACATTTTACCCTTTCCACCTGCACTTCTCGCCTTAACAATAGGAACTGCATCTCCTACATATTCAGTACGGGCCAAATATAATCATTATCTCTAATTAACTTACTGGCTGTATAAGTTACGGTGTCAGGCAGCGCATGGCCTGCCAGCCCTAGTTTTGACAACCATAGTTTGAAGGATGTAACCTAGCGCTCACAACACTGCCAGGAATATAATTATAATGGAAAATTACTCAACTCATCTATTTTGTTCTAATTGAATTAATTAATTATGAAAGCTTTTGCCTGAAGCGGTCAAAGTGAGTGTTAAAATACAATCAGAATGAGCTTTCTAGACCCACCTTGTGTTGTATCTGTGTAACTGAATAACTGTTTACTCATCCTAAGGTGATTTAAACCCATACCCCTTACCTAGGAAATGACCTCAGTGTCCTTGTTGGTAGCTAAAGTGAATACACTACTATCAGCACTTGCTGTGTTAACAGCTTGTGCTCATGTGCTGCTGCAACCCAAGGCATATTTTTTCACACTATTTTCGCCACTAACTACATTGATTGTGTATGGGGCTGGGACCTCTGCAAAAGTGGGTTCTAAAGCACAGCAATACTGTGGAAGAATGCATCCAGTGTTTGTAAGAGTGTGTTCCTTTTAGCTTACAGGGACTTGTTAAGTTAAGTTAAGTTTTTAAGTCTTTATTGTCAGTTGTACACGAGGCACATTGAAATTTGTCTTTTCGCATATCCCTCTCAAGTTACACACTTCGGAGGGGGTCAGAGCGCAGGTCAGCCGCAGTACAGCGCCCTGGAGCAATTTTGGGGTTAAGTGTCTTGCTCAAGGATACAATGGTAGAGATGGTGGGCACCGTAGACACAATACCAGCCTCTGCTAGTTTACAACTCACACCTCCTGTCCGTGCCGGGATCGAACCAGCGACCTCATGGTTACTGGTCGGCACCTTACCTCTAGCATCCTACCACCTTCTTTATTCTGTTCATTGTGTTGATAACACAATGAAACAGAATAAAGAAAGTGTACAACACACAGTGAAGGCTGTACACGAGAACCTTGTTCTTTACTTTACTAACATTTACGTACGTTGGTTATTTCCACTTTTTTGAATCTCACATATTTAGCTGTGAAGCAGCTGGATTTGACTCTTGGTGATCCTTTGAAGACATGTATCTCATTCACACACTGACACACACTGCACTGTCTAGTACCAGGAAGATTGACAGGTCGTTGTGATTGACTGCTCTGTTTTGGTGATCAGCTGGGAACTGTTTAAGTGTGTGAGCATGTGTAAAAGGTCATGAGTACATTCTGCACCTCCAGCAAAGAATGGCCCCCCGAGGAGCATTCTTAATCACATACACTTAGGAGAGCACATGGCAAGAGACTTTTTAAGTTGCACTTTTAAAATGTTAAATGGACTCCAATTATATAGCATTTTTTCCTGGTTTTTCACAGTCCCAAAGTGCTTTACCTTGTATTGTACACATATCCGGAACAATTTCGGGTTTGGTGTGTCTTTGCCCAGGGACACCTCTACATAACGCGGGGAGGCAGGGGATCGAACTACCGCCACTGCGCCCACAGCCGCTTGTGACTTTACATTGTGAGGTCAACCTCAAGTCTTCACCCAGGTGAAAACAAAATATACTTAAGTGTTTTTTTTTCGAAGTATATGTATATATTAGTGCTGTCAAATGATAAAAATATTTAATCGCGATTAATGTCATAGTTAACTCGCGATTAATCGCATTTGTATCTTTTCTAGCCTAAATGTCCCTTGATTTCTTTTTGTCCCATTATTTTTTCTAATTGTAATGCTCTTATCACACCCATTCTCTACACCCTTGTAATTCAGTGTATTTCTTCTAAAATATCATAATTTGCAATTCAGTGCAAATAGCCCACAATGTAGATCTCCCCCACCCCCCAAAACAGCATAGACAAACATAATTGGAACTTATTTTTTTATTTAAAAACCAAACCATAAAACAACATAGGCTATATAAAACAAATAAGTATTCAGGGCAGGCTAAATTAAACTGGTTGTTGTAGGCCTAAATGTTTTGGGAGTCTTTCATCCACGGCTTATTTCAGACTGTGTGGAGTGGTTCAAAATTCAAAGAACTTTATTTTTCCCGTGAGGGAACTTCATTTGTGGTCAGGCACATACAAACAAGACATACTTCAACAATAAATAGTCAGTGTCATGTACGAGAATAAATACATTTTTAAAAGCTAAAAGCTAAAAACCCTGTGGGTAGGGAGAAGGCTTCAATAGGTTGAAGCCTGGAGTAATGGGTTGGGTTTGGCGGGCTGGGGGGCCTACTGTTTATTCAACAGCCTGATGGATGCTGGAACAAAGGTGGACATGGCTCGTTTGGTTCTTAGGGGCAGGGAACAAAGTCTCCTTCCTGAAGGTAGCAGGTGGTACTGGTTGTTGAGGTTATGGGTGGGGTCCGATATGATCCGTCTACTTTTCCTGACGGCCTGATTTTCAAATATGGCTGTGAGGGTGGTCTGTGGCTGTCCAATGATCTTCCCACTCAACTTTATGATCCTGTTGAGGGGACCTTTGTTCACCTCACTCAGGGAGCCAAACCAAGCCAGGATGCTGAAGGTGAGGGTGGATTGGATGAAGCAGTTGTAAAATGACTGGAGTATTGACTTGTCGACGTGCAGTCGTCGCAGCTTCCGGAGAAAGTACAGGTGTTGTTGACATTTCTTGAACATGCGGTCAGTGTTGCTTTTGAAGGGGAACTTGTGATCAATGATTGAACCGAGATATTTGTATTCTTCCAGTCTCTCAATTTTCTGGCCATCTAACTGAAGAGCAGGGGGGCTGGTGGAGGTGCGCCTAAAATCTATGACCATCTCTTTGGTTTTGGAGATGTTCAAGGTGAGATGGTTATCTTTGCACCAGAGAGAGAAGTCGTCCACCGCAGACTGCAGTTGTTGGCCTGAGTTGGTGGTATCCACGATGACTGTGTCGTCAGAATATTTAATATAGACCATGTCAGGATTCCCACTTCTGCAGTCGTTTGTATATAGGGTGAACAGGACTGGGGAGATCACAGAGCCTTGAGGACATCCTGTGAAGATGGTTCTGACTGAGCTACAGTGGCCGTTGAATCTCACTAACTGCCGTCTGCTGGTTGCTATGGCGCTGCTGCAGCCAAGGCTTCAGTCGCCATTCGTAGCGAAAATTAAAGTGAAAATGAATGACTGCCGGCTGCCACTAACATTCATGGAGGTTTTGGTGTGCGCGCAGGGTTATAAGTAAGACTTCTGCAAATGACAAGCTTTCTTTTCTGTTCATTTTCCGCGAACTCCCAGACTCACACACGGAAGAACCTACTAGTAAAGGTCACGCAGCTGAGCTAGGAAGTGCTAGGTTCCGGTTTCTGCTTCAAAATAAAAGTCAGAATTGACTTGACGTTTAGCCGTTTTGTCATTTAAATGATTTTAATGTGAAATTACGCTGTAGGACATGTTCCGTTTGAATTAACAGTAACTTAACTGCGAGCCATATGTATAGTTTGTGGTGTTTCAGTTGTTCTAACATTACTAGTTGATTCAACAGCATGTGAAAAAACCACAACGTTTGCTAGGCCATGACGAGCGTTAATCGCGCGATAAAAAAATTATCGCCGTTAAAATGGGTTTGCGTTAACGCCGTTAATAACGCGTTAAACTGACAGCACTAGTATATATATATATATATATATATATATATATATATATATATATATATATATATATATATGTGTGTATATATATAACGAGTGTCATACATTTGAAATAATAATAATAATAATAATAATAATAATAATAATAATAATAATAATAATAATAATAATAATAATAATAATAATAATAATAATAAATACATACAGTATGTAAGGGTTAATGCCCGACGAGGTGTCCAGGTATCAGGAGTTAATGGACACAGTGGAGGCGAGAACTGTCCGACGCGCATCGGAGGACAGTTGCCTTCACGAAGTCCATTAATCCCTGATACCTGGACACCTCGAAGGGCATTAACCCGCTTATACCATAGTCACCTACTAATAAAAATAATAATTAGACCAATCAGTTATATTTTCATGCCTTTTTGCGATCAAATTAGATTTTTTTTGAACGAAACTAGATTTGTTTCGAACGAATAACAACTTGTTTCCACAGCAACGCCCGAGACCTCGTATAATAACTGGAATACCCATTGCAAACCCATAAGGTTCTTATGTAATGAAAACGTAGTTCAGTACTCCAGTCAATAGGAACAACCAAGGATACGACCTGGCAACGACATAATTTGGCTTTAACGGTGCGTTCAAATTGTACTGGGAAGTCGGACCGGGGATAATACGAGCCACAGAGCTACTGTTATGCTAGCAATATACAAAGTCAAAAAACATTGCGCACGCTGTACAAACAGTAAATGTAATCACCCAACATGTTTAACAACAGTTCCACCGAGCTAACAAAGCATTTCCCCCAAAATAAATAACGCATTTCACGGAGAATGTGACTGGCGAACATGTGTATTACGGGCTACAGCCTGAAGTTACGTGAGGCAGTGACTGACTGACAGCAGTAGCCTATGTCCAGATAGACAGTGAAGCCGGTCTTTGGTGGCTAAACACATGTAAACTCAGTTACAAACCTTTTGTCAAATTAAACAGGGGTCTTACTCACCTTTTTAACGAGATAACCATTGACGTTTAACCAGAGGACATTAAGTTTAGCCACTTTATTGTACTACTATCGTTACTACAGCTCTTGTGTTACGACTCGAGCGCCATCCTGTGGTGTCCAGAGGCTATTGCACGGCAGGATATTTTAGGCTTTATAAATCCCAAATCCCTTATCAACACAGTTTAATCAGCGGCGAGCCGGCGACGCAGTGGACAGAATGTAAACAGTTCCATAGGTGTCCATACATCAGAAGTTAATCCACACCCATGGAATGTACTCCAGCCAATCAGAATAGAGTATTCACACAGACTATGGTATAAGTATATATATATATTTGGCAAGGGAATTTGATGCAGTATTATGAACTTTCAGCAGTAGAAATCTATGGGAAAAAAAGGATAAAGTAGCTTTTGAGATAGGAACATCTATTGTTGATTTATTGTAAATCAATGGGTTGAAACGATGAACATTAACATGATGCGAGCTATAGTCACCCCATTGCTGTATTCAATGCCTGCTTTAGTACTAATTACACTGGTGGGATGTGAGAGCTTTTATTCCATATAGGTCTAAACAACATGTGGTTATGCAGTAATGCACTCACGCTGGATGTATTTACTCCATTAGCTTCCTCCTCTAGTCCATGACCT
Source organism: Ammodytes dubius (assembly GCA_026122265.1). Taxonomy (NCBI): domain Eukaryota; kingdom Metazoa; phylum Chordata; class Actinopteri; order Uranoscopiformes; family Ammodytidae; genus Ammodytes; species Ammodytes dubius. Next base: position 3,315,946 of record CM047510.1, read on the forward strand.
GTCTGACCTTCACGGTGATTATGTGTCATGATGGATGTGGCCAGGTACCTCTATTTAATCATACTGATAGTCATGATGGAGAATTTACTACTTAGAAGTGGCAGCATGGCAGAGACATATGTGCACACACACACACACACACACACACACACACACACACACACACACACACACACACACACACACACACGCTTTGCAAATGCATAAGTCCCCTTGGACACATAGCTGGTAGTACTACAGAAAGCCAGCCATCTGTATGACAGTCTGATGTGGTGGACAAGTGCACACTGAATTTACAGTCATAACTGTCGGCTGAAATGAGGTGACAGCAAGATACAGATCATATCCGTCTGTTGTCAAAAATCCGTTAAGAAAATCTATTTTGCTAAACCTTTACACTGAAAAAGGAACAGAATCATAAAAAAAGGCCTCAGGTTTGAAATGTAGGCTAATTTAATATTGTCAATTCCTATTTCAATTTATTTTATTTCAGAAGGGACAGTGCACATTAATAAAACACATACAGTACATGGTTAAACATGTCAGAATTAGCCCATGGTATCTGCACATTTTTAAAGTTCAGATTTAAAGACATTTAAGACCTTTTTAAGACCTCTAAAATGAAAAAATAATACCAATACCACGGTAACAGAAATCAACAAACTACACTACAGTATACTCCGTAAAGGGTTGCATTAAATATGACTAACAAATATTCAATGCACTATAGCTAACAACTGCTGTCTAATTACAGAAAATAAAACATTTTCAGTAGGGCTGTCAAATTAACGCGTTAATTTCGATTAATTAATCACAGAAAAATTAACGCGATTAAAAAAATTAACGCAGATTAATCGCACTTCTATATTGCCCTTTGACCCGGTGCAAAAGAGGTGAGACGATAGCGGAGCTGCACTTGTATCTTGCTGACACGGCCCGCACGGGATTAAAGAGCATAGAGATGGCTCTATGGACGTGTTATGGGTTGCTCCGGGCAAATAAACATGAAGGTAGGAATACGTCTTATGTTATTCTCCGCAGAGTCTGTGCATTATTGGTTTAGTGGGTGCCTAATTAACAATAGGTTCAAAACAATACCTCTCATCTTCCTCTGTCTCACTTTTGTTTGCTAGCTGCGATCGACACCCACCCCCTCTCACTCTTCCAAGCATGCCTGTCTTTTTTCCTCCTGTGTGTGTCGTGTCACGTGTGTGTGTGTGTGTGTGTGTGTGTGTGTGTGGTGTGTGTGTGTCAATATGTTTGGTTATGAGAAGGACGGTGAATGAGTCGGCATAGGCTATGCGCACCACACCTGTGGCAGTGCAGCGCTGTCTGTTGTGGGAGATTGACAGTCATTTAGCCTGCTTGTTTTTTTGTGTTTTTTTCCAGCGCTAGTAGTTCCTAAATTTATTTAATGTAGTAACCTGGCTGAGAGGAGGAGACAGAAGTTACGAGAGAGAGAGAGAGAGAGAGAGAGAGAGAGAGAGAGAGAGAGACGAACGGTAGCCTATACAGTTGTTTATAAACAGGCATAACAGTGTCATATAAGTATGCGATTAATTTAGATTAATTAATCACAGAGCCTGTAATTAATTAGATTATTTTTTTAATCGCTTGACAGCCCTAATTTTCAGCAGTCTGAATGAAGACAATGTCCCCCTGCATTTGCCATCAAATAAATATAAGAGATCAGTGTAAAGGCAAAAGGCAACCTGAAAACCCATCATTACCACCTTTTCAACCAATTAGGCTATAGAACTGTATCAATTGGTTTACATTTTCTGATTAATCGAGTAACAAGAACAGTTTAATCAATTTAGAAAATATGTGTTAGGTGCAGCATACAATATTTTAAGTAGGCTAAATTAAAAATGGGATATTTTTTGGGGAAGAATAATCCGAACGTTCTTCATATTTTAATTCCTTATTCAATAAATAACAAACGTAGTCCATTAACTTTCTTTTTCTGAACTTATGGCAGAAACTATCTAAAAAATGGTTCCACAGGTCAAGGGAGGTTTTTGCAATTTCAAAATGTATGTTGGCCTAGCCAACTGTAGATTTACATCCATGCTCACATGGGACCTGCTGTAATTTGCGCAAAGTAATTTTTTCTTCATACAGTATTGTTGCAAGCGTTCAGGTTAATACATCGCGGGTATTAGGATTGTACCGATTGGCGAAGGAAACGTATGTTACTATCTGCGATTGATGGGAGGATCGGCAATAGTTTTTATCTAGCTGTCAGAAAGGGAGTGCAGAGTGGAGAGAAAGAAAGCGACAGAAAGAGAGACAAACCCGCATCTCACTCCATGAGCTCACGCTAAGTCAACGCGACCTGAATGAGCTGAATGAACGTCTGATGAGCAGCTATTAATAAATATAGATAAATAAACATGTTAACTGAACACAATCAACGTGTTGTGTCATTTTCAACAGTAAACTACCTATATCAGCGGACGGGTGGTTGCGCACCTACAAGCATGGAAGCAGCGGCAGTGTGTGGTCGCGGTAGCAGAGTGAAAAAAGCCAGCCACGGTATTTGTCGTCCTCCCTCCACCTCTCACTGAATTTATAATAGCTGGGCATGCATTTCGCCGCGTCTTTCTCTCCTTTTTTGCTTTACCGCAGCCGACTACACATTTGGAAGAAGGGAACACACATTCTTCTTCTACGTTTTCAATGCGGTACCAGCCTCACACGGCCGTACTGCCTCTAGCGTAGGTGTCGGACTTGCCGGATATCTTTGAAGTATATAAAACACCGATAAAATAAAACATAGAAATCTAACAATTAAACTAGAAAACTAGAAAGAGTCAAATAAGGCAAGCTCATTAATTCTGCCCCCGATTAAATTTAATGCCGCCCACCCAATAATTCCAGACTTTTTAAGACATTTAAGGCCTTGAATATTGAAACTTAAATGTAATGACTTGTAATACTTTTCAAGATCCGCGGCAACCCTGAATTAGCCAAAAGGCTAACTTTCATCTGAAGTCTCCTGGTGACCTCAATGTTAATAAATAATAAATGGCATGTAGCCTATAGTTGATTCTTTCAAGTCCTTAAAAATAAAATGGCATAACTAAGATAACAACCGAAAACAGTGAAACATTTATGAAACCCTTTATACGACTTTTTTCATCTGCTTAAATTATTACTTTTGCAATTCTTTCATTCCATACATTTTGAAAATAATGAAATGTCGGTATAACATTGATACAACATGTGAGCAAAAGTGGGGATTATTTGAGAGAGACACTATTGTCTACTTTATAATATCAAATAAGATTTAAATAGGAAAATATCATATTGATAAGACAATGCACTGTTGGATTCAAAGGGTTTTCTAGACTAACTCAAAAAGGTTCATTTAGTCTAACTTGATGAATTAACTTGTATGTTCATGTAAACAGACTAGTATTCATTTGTTTGTACCTTGACATGTTTCGACTACTTCCTGCAGTCTTATTCAGAAGCGTCAGCTGTTGCTGTGACGCGTGTTGTGTCAGCTGATGTTATAGACAACCAGCCGTCCCGCCGGAAGAGGCAGGACGGCTGGTCCTCTGCTGTCCGTCCGTTCTATGGAGAACTGCATCCCAGGTGTGGGAGAGCATGTATGCCCCCTCGTCCCGGTTTACTGTCCCCTGGGCCCGTTTCCTGATCTCCACTGCCTCCCTGATCCAACGTTGGAACTTGTTGCTCTCTGTCCCTATGACCTTTGCCCCTTCCCAGTCCATGATGTGGTTCTCCCTCTTGCAGTGATCCGAGATGGCTGATTTTAGATTCTCCTGCTCCGCTTTCTCTTTCTGGTTTTCTAGACTTGTGTGAAGCCCCTGCTCTGAAGGAGTTCTCCTGTGGTTACCCACACTAAACCACAACACAACGGCTGTGTTCAGAAAGCCATACTAACGTCCTACTCATACTCATTTTGACGTCAATTTGAGTATTGACGGTTGTGTATGCGAGTTTGGGTAGGCGAGAAATGCCCGGATGAGTACTAACTTCCGTGAAGATTTTGGGTATGGATCGGATACTTTTCCTACTCAACCGCCCCACAATGCATTGCGTCTTTTCAAACGACAAGGAAGGTTTTTTTTTAAATTCTTTATTTAAAATTCTGCATTTCCTGCACAACACAGGACTGTATGTAAAAATCTAGTTTTATATCTAACCTGTGGAGGGCGGCAATACGCTAAACAGCGTCTAAACGTCCAGAATCTTATAAGAAGAAGAAATTATTTAATGCTTGCTTGAGTATACTCCAGTGTGAATGTTTCAACGCACCTCGCATACACAATCGATCTTTAAGTAGACAGTATGTAGTATACATGTTGAGTATGTAGGAGGGAGGACGTTATGGCTTTCCGAACACAGCCACTGACAGTTTTTGCTTTGTCTTGCCTTTCTGACATTTTAATTTTCCTATTCCTGAATTGACTGTCTCCTTCCCAGTATTTTAAATATCACAGTTGTGTGGCAGTATATTACAAAGGACAACATAATGGCTTAAAGAGCAACCGCACCCTGCTGCTTGTTCTTTATGTTTGTTCCACATGCTGTGCAGCTTTGTTTTGATGTTGTTCTGCAAGATAAAAACAACAACACAGCTGGGTGTTGCCATGCGTACAACAAACTACACATAACCACAGCCAGCTTTAAACATAGGCGTGCTCAGTCAAGGCTATGGACATTAGAACACTTATGTGAATAGGCTAAAAGTAGATCATGTATTTAGTATGAAAGGGGTCCTTAGTTTTCTAGGTCTATTTGGTTGAAATGGGTCAAAAGAATACAAAGAGGAGAGAGGAAACTTGAAGAGAGGTTGTCCCATTATACGATTAGACCAGAGATGCAACAGAGTCAAGGTTAGGATGAGTATCTTAGACAAGTTACTTAAAAAAATTATTCAAAACTTTGTAGCTGGTTTGTCTGCTGAATGAGCTTACAGGTTTACTGTACATGCTGGAAAATCATGATCTCAACTACTGCCTCAACTTGACCTCATTTACACTTGGCCAGAGGAAACCAGAGGCCACACACCCACACACGCTAAGCGGCTAAGCTATTCAGTGGAGCTCTTCTACTGTATGTATGACACACTCGGACCATGAATCACTATACATTGCCCCTTGTAAAGGTCAGAAGCTCAATGTTCCAAACTACTTGCAACACGGTTCATAAGTCAGTGAAACACTGCAGGCATGTTCCAAATGCCATAGTGCATGACAGTATATGGGCATACATCTCACAGTTTCTTGGGGGCTTGGAACAGACCTACCACTATCGCTTTAGTTTAGAAGGTCAGTTGTGTGTGGTTCAAAGGTTTGCAGAACATACTGTACTTACACTTGACCATAGATGTTAGACGTACGTTGGAGCCATCTAAGGCGAGACACTGCAGGTGAATATGATGTTGTTTAGCTTATATCTACAGTATATCATCATTCAACTTTGCCAGTTGATTATTGACATTAAAACAATATTTTCCTCTGTTAAAGTATTCTCAGAAATGTTTGAATACATATGCAGATTTGGACATATCTCACTTATTAGGCATACATTTGCATCTATTTAATAACCAAAAATAGATAGGTAGATACTGTACATAGATAGAAAAATGTTGTTGTGATTTTTTTCCAGAGCTGTATAGACATCTCAGCAGACGGCTGGTGAGGGAGGTGGTTGGTTATTTGGATTAGAATCACTGCACAGAAAGACAAGCATTTCTCCTCTATGGGTAAAAAAACTCAAATCAAACTCTGATACAGCAGATTTTACTATGAAGTAAACACAAGGTGCTTCACATGAGCTAACAGCAGTACATATCTGCACAGTATGTGCATGCAGACACACTCTGCACCAACAAACAATCCAAGTCAACCACCACAAAAACTAATTTCATCCATTGTGCAAGAGGATAGATAACAGTGGATTTAGTTACTGTCAATGAAATTCAAATATCTCTTTTATTAAAACCCAAGAGTTTCAATAAAGACATCTGAGTCAGGGAGTTTCAAAGTCAGGTAGATCTGTACTTGCCAGCAAAGCAAGGAGTCAACACATACATCACAAGTGTTACATGATTGAGCAGAGAATGAAGATGTGTGTGCGTTATACATTTGTTTGTGTGTGTGTGTGTGTGTGTGTGTGTGGTGTGTGTGTGTGTGTGTGTGTAATCCACAGAAGATGCTTTAACAGGATGCAGGTGCTAAATATCATTGTAGGGACTGGAGTTCTTTTAAGGGAGTTTCCTCTCATGGTCTTTCAGTGTTTCTCATGGACCTTTAACCTTGGGATAAATGAGCACCATGCATATCTTTGTGAAGCCAAAACCTTGATTTGTGCAATATTTCCCTCTTTTATAACTATTTTCTTCTCTTACATACTTGGCAATGGGGAGGGTTGGTTGTATCATAAAGGAAGTGTACGGGAAGGTGAAAGATTGAGGAAAACACTGAAGGGGAAGGGGTTTTTAGAAGTGTGAACATGAACAAATAGGAACAAATAGGTAAAGCGAGGGCACACAGAGAGAGAGAGAGGCAGATGGAAGGTTCAGAACCGAGTGTTTTTTTTCTCTCAAATGTCACAACTGTAAAAAAGGTTTAAGAAAGCATCAATCAGTGAAGCTATACCAGCTCCAGGAGTAGTCACCTGGGGACAGGGAGATGAGACCCCCCCTCTCATGCAATCACCAGAGCATTGGTTCACGTTCATCCCAAGAAATGAAAAGGGAATGGCAAGAGAAAGGCCACTGAGAGATATTGCTGGAGCTAGATAAGTCAACCCCTCAATTCACAACACTGAAATGATCAGCCTGGTTAAGGCATGTGATACATAAATGAAAAGTGATCATACAGACCTAACTAAACTAAATAAGACACTTTTTTGGTCCTGTTCTGATTTTCCAAAATGAACTATTTTGAATATACATTAGCTTTGGAAAGAAAAATCAACCAGCCCAAATGGTCAGTGTCTCTTATCTTACTATTCATAGTAATGTGTTTGAGTGAAATTAACATTGTTTAATTCTAAAGACTATTGACACAACCCTGTCTCATCAAAATTACGTTCCCAGAGGACTATTCGGCATTCTCAATTACGTTTGACCAAAAACGTATTTTGTCCGTGTTTACGTTTTTATGAACATATTCGGCATTCTCAATTACGTTTGACTGAAAAACGTATTTTGTCCGAAATTACGTTTTTATGAACATATCGCAAACAAGTTGTTCTCAGCCTAGAGCTGTTCAGGATGCTCAATTACGTTTGGCTACAAAACGTATTGATTACGTTTTAATAAACATATCGCATACATTCGTTCTCAGCCTATTTTTTGCCATTTATTTACCTCTAGGCTTATGTTTGGTTGAAGTGTGCGTTGTCTGGGCGGCTGCCTGAACTACAGCGCTGCAGGAAATTAATATGTTCCATAGATATGTTCACATGTTTCTTCATTCATTCATTCAAACAAACTGGTGAAGGCAATCGACGTTCGACATGGCCACGCCCCCTTTGGGTGGAAAACAAAGCGATTTTGACTATAATGCAAAATTGCGGTCCAAAACAGCACAAAAAGAAAACGATCAGAGATAAATAAGTTACAATTTGACCGACAGACACAATGTTAAGATCCTTTACAACAACTGCCAGCTAGATAACGTTAAAGACACTTATAAATGATTAATTTGATCAATCTAAAACCATATGTGTCTAGTCTCTCAGCATCAATCTGGCGCAAAGATCCGACCCATTGGCCAGAGATATCATGCCCTGATGTATATTCACCTCACTGAGTCTCTATGTAAGCTGATTACACGTGAACTAATTGTTCGTTACGATAGCAAACTCCCACTGAATGCAGAGCGCAGCCGGGAGCTTCCTGCTGTCATACAGCCCTTCTTTAGGGGAATTTTTGGGGGCATGGCAAAGGAATAAAACCATGATGTTTGTTTTTTACTTTGTAAACCACAAAACAGCTCAGGACATTGCAGATTTTAGCTATAACGCTTATTTTGAATGATCGCGCTGTCTTTGAGTACTGCCACGAGAGTTCCGTCTAGATGACGTATTGCCGACCTGAGGAAGGGTGACGTCAGACGCACGCCCCTCTACAAACCAATCAATGTCGATGAATGTCACGTGACGCGAAACGAGCCTATAGCGGCAGCCCTGAGCTACGAAGAGCATAAATCGTTGTGAGATGATCATTGTTGTTTGTGAGAAATGCAACACAATCGTCACTCAGTAAAAGTGCACGATGTAGTTTGATGGTTATCACGAATAAGGAGTTGTAGGCGGCCTTTACAGTTAAATAAGCAGGACAACTACAACCATATACCCACTTTGCTTGTCTTTTTACCTCTGTATAACCTTGTGGATTAAATTACTTCTATTTTCTTCAGTATTTTACATTAAATGATCTTTGAAGTAAGATATCATTCACAACTTTTTATATATATATATCTCACCTGCACAATATGTTGCCTTTTAAAAAATGTTTTATATTTTATATTTATGTGGCCAATGTTCTTTGTTGTTTTTATTGTGTAAATAAATTAAATCTAATCAAAAGCATGGTGGTGAATTGTAGGTGTGTTTAAATGTAAAATTGTACAATCTTCACACTCTCAACATTAGCACCTTTCCAGCAATGTATTCAGTTGGTGTTCTTTACCGCAAGGTTGATTTTCTGATAAATTTGAAGGCCCAATATGGAAAATTAAGCTTTTTGTTTGCTCATTTGTTTTCTTGTGGAAATAGTAAACCAAAAGGTGTGTCCTTCAGAGATTATAATACAGAACCCATGCATAGGCGTTGTTTAAATATACCTGCATGGATGGATGGACTTATAGATGGATAATGTACTTTATTTATTGCCATAGGGAAAGTGTGGCATTGTAGCAGCAGTTATTGTGGATTGTATCAGGAATGACTTTCTCTAGTGGTCAAATAGCTGAAGGTGATGCTGTCCATCATCTTCAGCAGCTTGTGCATTATCATTCTCTCCACAACCAACTGGGCTTAAACAGGTTAACAAGGATTTGCTCATGAAGTAGAGTCTGCTCTGTCCCTCCATGCAGTCTGTTGTTTAATTAAATGCCCAGGTTTCTGTAGCCCTCCATCAACTCAACCTCTTCTCCTTACATTTAAGAGGTGTGTAGCTCCTACCATGCCCGAACACTACTGTCCACCTGTTCCCTGTCCCTGTAAACTGTCCTGTGAACTGCACACAGAACTGACACATCTTGCATCTGCTGAATCATCTGAATATTTAATTAAAATAGGCCCATGTGAAAGTGACAGGTGCTAATTGAGGGATGTGAAATACAAAGGCAGTTTGAACAAAATTGGAAAAACTGTTATAGAGAGATCTTAACCTTGCAGATTAAATCAGGGCGCTGTCAAGGCTTCCTCGCCCAATGCTACACCACAGGTCCAGCGCGATACACACGTGGAATGTCGCTGCCGTATGAAAAGAACAAGAATAAATCTCTTATCAATACAGGTGAAACTCGAAAAATTAGAATATCGTGCAAAAGTTCATTTATTTCAGTAATTCAACCTAAATGGTGAAACTAATATATTATATAGACTCATTACATCCAAAGTGAGATATTTCAAGCCTTTATTTGTTATAATTGTGATTATTATGGCTTACAGCTTATGAAAACCCCAAATTCAAAATCTCAGAACATTTGAATATTACATAAAATCAATAAAAAAAGGATTTTAAATACAAAAATGTCGGCCCTCTATAAAGTATAATCATGCATATGTACTAAGTACTTGGTTTGGGCCCCCTTTGCACAAATTATTGCCTAAATGCGGTGTGGCATGGATGTAAGTAGTAAGTAAGTAAGTAAGTAAGTAAGTAGCTTTTATTTATATAGCGCCCTTCACAGACCAGGGTCACAAGGCGCTTCACAATGCGCTTCCAAAGGATGCTATCTGTCTGTGGCACTGCTGAGGTGTTATGGAAGCCCAGGTTGCTTTGATAGTGGCCTTCAGCTCCTCTGTATTGTTGGGTCTGGTGTGTATCATCTTCCTCTTGACAATAGTCCATAGTTTCTCTATTGGGTTCAGGTCAGGAGAGTTGTCTGGCCAATCAACACAGTAATACCATGGTCAGTCAACCAGTTACGTGTGGTTTTGGCACTGTGGACAGGTGTCAAGTCTTGCTGGAAAAAGTAATTCAGCATCTCCATAAAGCTTGTCAACAGACAGAAGCATGAAGTGCTCTAAAATCTCCTGGTAGACAGCTGTGGTGACTTTGGACTTGATAACACAGTGGACCAACACCATCAGATGACATGGTGCCTCAAATCATCACTGACTGTTGAAACTTGACAGTGGTCTTCAAGCCCCTTGGATTTTGTGCCCCTCCACTCTTCCTCTAGACTGACCTTGATTTCCAAATGAAACGCAACATTTAATTTGGATCAGTGATGATTTGAGGTATCATGTCATCTGCTGCTGTTGGTCCACTGTGTTATCAAGTCCAAAGTCACCACAGCCATCTACCAGAAGATTTTGGAGCACTTCATGCTTCTGTCTGTTGACAAGCTTTATGGAGATGACAATTTCCATTTCCAGCTAGACTTGGCACCTGCCCATGGTACCATAAACCACTGGTAACTGGTTGACTGACCATGGTATTACTCTGCATGAATGGCCAGACAACTCTCCTGACCTGAACTCCATAGAGAAACTATGGACTATTGTCAAGAGGAAGATGATACACACCAGACCCAACAATACAGACGAGCTGAAGGCCACATCAAAGCAACCTGGGCTTCCATAACACCTCAGCAGTGCCACAGGCTGATAGCATCCATGCCACGCCGCATTTAGGCAATAATTCATGCAAAAGGGGCCCAAACCAAGTACTTAGTACATATGCATGATTATACTTTCTAGAGGGCCGACATTTCTGTATTTAAAATCCTTTTTTTATTGATTTTATGTAATATTCAAATTTTCTGAGATTTTGATTTTGGGGTTTTTATAAACTGTAAGCCATAATAATCACAATTATAAAAAATAAAGGCTTCACATATCTCACTTTGTATGTAATGAGTCTGTATAAGATATTATTTTCACCTATAAAGTTGAATTACTGAAATAAATGAACTTTTGCACGATATTCAAATTTCACCTGTAGGCCTATATCATGCTAAGTGTGTGGTGGACAAACCGCCGTCAAGACCACTTACCATTAAGACAGGGGACAATATACTGAGTCAACTGCATATGCTGCAAACACTGATTAAGCACTGTTCATAAGACTGCCTAAAATTCTACCTTTTTAAGGTCAAAATCATGAATAAAACAATCTTTAAACTACTCCCATTTGAGTAACTGGCCTACTCTTTCCAAATACTTTCAGTTGCAGGATTCACATTCAATATGCACCTAGTTTTATATTGTGTGTAGGCTATGCACAATTTATAGCAACATTTGATATCATTAACTAAAAGAAAACAACCAAATCCCTGTCAGGATAGGCTACAAGATGTGACACACACACACACACACACACACACACACACACACACACACACACACACACACACACACACACACACACACACACACACACACACACACGCACACGCACACGTACACACGCACACACACGCATTGTAGAGTACTGCTTTAGTAAGTTCAAGAAGCCTATTCAGCGACATTTTAAACTGTATATTTAATTGTTTTATAATTTCATGTATAATCCGGCACATATTTGATCAGAAGCTTTAAATTATACAACCACAAAGGCTATAAAACACATTTTTCTTACAGAAATAGTGTCCCTAGAATAGTGGGTAGGCTACAATGATACATGCTTTAAGGTTTAGCGTATAGGCCTATACAGAATGTGTTCAATTTAAGTTATTTTATTCATTTTTTGGTAGTGCAGCATGTTTCTGTAAATGGTTCCATTATTCCTAAGGGCCCTTATGATGTTTCTGTGTGGAAACGGGGACGTTTCGGAGGAGGGGAATAATGTAACCTACTTCCTGTTAAGTGCTTTTATTATGAAGGGGCAGAACGGAAGTGTCAGCAGTGTGAACGTGTCTGACTTGTGGTTTTACGGCGGAGGCCCTGAGTTGTAAATGGAATGCGCCCTGAATTGGCAGACAGGAGTCGAACGGGTCCACCCAGCCCTAAAGGATGATGGGAAATGTAGGATTACATAGCGACGGTGGTAAACACTTCAGCAAACTAACCAAATAGGCTAGAGATCAGATACTTCCAATGACCGAATATAGCCTAATGATATTCTGATATTTCTCGCTAGATATGTTTTCAAAACATATGTTTATGCACTTACTAGCTGAAGTGTGACGTATTTGTGTCACCATGATAAACCTTGACAACAAAAATTTGCTCTGGGACAAAAACTCGGCGGAGGGAGGGAGTGCTCTTGTCAGCTGTGTGTGCGTGCTATCTTTGATTTTGTCCAGTTGATGAACAGCTTGGCACGTAGCCTATTTGTGTACCGAACATTTCTTGAGAATTAGCAGACTTCAGACAGATCATATGAATTCACAATATCAAGATTATGAAAATAAAGTACATAGGTCTCGCTAGAAATCTTATAATCTTTCAGGGCTGCCGATAGGCTCGTTTTCTCATTCCTCGATATTGATTGGTTTGTAGAGGGGCGTGCGCCCTGCAGCCCTATGTAGTTCCGTAGTCTAGTTTAACGTTATCTAGCTGGCAGAGTTGTTGTAAAGGATCTTAACATTGTGTCTGTCGGTCAAATTGTAACTTATTTACCTCTGATCGTTTTCTTTTTGTGCTGTTTTGGACCGCAATTTTGCATTATAGTCAAAATCGCTTTGTTTTCCACCCAAAGGGGGCGTGGCCGTGTCGGAACGTCGATTGCCTTCACCAGTTTGTTTGAATGAATGAATGAAGAAACATGTGAACATATCTATGTGTAACATGGTTGGTTGAGTTCTTGTTTAAATCCAGCTAAAATGGTTCAACAGTGCCATCTACTGTCGTAAACGTGTACCTGCACGGAGTAGTTGGGTCATTAGGGCAATGAAATTCTGGGAATTCTCCAAAGCTATTGAGAGAATTCCATGAGGTAATACGTGTGTTTAGTCTGTGCGCATATTTAATAATTAACTATATGAACTGTAGTTAGAAGTTGAGCTGTTTAAATGTAAAGTAGGAATATATATGTTAAAGATACGTTTCGCCATGTTTTTGCTTGTTTGCAAGTCGCCTTTTCTATGTTTTATTGGTCGGGAAAATTCCTGTTTTAAGCTAGCTCACGTTATGTGCCGTCTTTACAGTGAACACACTGCTTGTCCGTACCCACGTTGATGACTCTCTCCGCTGTTGTTTTCTATAAAATATGCAGGTATGTACAGTAGCTATGTGTTACTTTTGCAAGATGTTTTAATATTGTGCAGCTCAAATATTGTCTGCTGGTTTGTTATATTAGTGTTTTATTGTCACTTTGTAATACATGTTAAGCTAAAACTATGGTAATAGCAGGTTAATGCACTTAGGTGAGGTCTGTGAAATGAAGAATGCATTTTTGTTATTATATAGGGCATTTCTTTATTGTTTAGAAGAAGAGTGAGACTTCTGTTATGCTTTATTTATTTTATTTATGTGAATCAAATCCACTATACGATCACACTGTAATAGTTAAAAAAGCTATTGAGAGAATTCCATGAGTGAACACACTGCTTGTCCGTACCCACGTTGATGACTCTCTCCGCTGTTGTTTTCTATAAAATATGCAGATGCAGAGCCAGTGTCATTAAAAACTGCTGTTGCCAAAACCTGGGTTCCGAGACGTTATTGTGCGAGAGACCGACCACAGAGGTCACATTGGTGCCGTGACTCGTCCATGACCACGCCGGACCGGACAGACGTCTTCTCGCCACTACATTGTTTTGGAACTGTGTCCTTTTTATTAAGTGTGTTTAAGTGCCAGCCTAGTTGCTATATTTGATTGAGTTCTTAGCTATAAGTGGTGACTTTTAATGACAAAAATGAGCTTCAGTAACTTTTGTAACTCTGATATCACTCCGCTGGGTATTGGCAGGGGTAGAGGGTTACATAGCACCCCAGTTCCATTTTCTCTTGGTGATCATCATGTGGGGAATAAGACATATTTTGGTGATGATGTAGCGACACCTCACAGTGAACCTAAAGTTGAGTTATGTCCACCACAATGCACTAACACATCACCCCCAGCCCCTCCCCATGATGATGTTAGACTCTTTGACCAAATGAGCACTATTGTGCAGCAGATAGGACAGCAGTTGGCTGATAGCGTAATGTCCCCCCTTAACACATCAAGCCCCAAAGCTGCTACGCGTACAAGCCATGATGAGTCTTGCAATAACAAAGAGTCCTTCCAGAGCCACACACTAGATCAGTCCAAAGTCCAGCTGGTCGCACAGAGAGGAGTTAAAGACCCACCTGCGTTTCGAGGGGAGAGCTCGGATAAACTGGATGTTGATGATTGGGAGGACTCCATGAAGAACTACATCAATAAAAGTGGCGTGCAGCTGGAACATCAGGCTGAGGAAATTCTCGTCCACCTGAGAGGCAAGGCAAAGGATGTGGTGAGATATGGGATAAGAAATGGTGAGATTGATGTTAAGCGTAATCCACATGCAATCTACAGGCTACTGCACAAACATTTTGGCTCGAGCCATTGCTCCCCTGTTCCGCTGGCTGACTTTTACTCCACTTTACCAAAGGGGGAGGAGGATCCATATGAATATTGGATAAGACTTAACAGAGCTGCTGACGATGCTGTAACTTCTCTCAAAGAGCAAGGCAAAGTATTCGACAACCCCAGTGTTGAAGTCACACGTATGTTCATCAGACACTGCCCCAACAGAGATTTAGCCCTTACCTTTAGGTCCAAGACGGTTGACAAATGGTCCACACGAGAGGTTCAAGAAGTGTTAGATGAATATCATCTTGAGAAGGGAGTAAGATCTTCTGCAGTGAGAAGTGGAAAAATAAACATGAACAAAGTTGAGGTTTGTCCTAACACTACGCCTGTTTCAGACATCCCAGAACAAAAGCAAGCTGTGAGCCAAGACGCCGGTGCTCTGGAGAGGATGATTGGAATGCTGGAGAAAGTGTTGCTGCAGAGCCCTGGTTACACTCAAGCTAACAAGAGACCACAGAACAGGCCGCCAAGGATTGAGGGCTTGAATGAAATGCCATGCAAGCTATGTAAAGACGGCTCTCACTCTGCCCTCACACACTGTCGCGAGCACAGGCTGTGCTTTCTTTGTTACTCACCTGACCATTCACGTCGCAACTGCCCTGAGGGAAGACGCCCTCCTCTCCATGGTCAACAGGGAAACTAAATGATCTGCACACAGGGGAGGGCAGTGTAGATCAAGTAAGTGAGCCTCCCACCTTGAATATGACAGAAATCAAAGATTATGACACCTTATGTGAGACCTACAGCAATATTTTGCCGTCACATAAAACAATGATTGTACAAGATTTGCAAAGACTCTCGAAAACTGACAGCCTATTCTACACAGATGTTACCACTGCTAATAATCTAGTCCTGAGAGCATTAGTGGACAGTGGTTCTATGGCATGCACTGTAAGTGTGGCAGCTGACAACAAACTTTCCCAGTCCATCCCCGACATGAAAAAGAAATCAGCTGAAGAGTTTGTCATTGTTGGTTGTGGGGGCAACCTTGTCACGCCTACCGCCATGTATGACCTCATAACATCAGTGTATGGCTATAAAGTGATAATACCAGTTCTGGTTGTGCCAGGCCAGACTGATGAAATGATTCTTGGCAGTAACTTAATCAAGTGGCTTATCTCACAGATGAAGGAGACAGTTGGTGAATTCACATCTCCTGTTGAAAACACTCAAGGTGATAATCTGCCCCATTTAATGTCTCTGTTGTCTGACATGGATAAATGTGAAGCCGGAGCGACGCCGAACAGGATCGGCACGGCTAAACTTAAAAGATGCGTCACTTTACAGCCGATGTCTGAGCATTTAGTGTGGGCTAAGTTACCTGCTTCTGATGTATCTGCAGTGGGAAAAACAGTTGTCATTGAACCCACACAGTCTAAGGCCAGGCCTGCACAAATTCTTGTGGGAGAGTTGTGACTTCGTTGTCAGGAGAAGGCTGGGTTCCAGTGAAAATACTAAATCCAACTGAAAAGCCACTCACGCTTAAGAGAAATGCAAAGGTTGCCGATGTGTCCCCATGTCTCTCTGTGCAGGACTTACCGGAACCAGAGCACGTCCAATCCAGTGCGCAGCACACACACAGTTCACCTCCTAAAGCAAGGTCGGAGGAAGAAATATCACGCATCTTGAGCGACCTTGGCCTGCAAGATTTGGACCTTTTATCCTGTGAAGTCTCCCCGGAGTGGAAAGATAAACTGCTGTACATCATTGAACAGTATGAGAACATATTCTCGAGGCACAAAATGGACTGCGGTGAGGCAAAAGATTTTGTACATAGAATCCGTTTAATGGATGATAAGCCTTTCAGACTTCCATACAGGCGAGTCCCACCCTGCCATTATGATAAGCTCCGCACTGCCATCAATGATATGGAGGAATTGGGGATAATTCGCAAGTCTCAGAGTGAATATGCATCTCCCCTCGTCCTGGTTGTCAAGTCAAATGGTGATCTCCGCATCTGTAATGACTTCAGGTGGTTGAACGCAAGAACTGTCAAAGACGCACATCCATTGCCTCATCAGACAGACACTCTCGCTGCACTCGGTGGAAATGTGTTCTTTTCAACAATGGACCTCACCTCCGGGTTCTACAATGTCAGGCTGCATGAGGATGACAAAAAATACACAGCGTTCTCATCCCCCTTTGGTCTACATGAATATAACAGGATGCCGCAGGGTCTCACAAACAGCCCTGCTACTTTCATGCGAATGATGATGTCCATCTTTGGTGATGAGAATTTTACAAGCCTGTTATGTTACCTGGATGACCTAATGGTTTATGCTCCATCTGAACAGGTCGCGCTCCAGCGGTTGCAGATGGTTTTCTCCCGCCTTTCGGCCAACAATTTGAAGCTTTCGCCTAAAAAGTGCCACTTTCTTCGCCGGTCTGTCAAGTTCCTGGGGCACATCATATGTGGAGATGGTGTTAAGACTGACCCGAGTAAAGTGCAGGCTATTAATGACGTGCAGGAAGCTGACCTGATGGAGCCTAATGGAGAGACACCGTCTGCAAAGAAAATCAGATCCTTCTTAGGTATGGTCCTCTATTACCATCACTTTATTGAAGGTTGCTCTGCCAAAGCTAAGCCATTGTTCAGCCTCGTAGCTGAACCTGCTGCATCACCCAAAAGAGGAAGGGGAAATAAACCAAAGTTCAAAAAGGGCCCAGTTAGACTGTCACCATCTGATTGGACTGACGAGTGCAGAGAAGCTTTCAGGGTTTTAAAGCATGACCTTATGCACAGTGTTACACTAGCACATCCTGATTTTGACTCCCCATTTATCCTTGCTGTTGATGCCTCCTTTGATGGTTTAGGAGCTGTCCTCTCACAAGTGCCTCCCGATGGAAAGATTGCCAGACCTGTAGCATTTGCCAGCAAAACTCTCTCAAGCTCGCAGCTTAACTACCCAGCACACCGTCTTGAGTTTCTTGCTCTTAAATGGGCAGTCTGCGATAAATTTAGCCATTGGCTAAAAGGAGCTCAAAAGTTCTCAGTTTGGACGGATAATAATCCATTGACGTACATCTTAACTAAGCCTAAGTTAGATGCATGTGAACAGAGATGGGTTTCAAAGCTTGCTGCTTACAGTTTTGACCTGAACTATGTCCCTGGCCCAAAGAATGTTGTCGCTGACGCACTAAGCAGAGAGCCATTTGTCCAGTCATGCATGAGCCACCGCCTTGTAAATGAGCCATATGCTTTGTTGCAGAATCAAGTCAGTGGGTTGTTGGATAGGACAGTACAAGATGCGTTCAGATGTACTACTAACTGTCAGATGGTTGTAGATCAGTCTGAGGAGAAAGCTGTTGTCACATCACCATCCTCTCATGGATCACTGTCTTCACAGGACGTCTCAGCTGTGTTGAATGCACATGACACTGGAGGTTTAAGCCAAGTCAGAGGCATTGGACCAGATATTCCCCAGCTCGCTCCTGTCGACCAAACTGCCTCTCTGCCAAGTAGTGAACTGGTAAATCTGCAGGAGCAGGATGATGTTCTGGGCAGAGCCCTCTTTTATGTCCAGCGTCACAGGAGGCCCAGTAGACGTGAACGTGCTGGTGAGCCTCGTGGTGTGCTGAAGCTGTTACGACATTGGCCCAAGCTCTCCATAAAGAACGGCGTGTTGTACAAAGTGAAACGAGACAAACAAATGAACATGACAACTCACCAGTTCATTGTCCCAAACGCCCTCAAGGCACAAGTCCTCAATGGTCTCCATGACTCCGCTGGTCATCAGGGGCAGGCTCGCACGCTCGCACTTGCCAGACAGAGATTCTTTTGGATAGGGATGGAGCAAGACGTTATCAATCATGTCAGAAACTGCTTTCGCTGTGTGGTTGGGAAAACTCCAGAGCCTAAAGACCGTGCCCCACTTGAAAGTATTTGCACCTCCGAGCCAATGGAGCTTGTATGTATTGATTTTTGGACTGCTGAGCACACTGACAAAAAAAGTGTTGACGTTTTGGTTGTCACGGATCATTTCTCTAAACTGGCACATGCTTTCCCATGCAAAAACCAATCAGCAAAGCAGGTTGCCCGTCGCCTTTGGAATGACTTCTTCTGCATCTATGGTTTCCCTAAACGCATTCATTCGGATCAAGGAGCCAATTTCGAGAGTCAACTCATTAAAGAGCTCCTAGAAGTGGCCGGTGTCCACAAGTCACATACCACTCCGTACCATCCCATGGGAAATGGAGTTGTGGAACGCTACAACAGGACTCTTGGGAACATGATCAGAGCCCTGCCTCCCCACTCAAAGGCTAAGTGGCCACAAATGCTTCAAATGCTGACATTCTGCTACAATTGCACTCAGCACGAAACAACTGGTTTTGCACCCTTCTTTCTTATGTTTGGCAGGATTCCCCGGTTACCAGTTGATGTTTTGTTCCAGCACGCCCTCCCCAGCAATGCTGTTGTTGGTCACAATGAGTTTGTCCTCCATTTGAGACGTGACCTCTCTGAAGCGGCACGCATTGCTCGGCAGAACAGTCGCACAGAGCAGGCTCGTCAGGCGAAAAACTACAACCGCAAGGCAAGAGGATCTCCTCTCACAGTTGGTGACAGAGTTTTACTTGCAAATCGAGGTGAGAGAGGGAAGAGGAAAGTAGCAGATAAGTGGGAATCCACAGTCTACGAAGTGACATCTGTGAAGCCTGGTATCAATGTCTACTGCATCAAGGACCCTGTGACATCAAGAGAGAAAGTTGTTCACAGAAACCTTCTACTCCCTGTGAGTTTTCTTCCTGCCGGAGATGATGATGAGTTGAGCTGCCCTTCTGTTGATGGAAGTGAACAATGTGAACCAGTCGTTGATGTACAAGACAGTGTGACAAAGACACGTAACTGGCTACAGCAGATGGATGATGCAAGTGATGTGGAATCCATAGACAGCCAGCCTGATTCTCTTGTTACAGCTATGAGCGACTCACACTTGGAGGCTGAGCCTACTGTAACCCCACATACTGTGTACGAAGCTCCAGAGTCCTCTGATTCTGCTGTACAAGCTGAACAGTTGCCTTCTCTTGTACTACCGGCTGAAATCGTGGCTTCCCAAAATGCAGCCATCCCGCCCTCAGCTGTGGCAGATGAACAGTTCCCCTCCCCTGAACATGACACACAACCAGTCATACTCACACATGAACACACAGTTTGCACACAGCCACCACCCATTTGCACTAGGGCAGGTAGACGTGTTAAACTTCCAGACAGACTTATTTGTGAGATGAATGAACAGGTTGTGGATGATTCAGTATCAACAGCTGATTCTTTCTTTTCTTTTGTCAGAAACATGTTTTCGGGATAGTTTCCTGCAGTTTTTTTTTACTCACGCTAGTGCCTGTCTATGGTGACTTATGGTTATCCCTGTGAAAGAGCTAAGTTTATTGTACGAGAGGTGTATACGGCATTTTTTTAGTCTATGTTTGTGAGGGGTCTGGCCAATCTCTTGCTGACATGATTCCAAGTGGAAAGTTTTTGAACTGACTTTATGACTGAATATGCTCTTATGGGTAACAACGTGTATTTTTTTTTTTTCTTTCTTCTCTCGTTATTGTGCCCCAATTTAGCAGGATTTAAGGGGGGTGTATGTAACATGGTTGGTTGAGTTCTTGTTTAAATCCAGCTAAAATGGTTCAACAGTGCCATCTACTGTCGTAAACGTGTACCTGCACGGAGTAGTTGGGTCATTAGGGCAATGAATTCTGGGAATTCTCCAAAGCTATTGAGAGAATTCCATGAGGTAATACGTGTGTTTAGTCTGTGCGCATATTTAATAATTAACTATATGAACTGTAGTTAGAAGTTGAGCTGTTTAAATGTAAAGTAGGAATATATATGTTAAAGATACGTTTCGCCATGTTTTTGCTTGTTTGCAAGTCGCCTTTTCTATGTTTTATTGGTCGGGAAAATTCCTGTTTTAAGCTAGCTCACGTTATGTGCCGTCTTTACAGTGAACACACTGCTTGTCCGTACCCACGTTGATGACTCTCTCCGCTGTTGTTTTCTATAAAATATGCAGGTATGTACAGTAGCTATGTGTTACTTTTGCAAGATGTTTTAATATTGTGCAGCTCAAATATTGTCTGCTGGTTTGTTATATTAGTGTTTTATTGTCACTTTGTAATACATGTTAAGCTAAAACTATGGTAATAGCAGGTTAATGCACTTAGGTGAGGTCTGTGAAATGAAGAATGCATTTTTGTTATTATATAGGGCATTTCTTTATTGTTTAGAAGAAGAGTGAGACTTCTGTTATGCTTTATTTATTTTATTTATGTGAATCAAATCCACTATACGATCACACTGTAATAGTTAAAAAAGCTATTGAGAGAATTCCATGAGTGAACACACTGCTTGTCCGTACCCACGTTGATGACTCTCTCCGCTGTTGTTTTCTATAAAATATGCAGATGCAGAGCCAGTGTCATTAAAAACTGCTGTTGCCAAAACCTGGGTTCCGAGACGTTATTGTGCGAGAGACCGACCACAGAGGTCACATATGGAACATATTAATTTCCTGCAGCGCTGTAGTTCAGGCAGCCGCCCAGACAACGCACACTTCAACCAAACATAAGCCTAGAGGTAAATAAATGGCAAAAAATAGGCTGAGAACGAATGTATGCGATATGTTTATTAAAACGTAATCAATACGTTTTGTAGCCAAACGTAATTGAGCATCCTGAACAGCTCTAGGCTGAGAACAAACTTGTTTGCGATATGTTCATAAAAACGTAATTTCGGACAAAATACGTTTTTCAGTCAAACGTAATTGAGAATGCCGAATATGTTCATAAAAACGTAATCACGGACAAAATACGTTTTTGGTCAAACGTAATTGAGAATGCCGAATAGTCCTCTGGGAACGTAATTTTGATGAGACAGGGTTGATTGACAACCTTTCCCCAAAATAACCCCCCAGTGATATTGTCGTAGAACATCTCCTTTAATTAAAGTAGTGATCATGAATCAGAAAGACCTTTTTTATCGTTTTTGAAAATGTGGGACCTAGGACCATGCCTTATAAAATCCATAAACTATGGTATACTATAAAAGATAAAAACGCAATTAAAAAACGAACAAATATACTGGAATGCACACAGGTCGGAACTCACTACTACTGAGTCTGAAGCTCCCATGTCCTGAGTACAAGGGATCATTTAAGAACTGTCCTCAGAATGCTTTTTTTCAAATACCCAAAACCAACTTTATTTATTTGAGCCTGTTGCCAACAGGAACCTCTTGTGGCTTTGTGAATTATCACTGCTGCTCCACAAAGGCAAGAAGTAATTTGTCGTTGTTATATACGCCAACATGCAACCTTGTTTTCATTGAACTATCAAGCACAATCTTCCTTTTACCGAGATGTTTTTCCTAACACAAAACAGTACTCATAGCAGTGGTAGTGAATCAAAACGATTAATTTTGCAAAGGTTATATTATATACACTGTTCATATAACACACACACACACACACACAACACACACACACAAACACACACACACACACACACACACACACACACACACACACACACACACACACACACACACACAGGCATCCATACAGCACGCTGCAGCTGCACTGAAAACAACAGTGAAGGTTTTAATATAGTGAGTTATTAGAAGCAGTTCCTTGAGAGCAGCTGGAGTTATTGGCAGATTGGGTTGAAGCTGCTTAATTGTCTTTGTTTGAACATTCCATTGATTGAGCCTACTCGCTCCCAATTCACATGATAGAAGTCATTTGGATGGATTCATGTGGTTGAAAAGCAGCGCCTGTAGAGATTGCCTGAACGAGACAATATCTGATCTAGGTCATTAACTTACTTAGTGAGTCCATTGTCTCATTGACAGAATGTGTTCAGACAGTCAGAGATTCAATGGGAATTACCTGAAGCAGATGAAGTTGAACTCTTTCAAAATGTCTGTGTGTGTGAGTGTAATAATTTTTTCGGTGACATTTATTCCATGTTCTGACATTTTAGCTTTCTTGAAGGTGAAGCTATTTTTGAAGGCGGCACATCCATTATGATCCAATGCTATGCTGTGTCCTATTTGAAAATTCGCACAGTTTGTCACAGTTCAATCAATCTGGTACACTCTGATTTTATCTGCCTGTTTAATGCTATAAGAACACTGTTTTTCCATTTTGGTTCTACATTAAGTTCTCCAAAATGTGCTGTTGATTGGTTTCACGGACCCCTCCAACAATGCACGTTTTAAATTATGTGGAGAATTTCATGTAATGTAATACATGTTTGATTGAAATGAAATGGTAAGAGTTTTTTTACGGAGCTTCCTTATGGGGTCGTTTTGTGGATAACCACGCAGAAAGATTGCTAACATGGGCTGACTAATTCAACCAAACACAGAAGTTCCCTACGCAAGCCCTTTCTTGGACAATCTTCTTGTTGCTTGCTGCTTTTTTGGAGTTGCCATGATTGGAACAAGCGAATGGTTGTCAAATTTTCGATCTAGTGTTCTGCCAGGGTTAGCATTGTAAGGTGCTCTAGGGGTAGTTTGAGGTGGAGGGTCATTGTGTTCGCTCCTGCCGTGTTTGCTTCAATTGAAACAAACTTGAGTTTATTTCCAAATTGGCTGCGTTTCGTTTGTGCAGGTGAGAACACAACAACTGTACTGGTAGTGTGCACAGAAAGCAGACCAAACAAGCGTACCAAGACCCTGTTGAAGAGGAGGTCTGTTTGTGTTGTGAACATGAGCGTGAACTGAGTCCAACCCAACGGCAATACATTTTAATGAACCAGCATAGCATGTTCCTATACTGAGCTCCAAATTTCAGATGTATCTGCAAACAGATTGTTCTTTGAGGTTTGCCCTTGACCTTAAAAACATTCCTCTTGTTATTTCTTGGATTGTTAATCATGACCTACATAATTATTTTCTTTCTTTTTTTTTTTTTGGGAGGGGGAGAAATGGGCCTGCATTATTTCCTAGTGAGCCCACTCAGACTGAGTCTTACCTTTTGTAATGGCGTTCCCTAAAGACATTTGATTGAAGAGGGGAAATATCAATTATAAACCGTCGATGTGCTGCCAGCCAGGCGCATTAAAAGGTGAAGCGTGGCAGCTTTTGAAATAAAGTTATTACAGAGGCAAGGCGTTTCACAGCTTAAGAGTAAGAATTAATAATGGAGCCCCAGCACTGCAGACCAAGAAAAGGAGGAAGACATTAAGAGATGAAAGCCAGCCGGAGGTTGGCCACAGCGTTTCATTTAGCCCCATCGTCTCATTCACTTCAACTTGAAAGAAGGCCTCTTTTGTTTTGTTTCATCTCCACCCATCCCTCCGTCTCACCCACACACCCACTCCTTTCATTATTTATTTCTCAGCCTTTGCATAAATACAATGCATTATTGTAATACATTACAATATATTGATATTTTGGTGATGTCCTTAGCCCATTACTTACATTAGATCACCCTTCATGGAAAGAACGGGAATGATTATGGTGAGACCCTGCAAGCAAAAATAATACTTTTTTTCAAGCAATAGCCAGTGGCTATTCAGCTTCCATACCATGTCGTCTTTTATAATAATAGTATATAAACCAAAGGTCCATTACATTTAGGTGTTTATTTGACTAAACCTTGTCTGTTTGTCTTCTATACAACCATCTTTAACGGCCATTATCTCATCATTCGTTTTTTTGAATACTACTGACCACAATTCTCAACTTCTAGAACTAATTCTGAATGTTATTACAGAAGGATTTGTTCATATTCTGTTAATTGTCATAATTTTCTTATTAACATGTTGTAATTGCATTTTTAAGACATATTACAAATATAAATATATTTATAAAATGAAAATAGGCTGTTTAAAAAAACCTGTACAGTAAAAATGTTGGACTCTAATATGTTGTAAAATAATCAAATAGTTATTTTAACTTGTACAAATTGTAATAAATATAATCATTTTAATGTAGGTAATCAACTGGCAAAGTGTCAAGGTGATAGATAAAACATGTTTAAACCTATCCACCTGCAGTGTGTCACCTTGATTTACCCTTTGTAAAAAAGAATGTGAATGTTTTAGAATAAAAATAAATGATGAGGCCAGAACAAGGGATTCACTAATGGGATGGGCTGGGTATTATTTTGCTCACATGTCTGATCTTCAACTTTCAGCCTGCCTTTATTTTCAGTGTTGGCAGCATATTCTTCTTCTGCGTGCTTTATTCCGGAGTGTGTCTTACTTCAACAGAAGTACTAACGGCCTTAGCTGCACTAGAGCAATCAATAAATAAAAACCCTTTCACTTCACCGCTCTTCCTTTTTTTTTTACCCCAGGTTAATTCCCTATGCAGTGGAGCAAGTACGTCTGTAACTGAATAGCATGTCCTCATGCTCATTCCAGGGGGAAAGCCCACGCACATCTATAATTAATACAGATCCATTTTTTTTTTACATCTCTGGAAGTTGAATAAGATTCCATTCTTCTACTTTATTCTATTTTCATCAGTGAGGAAAGAGTGTTTGAAGGTTTAAAAGGAAATCAGACAGGAGATGTTGTGATAGCTCGAGGTTGGACCCAAAAGCAGAACAGATACCAGGTAGTCAGTTTAGAACAATGTTTATTTAGGCAGGCAGCACACTGGACGGCTGAATGGCGTGGCGAGCAGAGGCAAGTGGATATCTGTAAACCCGCAGGCAGGCGAGCAGGAAAGGTGAACAGCGGAGGCAACTGGCACGGAAGGAAAGAGGAGCAGAGTTAGAACTCACTCCAACTGGAGACATGAAGAAAACAACAAACAAGATATCCTGGTCTCGGGTAGTTACCGCTCTGGAACGTAGTATACTCTGGCGCTGAACGACAGGAGTCCACAGGCTTAAGTAGCGAGGTCTAATTCTCCAACGATCCACACCTGGAACAGTCTGCCCAGGAGTGCCGCCACGCCCACATGCCAACAGGGAGGTAGATACATAGAACACAACAAGGAGAGACAGGGGCCTTTCCGAATAGTCCAATCTCCTAACCTATAAGCCTCCTTTCCTATACCTTAACCCCTAAACGTCATCGGGGTTAAGGAGAGATGAAAGGTGCTTCCTATCGAACATAGGAAAAGACAGCACTGTTTCAAATGAATTCGACTCCACTTTTCCTAACCGACGTCACTGCGCAACGGCGAGTAGTGCTGACGTGAGTCACTAGCGTGAAACTACACTAGCCTATTCTCCGAAAATTGACTACAACAAGCGCTCGTTTGATCCATGCGTTCTTTTCATATTGATTTTAATCAAGTTGTCGCCATCAGAGTGAGAATCACTCCCATATCCACACGTGGAATAAAAAGAGGCTACACTTGTGTTGATGTTGAAATGAACTGCCCCCAGTAACTTCATTAAATGTGAAGTTGGTATTTTATTTTCTTATGGTGTAAATTATGTGCTACGAAAATAACTATTGTGATGTTGGTCTTTTATGAATTCTTTAGGCTATTATCTTTATGGGGGAGGGGGGGTAGGCTATTTTGTTTTAGCCGAGTTAAATCTTCCTCTCTTCTCCTCTCTTCTGTTTTACCTCTCGTTCGTGTTCGTGTAGAGTCGGTAAACTCCGTCGGTGGCTTGTTGCTTTAAATCTTGCCGCCGTAAAGGATTATGGGATACCACTATCTCCTTTCCTTTCGCATAGGTTGGTCCGGAGTAACCTATGCTAAAGGAGGGTTAAAGGATGAATCGAGGCTCCTTTCCTAAGCATTTTGAGAATTCGGATCACCTATCTGCCGAGTACTTCCGGGTCATCTCGATAGGAAAGGAAATTTCCTATGCAAAAAATACTTTTTGGAAAGGCCCACAGACAAGGGAAAACACACACAGGAGAAGGAGAGACTGCTGAGCCGTGAGTCATGACAGGAGAGATGGTAAAACATTTCTTCTGCAGCAGTCTGACAAAAGACTGGCCAGTATTTCCATAGTGGAGTGAATGAGATCTGCCCTGCGTTCCGAATCGCATACTCTTTCTTTTTTCTATTCTACATAGGGGAGAGTGGCCTAAGTTGTGCGGTTGGGAAGTGTGCCATCCCTTGTTTCTAGAAAACCATAGAAGAAATTGGAAATGTGACCACATATTTAAGAAGAGCCATCCATTTGACTCATCCTGTAAAGAAGGGAGAAACATGGAATAAGATATTATTATAAGCACATTTAAGCTAAAAAAAACAGTTTTTTGCCTTTCAAAGTAAAATTTCCATGATCATGGTGTTTTGATTATTGTGTCTGATCAATTATAGACGCGTTTGAAAACATTTGACACGTGTTTTAGTGCTTTAGTATGCTACACTTTGTGTCTATATAGTTAGCACGATGTCAGCCCTAAACTGCTGCATCATGCCTATTATCCAAAATTCTGGGGTTGGGGTGATTTGTGCCAAAGGGCCTATGTGAGTTATAAGTAAGTAAGTAAAATATATTTATAAAAGCATATTTATGACAGTTTGCACTGTCCAAAGTGCTGTACATAGTGCATTCAGTAGATAAACAATGAAGGTAAAATAACAATAACAACTAGAACTGCAAGCAGTTATGAACGGGGGCCAACTCGACGTGACTCGGGATCGGGCGTCGTCGTCCGCGGCGCCGGCCCCTCGATTTACGGAATCCGGGGATGTAAAGTTTTTGAATGTGGGATGTTCGGTCTGGGAGTTATAGCCCCAAACGTGTTTTCTATGCTTATTGTGGTTTTGGTGCCCCCTATGGATGACATTCGCAAAACTGTGTTTGATAGAAAGATGCAGCTCAATGTACCGAACAAGTGGATGTAAAGTTTTTGAATGTGCGATGTTTGGTTGGGGATTTATGAGCAAAAGCAGATTGTCAGCCTCTCCATAGTAAAGAAACTTTTTTGAATTTTCCCATTTTCCCCGCCGAAAGACTTAGGAAATGGCGAAAAGAGGCAAAAAAATTGAAAAACTCTTTTTTTTAATAAGTCCGGCATACATAGGAATTTCTTGGCCATATTTTTTTTATAGACTCAGGTATGCCCCATGATAGTCTCCCTTGAGTTTCAAGAAAATCGCTCTTTTTTTTTTTTTTACGGATTTTCGTAAATCTTTAAAGCGCTACCGTTTGGTCTTCCGATGGTCGTAGAAAAATTATTTGACCAACTTTTGCTCGTGGGAGTCGGTAGAGCATAATGCTTTTGGTTTCGTCCAAATCGGGCGAAAACTGTAGGAGGAGTATGTTTTGGTGACTGACACAGTTTTTGCGATGTAGCGAAAAATTTATATATACGCAAATGGGCGTGGCCTATCTCAAAAGATGCAGCTGACTTGTGGGCATCTGTGGATATAAAGTTTTTGACTGTCGGACTTTCGGTGTGGGAGTTATAGCATTTTCCTTTGTTGTAGCGCCACCTAGTGGCCGGCATGTCTGAATTTTTTTGTCTGCGTACGTACCATGGACTTGGATAAGCCATGCAAGTGGCATGTCCCAACCCTTTATGGTTTGGGCTGCAGCACAACTTTTACGCATGGAATAATAATAACTAGAACTGCAAGCAGTTATGAACGGGGGCCAACTCGACGCGACTCGGGATCGGGCGTCGTCGTCCGCGGCGCCGGCCCCTCGATTTACGGAATCCGGGGATGTAAAGTTTTTGAATGTGGGATGTTCGGTCTGGGAGTTATAGCCCCAAACGTGTTTTCTATGCTTTTTGTGGTTTTGGTGCCCCCTATGGATGACATTTGCAGAACTGTGTTTGATAGAAAGATGCAGCTCAATGTAACGAACAAGTGGATGTCAAGTTTTTGAATGTGCGATGTTCGGTTGGGGAGTTATAGCAAAATCAAACTGTCAACCTCTCCATTGTAAAGACACTTTTTGAATTTTCCCGCCAAAACATATCGAAACAGGAAGTAAAAGTGAAAAACTAATTTGTTGAATAAGTCCGGCATACATAGGAATTTCTTGGCCATATTTTTGCCATAGGCTCAGGTATGCCCCATGATAGTCTCCCTTGAGTTTCAAGAAAATCCTCTTTTTTTCTTTTTTTAAGGAATTTTTGCAAATCTTTAAAGCGCTACCGTTTGGTCTTCCGATGGTCGTAGAAAAATTATTTATCCTATTTTTGCTCGTGGGAGTCGGTAGAGCATAATGCTTTTGGTTTCGTCCAAATCGGGCGAAAACTGTAGGAGGAGTATGTTTTGGTGACTGACACAGTTTTTGCGATGTAGCGAAAAATGTATATATACGCAAATGGGCGTGGCCTATCTCAAAAGATGCAGCTGACTTGTGGGCATCTGTGGATATAAAGTTTTTGACTGTCGGACTTTCGGTGCGGAAGTTATGTTTTCTGCTGTTGTAGCGCCACCTAGTGGCTGACATGTCTGAATTTTTGTGTCTGCGTACCAGGCATGGACCTGGATAAGTCATGCAAGTGGCATGTCCCAACCCTTTACGGTTTGGGCTGCAGCACCAGTTTTACGTAAGGAATAATAATAATATACACTACAAGATCAATAGGGTTCCCAGCCCTGCGGGCTGGGAACCGCGTTGCTCTGCATAACGCGGTTCCCAGCCCTACTCGGGCTTGGCCCCCTAACTAGAACTGCAAGCAGTTATGAACGGGGGCCAACTCGACGCGACTCGGGATCGGGTGTCGTCGTCCGCGGCGCCGGCCCCTCGATTTACGGAATCCGGGGATGTAAAGTTTTTGAATGTG
Source organism: Ammodytes dubius (assembly GCA_026122265.1). Classification (NCBI taxonomy): domain Eukaryota; kingdom Metazoa; phylum Chordata; class Actinopteri; order Uranoscopiformes; family Ammodytidae; genus Ammodytes; species Ammodytes dubius. Next base: position 3,345,341 of record CM047510.1, read on the forward strand.
GGATGTTCGGTCTGGGAGTTATAGCCCCAAACGTGTTTTCTATGCTTTTTGTGGTTTTGGTGCCCCCTATGGATGACATTCGCAAAACTGTGTTTGATAGAAAGATGCAGCTCAATGTACCGAACAAGTGGATGTCAAGTTTTTGAATGTGCGATGTTTGGTTGGGGATTTATGAGCAAAAGCAGATTGTCAGCCTCTCCATAGTAAAGAAACTTTTTTGAATTTTCCCATTTTCCCGCCGAAAGACTTAGGAAATGGCGAAAAGAGGCAAAAAAATTTAAAAACTCTTTTTTTTAATAAGTCCGGCCCAAATAAGAATTTCTTGGCCATATTTTTGCCATAGGCTCAGGTATGCCCCATGATAGTCTCCCTTGAGTTTCAAGAAAATCCTCTTTTTTTTTTTTTTTAAGGAATTTTCGCAAATCTTTAAAGCGCTACCGTTTGGTCTTCCGATGGTCGTAGAAAAATTATTTATCCTATTTTTGCTCGTGGGAGTCGGTAGAGCATAATGCTTTTGGTTTCGTCCAAATCGGGCGAAAACTGTAGGAGGAGTATGTTTTGGTGACTGACACAGTTTTTGCGATGTAGCGAAAAATGTATATATACGCAAATGGGCGTGGCCTATCTCAAAAGATGCAGATGACTTGTGGGCATCTGTGGATATAAAGTTTTTGACTGTCGGACTTTCGGTGTGGTAGTTAACGCGTTTTTGTTGTTGTAGCGCCACCTAGTGGCCGGCATGTCTGAATTTTTTTGTCTGCGTACCAGGCACGGACCTGGATGAGCCCTGCAAGTGGCATGTCCCAACCCTTTACGGTTTGGGCTGCAGCACCACTTTTACAGGTGGAAGAATAATAATCCCTACAAGATCAATAGGGTTCCCAGCCCTGCGGGCTGGGAACCGCGTTGCTCTGCAAAACGCGGTTCCCAGCCCTACTCGGGCTTGGCCCCCTAAAAATAAAAGACATAAAGCCCATACATCCACAAATATAAACAAAGATAGTAGTGCAGAGGTAAGATAGTTAATGGGGAGGAAAAACCAGGGTGTAAAGAGGGGTTTTGAGCCTTGATTTAAAGGCAGAAATGGAGGGGGAATCACATTTGTCAGGTGGCAGACACAAGCACGGAGCAACTCGTGCGATGTACATTTCTGAGAGTTGTGCCAGTGGCATGGCTGTATACGCTGGTCACCAAAAAGAAAGTGATTGTCTACAGTAGCTCAGAAGAGACTTGACATCTCCATTCCACTTAACGACACCACTGATGAGAGTTCAGATGGCCAGAAAGATGATAATGGTGACTTTGTCATTGTGAGCTTTGCAGGCAAAACCACCTAGATCTGCTAGGCCTTGTTTAAGAAAATTGACCTTCAATCTTTGTCAAATATTTACTTTATTTACTTTAAATAAACCTTAAATAAGTAATTGTCTTATGGATTTGTCTTGCATTACAGTTTGTGAGATATATATCAATGGCACAATTTACCCCATGGTATTCTCTCCTGTGGCACAACTTACACCACACCTGGGGCAAGTTGTGCCGCAAGACAACTTTTTTTCCGAAAGCTATATTTCTTCAACAGTTTATTCCAGATCCAAAGTTTTTATTGCCAGGGATGCACAACATCCTGAAATATATGTACATATTTGAGTTGGAGACATAACTGTCAAGGCCTCACTTTAAAATCACTTTGAGTAAAAAGTTGCACAACTTAGGCCACTCTCCCCTACTACACCTGACGATAAAAAGAATCTAGTTAGGATGCAGTAGGCATACTATTTGGACATACTTTTACTTATTTATTTCATCATAACATAGCGGGTTCAGCAGGTCATCTCATTGTTAGAGTAGTCCCAGTGAATGCTCAGAATGTGTTGGTGTTTGGGTGTTAATATGTGTTTCTTTATGACAAAATATAACCAAACTAAAATGTAGACACGTTGATACTATACATGTGACTGTCATCATTAAACTTTGCCAGTCGATTACTTACATTAAAACAATTATTTTATCAGACATTTTTAGAAATGTTTGAATAATATGCAAATTTGGCAATATCAAACTACTTATGTGTACATTTGCTTTCTTTAAAAAACCAAAATATAGTTGTTGGTTAAAACCAGAGTTGAAATCTTTATTATTATTTATTTAATTTTTTACAACATATGAGTGTCCTTTACAGAACAGATTTTTGAACAGACAAAAAAAATACTAGTACAGGTCTTACAACTGAAGAATGATTATGGAAAGTTGAGTTGATGAGTTTTGTTTCAGAGAATTGAAAAAAACAAAACAATATTGAGATAATGTCCGTTAAAGATGGTTGTAGGCCTGTAGGAGAAATATACAGACAAAAGTCTAGTCAAAAAATAAAAAATAGAAAATTGACCAGTGCTTGAAAAAAATGTGTCTTTGTGTGTGTGTCGTGTCCCCTTAACCTAACCCTAACAACCCTAAATGGGAAAAACAATTAATAACTTCCTTGTATATATGTAAACTTAGCGCAAAAAGTAAGGATATAATTTATGTTCGGTTGAGTAGTTATTTGTTGTAACAATGCTTCTTGGCAAACAATCTTATGCCAGTGGAAAGCCTGTTTATTTCCCTTTTTAAATAGTGTCACATTTTTTAATATAATGTTGGTCGAGCAGCAAAGTTGAGTGTGTGGGTTGCGCCCATGAAAAGCAAGCCAAATCTTCTCTTCCAATGCCAAACAGCTTATTTGCAGGTGGCAGGCTGTTGTGGCTGCATGGTTCTTTCACATGCTTAGGCCCCTGTTAAATGAATTCATTGTTAAATTGCCAGTATGTTTTGTTTCTTCAGTTAGCGCTTAGCTCCTGTCACTTCCTTTTCAATTTTATTTAACCCCTCATGTATTTTTCTCTCTTCCATCTTTGAGTCTGTATATGATATTATATTAGTCGCTCACACACAAACACACACACACTGAGAAACAACACACACACACACACACACACACACACACACACACACACACACACACACACACACACACACAGTGACAGAAGGGCACATATAGCAACTCTCTGTCCATCTGCATGTTGAGGATTCACTCTCTCAGCCTTTATCTGTTGCTATTTTCAGAATGGAAGCAGTATGTGAAGTGTGGAGAGAGGTGATACAAAAGCCTCATTCTCCAGGGAGAGAGAGAGAAAGGCAGAGAAGAGAGAGTTTGTAAAATATGCCACTGACTCTTCCTTCACCATCTTTCTCCAGCTCTCTCTCTCTCCTCACTCCTAGAGAAGACACTTCGTATGCTTGGACGAAGAAAAAATGTTTCACCGTATTAAATAATGCAGGTTGTCCACCAATTCCTCAATCTCTTTTCCTTTCTTTTCTTTTCCAGGCCATTTGAAAACCCCGGAGACTTTCCATCAGCACAGAAGCCTGTAAGTTACATACGAGACAAATTATCAAAAAATCCATTTCTGTTTTTCCTCCTGTCTAACTGTAAAGATCCATATTACTGTGTGTGTGTGTGTGTGTGTGTGTGTGTGTGTGTGTGTGTGTGTGTGTGTGTGTGTGTGTGTGTGTGTGTGTGTGTGTGTGTGTGTGTGTGTGTGTGTGTGTGTGTGAGTGAGAGCGTGTTTTGCATTTCCTGCTTTGCAAAGAGAAAAAGCTGCTCCTGTGCTCAGACAGTGAT